>JAPTHN010000016.1:2736019-3336019 GCA_026936325.1 Platynereis dumerilii | reverse complement strand
GGTTCTGGAGATCCTGTATTGCTAAGCGGCATGCAATGCTGGCAACATAATACGTTTCCTCACGGGGAACGGCCAACACAACAATTAGTTGATGTAACACAATAAGTTAATGTATATACTTTCTTGCAAGTTGCATCTCCTTTTGTTTGTTGCTGCACAAGGTAAATGCCACCACCATTAGTCTTACATTCCAACAAGAACACTTATTTGGCAGCCACTCTAACAATAATAGTTATTGGCAGGCAATGAAATCAACACACAGTTGCATGGTCCATCTCTGTCCCTCCATTTTATGCAGCAGTTTGAAGATACAGTGCAGCTGAACCTCCTTTTGATTTTTGAAAAATCTGCAAAGGTGGAAGGTAATTCGGAAAACACTAAAATAGACAATGAAAAATTACCCTTCTTGAACAAGTTCAGAAACATGTTTTAACAACTTCACGATGAAGCATAATATTCTCATGGCTCCACTAAATTGTATCCTTTTTCTTTTATTACCTCATCCATTTGATATATATCTTGAAATTTACTTTTGGATGATAGTCCCCAGTTACAAGACTTTCAGACGCACTATATTTCTTAATTCTTTTGTGTACGAGATAAAATATTTTCAGCTCAATGGACTTTCCATTGTGAAGATCGGAAAACCGGAACTAAAATGTAATATTTCAGAAAGCCTTCATCAATAGATTTTTTCTTTTCCTAATTTCTTGCATTCATGAAGACCAGAATGATTCTAAGTTGTTTTTGTCTTTTTCACTTGTTCCGGAGAATTTGACTACGTAAATATCACAGGTATGGAGATAGCACGGACTGGTATTTGGACTGATCAGATGGAATACATAATGTACAAATACCAATCCAGGTTTATTGCCTTAAATATTCATGGATATTTCGTGCATCTCTTAAATAGGAAAATATACCAAAACATTAAGCAGCCGGTTCACTTTGAACTGACAAACGGATGAATAGCAACATGCAGGTTCTCATTGTTCTGCTACCACATTACATGTAAGATTGTCATGTGTTTCAAGGCATCAAATTAACATATTAGTCCATTTTATAAAGTTTTTCTACTTGACCATTTTGAATCATCAGGCTGATATTCATGCAGAGCAGAAAGATGTTTTGATAAAGAGAAAGGCACAGAGCCATGCTTTATGGTGGTAGTTATTGCCAGTTGCCTCTTGGGACTGTTGCATAATGCAGTTTGAGATGATGAAGGGGAGAGATTGGAATGCCAAGTATATCCTACTGACACACAAAAATGTCTGAGAATGTATGAAATATCAAATGTTAAGGTATTACAAATTTGTACAAGCAGTCTGTGTCTGACTGAGACAAATGATCAATGATCAATAAGTCATAAAAATCAAAGAAGAGACCCAGGGCATTTTAATATTGTTGTTGAAGCCTGTATCCCACTTTGATACATTTGTTTCAATAACATGTATGTGAAAATATTTTGTTCAAGTAAGGAATAGCATGATATACAATGGAAGAGAATAGATTCTGCCTCGAAACCAGCCAGAGTGACAGATTCTGCACTTATGACATCAGCTCCTAGCAATTACTTCTGCTTTGGAAATGCGGCCTTCACTTCTGTCCTTAAGTGTAATGAATATAGCCTCACATTTCTCAGCCGCGGATGCAATTAGCGCCATACGCAATATTCCAGGGACTTGTCCGCAGCTTATTGATTATCTCTTTGTGAAGCTTAGTGCTTTAATTATGTAAGGGATTTCTTTCACAGCAATGTGAATATAGATCGATGCCTTGCCAGATAAGGCGTATAATATACAGCATTCATTCCTGCAGGAAGATGTCTCTTACCTCTTCATTTTGTCTAGTAAAAATATCTATACATCTTTCTGAAGTTTTGTATGGTTTTGGCACCCAGAGCTCTGCTGAAGTTGGTTTTGGTTGCATTGAAAAAAAAAAGAGGTGTATGTGTCAATGCTTTTCCAGTTCACATTAGCAGGAGCAATGATGAGACGATGAGGCTGAGTATGTCCATCAAAGTTAGCCCCTTAAAAAATTCCATAGAGGAGTCTATTGCCTGTTTCAGCATAGAACCATTACATGATTAATACTACACAACCTCACTACTCTCCTTTAGTGTATATGTAATAAACATGGCCTCACACTCCTCAGGCCCATATGCAATTGAGGTTGTTATTTCCCTATGTCCGAGTGAGATGGCAAAATCCATATCTTGGTGAATATTGGTGCTATATATTTTTGTCTTTTTTAGGCTTGGTCTCTTCGCAGCTGTTGTTGGAAGGGTTCATACTGGTGCATTTTATTGGTCCCTGTGTTTTGAAGTCTGAATTTCAACATCCAATATGTGCATGTATATATTTTTCATTATTTGGCATGTTCACGAATTCGTGGAGGTGTGAAAACGAGCATGTACGAGTTTGTGGATGTGCAAAAACGAGCATAAGTGCTCGTATATATGTAATAGCTGACACTCGTGGATGTGCTTTGTTATTCATTCGTGGACCTGCCAATACTAACATTCGTGGAGGTGTTAGAGGTTTCACTTTTAGATCAAAATTAGGTTTAGGGTTAGTTTTAGTCAAGTTTAGGGTTAGTAAGTTCGTAATTACACTTTTACAAATTTGTGAATGACAATATTTGACACTTCCGCGAATGCCAAATTTGTGTACATGTTCATCTTTGCAGGTTTGCAAATTCGTCATCATGCAAAATATTTAATGTTCCAATTGCCTTTATTACTACAATTCTTGTTGTGAAAATGTCTTTCATTGTTTGTAATGTCTGGCATGATTCATGTGTACGTAAAGAAGGAAAAGGAAGCCATCAGGATTCATTGCATACAACTTGCTGCAATAAATGCCAAGAAAATTATATTGTATCATTTGGTTTCCTGGCAACAAATTGACTCATAGAACAATGAAGGCTGACAAATAGGCATTCACAATTAGCTCACTCTTGTGAATTTGTGTGTAGTAGGTGTGTATGCCAAAGAAGTGTAACATTCTATGTAATACCCGCCAGATATATTACAAGAATTTAGCCAAATTATGCTATAGGATATATGCAATTTGTATGACTGTCTCAATAATCTTTTGTCTCGTTTCTCTGTCCTCTTCAAGTTCTAATTAGCCGCTATAGCTCAGTCAGTATAGTGCTCGCCTCACAAGTGAGGGATACGGGTTCAATCCCCAGGTTGGCCATCATGTCATTCGCATCAGACGTAAATTGGAGGTGCCTTGGGCCCAAGTGGAAGCAAATCACTGACATAGCTTGGCTACGCTAAATGAAAGTACCTTTACCTTTACCTTTACCAAGTGTATGAATACAGGACATAAAGCTCTAATCATCCATCAGTCCACTATGGTAAATATACTAACGAAATGGCATTTTTCGCACTCGGGTTTCCTTAAATGGTGCAGGTCTTACACTTCTCCTACACCAAATCTTAGTAAACTGACATCCTCTGTAGTCTCTAAACCGATTTGTCAAGCTCCCAGGGGTTTTTCCTCCTTGCGATGTGTATGCAATGCTGAAAACTTGATACTCTGCTTTGGAGAGAGACCAAAACAGCAATTAGTCACATATACATGATATTTAGTAATATACATTTTTAGTGCCTTGCAACTATTAATTTTATAGTTGGGAAAAATACTGTCCTAATTTTTTGGCTCATAAACTGATGAATTGGTGATGACTTAATAGGTCCCAACTTCACACCTCAATGACTTTCAAGAGAGTTCCTTTTTCAATGGTTTAAAATGGTTCCTTCCTCTGTTACCTCCAATTATTGAGAAACTTGTTTTGTTCAACTAATTTGTGACTTCATTGTTATGTTTATGGCTTTCAAACAAAATATATTGTAATGTGACTTATTGTGACATCAGCATCAACTGAGGCACTTCTTTTTCCATTTGCCAAAAATGACAAGGCATGCATGTGCTGTTGTAAAATTCCTTTAAAAAAAAACAGTAAATGTTTTTATTCAGTACTTCATATTGTGTTCATATCTATAAATTGCCTTTATTGCTGCAATTTCAGGCGTCAAAATGCATTTAGGTGTTTTAACATACATTGCATTGTTTTAAAAGTCACATTACAAGTCCAGTCCTGTGTATTACTGGATGTGCCATGTTCTAAGAAATGTGGGACTTTTTCAATCATTCTGAGAAATATAGAATAGTTCACTGTCTGTGTCAGGTTTCCTTTAGTGAAATTGTAGCTTATATGTGCGTATTTTGGCTGTTAATTTAGCCTGGTATTGTTACGGGAAATGGCATGTATATATTTTTCAACATTTGGCACATACATGAATGTGTGTAGGTGTAAAAACGAACATTCATGAACGAAATTGTGGATGTGCAAAAATGAGCATATCAATCGTGTATATGTAACAACTAACATTCGTGCATGTGCTGCATTTTTCATTTGTGCAACTGCAATTTCTAACATTCGTGGAAGTGCCAGATTATCAGGGTTTAGGGTTAGAATTTGGGTTAGAGTTAGTTTTAGGCAAGTTCAGGGTAGGTATGTTCGTATTTACCCCATGTACAAATTCGTGAAAAGCAATATATGGCACTTGCACGAATTCCAAATTCGTGTATATGTTCGTTTTTGCAGGTTTACAAATTCGTCCACATGTAAAATATTGAAAAATATAAACCTCGAAATGGGCAATTCTACTCGTGTGTTACCATACTCTGCCTCTGACTTTATTTCAATTATCATTGATTTTTTAAAATATTTTCATTGACATGCTAAATTTTATGATGTTTCTTATTATATTTCATACTTCATTTCAAATATTTTATGTGTACATAACTTTCGGCATCAAAGGCCCAGGCCAGATAAGCCTCAGCTTTTTAAATTTACAAGCAAACATAATGCATAATTTCTCATAAATGAAATAAAAAAGTGATTTTTCTACCAGAAGCACCTCAATTCTTAGAGATAATTATATTTCTGTAAGTAAATTTCTCTCCAGATGAGATAAAAGCTTTTCAGCTCAATGGACTTCCCTTTGTGAAAAAAGCAACTTGATCTATGTGACGTAATATTTCACAGCGCCTCCCTTAAGCAATTTAATTTTTGCACTAATTATTCTTCCAAGAAGACCATGATATCCCTTAGTTGTTTTTTGTTTTTCACTTTTCCGGAGAATTCCAATTGTCTTTGTGTTAATTAGTGAGTCAAAAAAACTCCTACAATGAAAAACTGTAGCAGTGACTCTTCTTTGATTTGACAAGGAGAAAAACTTTATTTACATGTATGTATTGATCCTACTGTATCTCCTTTAATGTTTATGGTTGTTAACAACAAAACACAAAAAAAATACGATCGTCAAGAAACCAGCTTAGTTTGACTTGAAGAGCTGGTGCAATTGCGACACGAAGGTGCTCATTGTTTCATTAGTACAACAATATTTTGATAAGTAGGAAGGGCAAAAAATAGGCCCAATGCATAAATTTGTTTTATTAACAAATTTTTCCTAGAATATTTCAAATCATGATGGTATATAATACAGGGTGACATGAACAGGAGAGATTGGAATCCCAAGTATATTACTAACACACAAAAACCCCTAGGAATGTAGTCTGAAGCAATATTAATATTCGGGTATTACCTTTTGTATTGGTGTAAGATATCACACAAATATCTTGTAAGAAGCTCAAGGCAGTTCAATATTGCACCATTTTCAGATGCATTTGTTTAAATTACATGTGTGTATGTTAAAGAATACAGTAGAATATAATATAATGGCACAGACTGTACCTGTCCCTCTGATTAAAAGCCTCCACATCGTGGAGGGACAGTCAGATATGGGAGGTCAGCTGAAACAAGACTAAAATCAGTGTGCCTGCCCAAGCCAAGTCAAGACTGACTGGAAGATTCTGAACTCTAAACAACGAACGAAGAGTGAGATCGAGGATCCTATTGAGGACCTCAGATGGTCAGCAGCTCAGGGGCTGCTCCACATTTTCCTGTTGATGTGATATCTCCCATAGTCCACAGGGGATCTGGGGGAGATGAGACTTGGATCTTCGTGTTGGAATTGTGTGGCAAGACTGCTGCATCGAATGAAGAAAGGGCACCCTGCGGAAATCTCTCCCTCCTGCAAGCATAGACACCGAGTGGCCGTTTCAAGCCAGGCCAGGGAGAGGTAGACGCAGGGTGTTCTTGCTTGATCTTAGTTGTGTGGATGGTGTACTTGAGGGCGCATCATGGAGGCAGGCAGGCACTGGAAGGAGGAGATCTGAAAGGGTAGAGTTAGAGTGTGAGAAACATGTATGTAAGAATGTGACAAACCACAAATGAGAAGCATCCATGCCGGCTATAAAGCCGCCATGAGTGCCACTCAGGAGTGGTCTGAGGAGAGGAGAGGCTCAGGACTACAGCTGGATGTTGTAGCTGAAAAGTGGAGTTAGAGAGAAGAGAGTTGGCTTGACCGCAGGAGAATGTGGCTGAGTGGCGTAAGGCGCTTCGAATGTGGCCGAGTGGCGTAAGGCGCTTCGAATGTGGCCGAGTGGCAGAGCTTGTGCTTGGAGAGCTTGTGCTTGGAGTATTCTCTGAAAGGGAATGGGAAGAAGCAGGTTATTGAATGATTTGTTTGTTTTTGTTCGTGTTTTATGCCTCTGCAACACCTTAGTGGGCTATATCGAGGCAGGCGATCGCCATATGATGAGATGAGAAGACTGTGAGTCTGGCACATACCCTATTAATTCAGGGATGCCCAGGGTCTTTCAGTTGCCCCAGCATAGAGTACTGGATACAACCCGCCTCCATTTAACTTCCCATGGGCTCGGACTTAAGTGTTTGATAAAATGTAAAATGTAAATATATTGAGAAATCACCAGCCAAGTGGACTTGTCTGGTGTTACAATGAGTTATTGGAGACCGGGGCCCGGGGCCGGGACCCAGGTTCAGTTTTCCCTTGGTTGTCTGTGGCTTCAGGTAGATGGAGCCATGTAGCTGAAAAGAGAGAATTTGAGTGTTTAAATGGTTGGTCAGGTTCAGGAGGAGCTGTTGTAAGCTCCTCAACCAAATCGATGATTCGAGTTTAGGGTTTGGCGGTTGTGATATTTTTCGTTCGGTTCGGTTTTCGGTTTTTTCCGACCCGAAACCGCGGTTTCAGTTCGAGTTTCGGTTGCAGGCCAATTCACGTGGTCTGCAATGTGCACGACACGATTTTGCGATCCGCGGTTCAGCGCCCGGTCCGCAAAATCGTTTTTCGGTCCAGAAATTCAATACATCAACATGGCGCTCATCTGGAGAGTGAACAGATCGACATTTTGCTAATTATTTCGTCGTTTTCTCAATAAAATTAGATATTTTACGATAACCGAAGCACTTGGTTGTTAGAGGGAACTTCGGTTCGAGTTTCGGTTGTAGTGGCACTACAACCGAAACCGAACCGAAATTTCGGGAACCGGCACAACACTATTCGAGTTACTCTTGGGTGTCGTGATCTTGCTTGTCTTTGTCGCATCCAGACCATGTTGGTAGTCTTCGCGGTGAGTTCTTGGATGAGTGGTGAGTCTCCAAATCGTTTGATGGCTCCATCGTTCAGTGCTTGCAGTCGGTCCAAAAGGCAGGGCTGACCGTAGCGTCTGTGGAGTTCTGCGTTGGTGGTGTTTCTTTCTCCTGGAGTGTAGAAGATCTTGAGAGCTCTGCGGAGGGCCATGTTTTCTGCAACTGCAAGTAAAGAACGTGAACGATTATCTGCTTGCCAAGTGGCAACATAGCCAGTTTCTAGAACTGGGCGAATGTAGACCTTATAAATCATGAGAAGAGTGGGGATACTAGCTCCCCAGGAAGTGCCTCTGAGACATCTAAGAAGGTTGATCCTGGACTCGGCTTTGCTGCGCAGATTCTTGCAGTGCTGCAGGAGACCCAGGTTAGGAGTTGTGATGGTGAGACCAAGGAGCTTTGCTTCTTTCACGATGGGGATGGGTGTCTCGAAGAGAGTCACTTCTTGAAGTTCTGGTGGAATGGGAGTCTTCCGGGAAGTGAAGAACAGAAGCTGGGACTTGGCTGGATTCATCTTGACTCGCCGGGTGGAGCACCAGTCCTGCAGCTGGTCTATGCACTCCTGAAGTCTTTTCTGGATGATGCTGAAGCCTGTGTTTGTTGTCGATCTGCAAGAGTACCACAAGGCAAGGTCTTCTGCAAATTGAGAGATTTGCACCTGTGAGTCAGGAGCAAAAGTAATGTCATTAACAAATAAATTGAAAAGTAATGGACTTAATACAGAACTCTAAACAGGGGAAGCTTGGCAGGTCTTATCAAAATAACACATCTTACATTTTGACACAAAATAGCTCTCTTAAAATCGCTGTGAACAGGCTTCTAATATATACTCAAAGTAATGATATGAAGTTGTGTATCTGGTATGTATCCCCCATGTAGCATGATAGAATTTGATGTATTGCTTATAATAGATGAAAGTTGGTGACTTTATTAAAGCCTGTGTAGAGGTACAGGTATAGATGGCGCACATGTGGCACAAATGAAACAAATAACTGTCATTTGTCGTCTGCTAATATTTAAACTTATAAATGCCTCATACAAGTGGCTACAGTCTATTTGTCCAAACAGAATGAATAGTTGGATACTATGTATCATTATGACTCACTTTCTATCTCCCCCACTATTATATGATTCTAATTCATACTTTATTCTCCCACACTGCAAGCTGCGCTTGAAACTAATCCTAGGGAGCATACTGTGTTTCATTAAAGGGATCATCTAATTAATCTAATAATTTTTAATACTTGTGAAATAAATAATGGGGTGGGGAAATATCTTACCTTAGGGAGCATACTGTATTTCATAAAAGGGAGCATTCAGTTATTTAAATGATTTTAAATGTTTTGGTAATAAATAAGGGATGGGGTAAGAAGCAGTCTGGTTTCCAGACTGATAATGGCATATAATAGAGCTTTATTTCACTGGTAAACAGCCAAAGTGAACAATTTTTCGTTATCAGTTGCAGGTAATAACTTCTGCTTTGGAAATCAGGTCTTCACTTCTGTCCTTAAGGTGGCTCGATACTCGTGAACTTTCTAAGATAGGATTTCTCAAAAATGGTTTAGAATGATCCAAAATATAGTTTATAGCAAGGATATGTAAAAAAAAGTGGTTGCAACCAGCCTTTGTTTCAAAATATTTGAGGTTATGTACAAGAAAGTCAGTCCAAGCACATCTGAAAAACTCAATTTTTTTCTAATTTTTTTTACTGTGAAGTTTGCCCTGCCATTCAGTAGTCATGCATGCCATATTATGCAATGAAGCATGAAATTAAAGAAGATACTTTCATGGAAAAGCTGATAACAACTTCAAAGAGATATATTTAGGATAAATGGCTTTCCAAGGGGCTCGGAATAAAAATATTGATTTTGACAATTTTAACTTTTTTCATAAACAATGGCGCTAAAAAAAATTGGCTAGATAGGATTTCTCATTTCTTTGTCATTTATTTCCAAATGTTGTTAGGAACAATAAAAAGCATAAGAGAAGGTTTCTTACCGCGATGGATTTTGATATAAAAATTTATTTGTATCTCAAAGTCATTTTTGAGAAATTAGACCTGCTTGCCGAAAATTGCCTGTAGAAATATTCTATTCTGAGTATCAAGCTGAAACTCCGGCTGTACGTAGTCCTCTTCGTAGCGCATCTAATGCTTTAAACCAGAAGTCTCTAACCCTAATAGAAGTGGCGCAAATGGCAAATGAAGCGGCCGTCGCATGGAATTATAAAATTCCAAAAAAGCAGCTCACAGAGCTCAGCAGGCAGCTGTTACCATGGTGACGCCGCCATTGCTGGACCATGAGTAGCGAGCCACCTTAAGTGTAATGAATATAGCTTCACATTTCTCAGCCTCAGATGCAATTAGCACCATATGCAATATTCCAGGGACATGTCCGCAGCTTATTGATTATCTCTTTGTGAAGCTTTGTGCTTTGATTACGTAAGGGATTTTTTTCACAGCAATGTGAATAAAGATGCCTTGCCTGATTAGGAATATAATACACAGCATTCTTTCTTACAGGAAGAAGCTTCTTACTTTGTGAATGTTTATTTTGGTGTAAAAGATGTCCTGACACACAGGATATGTTCTTTCCTCTGGATGAAAATGCACTGATGATACTTTTCCTGATGGAACAGGGTGGTCATGACATAATGACCCCAGTTACAACAGCTGCATGAACCTGAAAACAGTTTGAAATGGTTTTAGTTGCATTGAAGAATATCCACAGCTGTTGGTCTGTACAAACCTGATCTTGTCAAATGAATTACATTCTCCATACTTCCAAAAGACAAGTCTTTCAGCCATTTGGTTGAAAGAAGACTATTATATAAAGACAGAATAGAGGAATCCATGGCCATAATGCATCTTGTCCCAATGGGGCATTACTCAGGAAAGAAGGCTTGGGTAGAAGAATTATATCTTCAGAATGCTTGCTGCTGCAGTCGAGGAAGAAAAAAAAAGGTATAAAAGACAACAAAAGAAGATGAATGATTTTGGCATGGGTTGCTAGAACTTAACTAATTCAATGTCCTCCACTGTGACTAGCAGTACTGACAGCAGCTTAGATTGAAGGCGCTTAGCTGTTGCTAGTCTTGAGATGCTACGTCCTTCACATCCATCCTTGAGCGCTAATTGAAATATGGCTTCAGGCTCTTATTTCGTCCACAGCGCAGATGTTGAATGGGAGCTGCGATAATGGAAGAATCCTGTTTGGCTTGTGAAGAAACAGCAGACCATAAAAGTAGAATATTGTTTCAATTAATCAGGTAATCAATGAAGGGCTTCTAGGTAATGTAGTTCCACATTATATGGAAACCAATCCACTTTTAGGCATCCATGTGTTGCTGTTATTCTATGTGTTTAAAAAAATCAGTAACAATTTAGAATATAAACTTATGCATAGTGCACCCTTAGCGTAATGTTAAAAGATAGGAGTAGAGGGTGCACTTACTTTTGCACAATTATAACCCCTATCTAGCTCAAAGACCCCTGATACAAATCCAATGGCCAGGCTGGTACATGTAGTGGGATACCTCAATGGTATAATACAGTCATTGGTTCAATGATTTGTGCAATATCATTTATGTTATGGTCAGTACGGTGAGCCAACTTTATCATTGTCTTCAATGGTAAATCCCTATGGGTTCACTAATTTTCAAGCACAACTGTAGGCCAACACGTCAATTAGCTGCTGAAACACAATAAGTAAATGCACTTTTTTAGACTCCTAGGAAAGGTGAATATGCTTAACATTAGTATTACTGTCTTACATTCCTCTAATATCACATGCTTGGTAGATATTCCAGTAATACAAATGACAAACTTCATGGATATCTATGCAGTTTAGGGTCTTGAATAATACATGATGGTTGCAAAATCATGTGGTGACAATGAGCAGAAGGCAGTTAAATTGGGCAATTTGGGCTACCAACGACTACTTGCCGTGATATCATGAGTATAAGGTGTTGTCAGTCGTTTATGAAAGCATTGCAAATCACTACACATAAGCATCTATAACTTAGGCATAACTAGTAGATAATAAACTCTGAGAAGAGACAGCAAACCAACAAAAGACAGCCTTATGACTGCAGAAGGAGTATTAATTGCTTTTGATACAGGGAGTTTGGAGCCACTCAATCATACACTATAACAGGACTCAAGAATATCTTTCCAATATGTATGAGGCTAAGAAGCAGCATTTGCATCTGGTTGCCCGGGGCTTGTGGCTGTCAGTTTCTCTTTCCAGTAGGATTATGGTGGAAGCTTGGAGATGATTGGTGCGAGCGCTAAAGCAGGACTCATTTGCAGCCTCAGGGGGATGCCAAATTTTCATTAAGGATCTTAAGACATCCCAGTCATCCCTCTATTGTCTTGGTGAAAGAACCTGTGGACTATTTCAAGCATGAAGAAATGTTGGAAACAATAGACCAGAAGAATGAAAAACTGTCTTTCTTCTAAATTGTCCAAAGGATGTCTTTAATCGCAGCAGCATCAGAGCGATGTTTTTCATGCCATTCTGCTATTACTGCAATTTTCTTCAACTGTGGGAGTCTTAATATCTCTTTTGATATATTGTAATGTGTTGTTGAATGGTGTGCTTCTTATGCCTATCTCAGCAGACTCAATTCTTTTGTTTCCAATAGAAAGCCTTTTGGCTGAAGGACTTTGCTTTGAGATGGACCAAATTGAAGAAAATTGCAACATAATTTATAACCTTTTTCAAGTAGCCTCTGCATCATCTTTCTTGCAAAAATTGTCTTTTTAGTATTTTTTAAGGAAAAACGTTCATATTCTTCCATCTTTATGCCATGGAAGCTAAGTCAATGAATTTGGGAGAAAAGGAAGGAGGGTATTTCATATTAGGGGAATAACAGAGGGGAGGTATATCCTGTCATGAGGCCTCTCTGCATAATAATACAACTTACTCATTACTATGGAAACTAGTTAGTCATTTGAATAAAATCATGAGAAGTCATTTTGCTTAGACCTATATGTCTGAATTTATATACGTGACCACAGACATAATGTTCGCTTTTCTTTATTTTACTTTTTATACAGATACAGATATCTTATAGAGTCGCCTAAGTGAAATTTGGTTTCAAGAAATATGTTGCTACACTCATCGACAGAAGTCTTGTCGCTACCATGATGTGCTACTGCTCATATCTTGACTTTTGGTCGACTGATCTTATCAAGATATGGCTTAAATGAAAGCTAAATGCCTATTTGACATGATTATTTTGTGAAAATAAAGTTTTGTCCAAGTCAGATTATTCCACAAATTAATATTAGCGAGGCCAGTTTCTTCTAGAAATTATTCAGTTTGACTGATATGAAAAAGAGGGATTGGACATGATTATAACATATCTTATGCAGTTGACAATATTAATACAATATATACAGAATAAAAAATTGATTTGTTCCAAAAACAATGCTAATGATTCTTGAGCGAAGTACTGAACTTTGCCCACCATTGCTTATGAACTACTGCACACAGTTGGCACTCTCCTGTGTGTCTTGCCCGGTGCATTTTCCTCTTACGATAAATGAAATGGGAGTGAAGAATAGCATAACAAAACCTTTAGTAAAATAAGACTTCGGTTAGCCAGCAAACTTGATGCAGCAAAAGATTTGACACCAGCAGCATAAGCCTCCTGCATAATTATCTTCAAGGGCATTCACATCTGACTTTGAGTCTTATGAACATAGCCTCAAATTTCCCATGCCCAAATGTACCATGGAGTAATGGTTAGTCTAACAGAAGTCCAGATTTCTACAGTGTAGTTTCAAGGGACTTTTAATCAATGTGCGAAATAGATATGGCTCATTACCATTCCACTTGTTTGGCATTCATTCCACAAAAAGATATGCAGTTGATTTATGGAAAATAAAAGAATTGCTATTTGCATAATGATATTATCAAGCTAGTGATTCATCAATTGCGTGTGAATTGAGGGTCATAACAGCTCATCATCTAAGCTCATTGCAAAAGGATGTGATATGCTCCTGTGAATTAAGGTGCCTCTGAATTCCCTCCACAAAGCTCTGACTTGGTCGTACTCATGTATATTTGTCAGAGAACAGCCAAGGAAATGAAATATGGATGACAAGAAGCATTCTGAAGGAGACCTTCGACATTACAATACAGCGGAACTACATATCACAATGCATCTTGCCAAGTACATTTGTCTCCTTCAACCTTCTTGAGGGCCTTGGCACGTGTACTCTAGCTGCTTAAACAGACAGTACTTGAACAGAATAACAAAGACTAAAAGTTTTCCAGCCCTTCTGCTGCAATAGAACTAGGCCCAGTCTCTGTCAAAGTTCTGTTCAACCTACATAAAAGAATACAATTGGTTTTTTATACTGTTGTCTGGTTGTGACAGAAGAATAAAAAAATGAATTGCTTAATAATTAGGTACATTTTGGAAAAAAATAATGCAGCCATACAACAAGAAAAGCGAAAAGCCCTCCAAGTCCAATGTAGTCCGGTGTATGAGGGCAAAAAAAGGACCCGCAAGTTAACCGGCTGGAATTCAGTCTACCTTGTGTCAAATTTTCTGAATTTTCCAGAAATGACATCCGTTTTGCTCCAGTCCGAGGCTATCTCCATCAAAAGTCGTTGTCAAGGCAACCATTTTCTGTTTTTATAAATATGTATAAATAATGCATTTTGTACTGTAAAATGAGGTATGTGTGCTGCAATAGGTGACATTTGACCTAAAAATCTTCCCTGGCATGTGTCATGATGTTTCAGTAGGATTTGCAACTTTTTGTTATTGTTATGTTACCATAGCAACAGTTTGAATGATAAAAAGTCATATTTTGCCTGCTTACTACAAAAAAAAAATTGATGACAGGAAAAATATTTCAGTTACCAGCATGCTTTTTCTTGCGTTTGAAAGGGCAAGTCCCTAAAATGAAGAAAAAATTGTCACATGCCCGCTGTGTTGATAAATTTGCCATGGCAACAGATTTTAATTGATGATGCACATTTTTTGTAAATGAACCAATTCACATTTTTTTACCATTTCTCCACTCCAAATTACAGTAGAATCATGAAATTTGGTACATAGACTGGAATTTTGACCTTCTATATTTTTCTATAATTTGTTGAGATATCTGTTGCTATGGCAACCATTTGCACCCCTTTTTCAAACAATTACACATCAGCAATCATGATGGCCGATATATTGCTGTGTTATACAGCAAATTGATGTAAATTTGATTGAATGTGATGTTAGAACATCACCAATTTGTTTAATTAAAATATATTCCATTTTCAAGGTCACATGACCATTACCGTGACAACCGGATACAATAACAATGATCTCATTAGCCTCAAATGATCTTTTTCAGACTAGTAAGCAAAATTAATGAGATTTTTCTAAGTGAATCCATTCCTATCAACAGTTACCATTATCCACAGTGTGTGAAACTATTTTCTTTGATAAAATACACAGGCTAGCTCATAAATTATTGAATGATAACAGAATAAACTACAGGTTTTTGAATAAATTAACAAAATTAAGAACTTAATGGGAGGTATGGGTGAGAAGGGCACTTTTCTGCAATTTTAAGTTTAATGAACAAAGTTTGGTATAAAAAGTTAGGTTTTAGTTAAATTAGATGATTTCAGGTGATTTTGCATTGTTATGATGAATGGTTGCCATGGTAACCAGTTTAAAAGGCGAAAAAAGGCTGATTTTTACTGCTCACGGGATGTGAAATTTCTGAAGTTACAGACATGATAGAAAAATTTTGAAAAAATTTACAAATGAAGACAGGCAAGATGCAGGGAATTACAGAGCGGATTTTTGATATTTCTTTTCATAGTGTCAGAAATTAGGGTAAAGTAGTCCAAAGTCATTTTTATTGAAAAATTTCTCGTTTCTATCACTACGATGTCATATAATTTTGCAACGAAAAAAAATTTTAAAAATCTGGTCTGTAATCTCCAAGATAATTTTTCGAGGATTCCGAGGATGTATCCCACAGGTTCCTACGACAAATGGTTGTCAAGATTTTTCACATCCCGTACAGGGTAAAAGTTGATTTTCACATGTTGCGGAAAATGGCAAAAACGTGACGTTAATGTCATTTCAGGCAATTGACCACTAGATAAAATATTTGTGGCTATTTCTCCAAATCTAATGAAGCTACAGGAACAAAATTTTGCAACGACTTAGTTATCATTGTTATGTTTCACCACAGTAAATTCCATGTTGCCATGGTAACTACTTTTTTGTGTGGACATCTTTGAAGTGACACAACGCCACTATTTACTCACGAAAATTTGGCGATGATTTGGTATTTGACATGGCTTTAAGTGATGACAGAGACATATTTTAATATAATTGGAGCTTGGACTGGCTGCCTGGGTTGGTGTTGGTCAAAGATGTGCCATAAACTGAATATGTGAAGCTTACATATTTTTGGGGAATTTCTCACCCATACCTCCCCTTAAATAATTCGAAATTTTTGTTGGAGATGGAGCCACAGGACATCAAATTGACCATAATGGATGTGAATTAACTGATAGAAGTACTCATCCTGGCAAACAGGAATAGTATATCCTGTTTACCAAAAAAAAATATGGATTTACTTGTTTTCACCCCCTTTAGAGTTGGCCATCTTGGATTCGAAATGGCAGATACAATTGCCAGATATTTTTGTGTGAATGAACTGATTAACATTTTTGCCATTTCTCAACAAATAGTTACAGTAGAGGTCTGAAATTTGGTACACAGACTGGAATATTTTAGTTCTTTCATTTTCTTCAAGACAAAACATATTTGTTGCTATGGCAACCATTCAAACCCATTTTCACATAATTTCCTGGCAGCAGTAATGCTGGACTGGATATGGCTGTGTGATACAGTAAATGGGTGTGAATTAGATTAAATATGACTGCAGAATATCATCAGGTTGCTTATTTTAAAATCTTCTATTTTACATAATTGTTGCCATGGCGACCAAATACAATGGCAATGATTTATCAGCATAAAACACTGACTGACAAGCCAGTCTGCTGTTTAGAGCAGGTGAGAGGAGCGAAGTTGCAGACTGGAGAAATTCTAGTCGAATTGAATATAAAATCGGCATCTAGGGCACTAAGACAGCCGCCTTTCAGGTCCACACTCTGCAGAACCCAGCAGAACAGAGCTAGACATGCCCAGAAATGCATGTAAACAAGGACATGAAATAGAGCATCTCCAGTGAAATGTTGTAGCCTGCTCCCTCCAGTCCCAAAAGAGCAGGATGCTGTCTTTTTCAAACTAATGTATAGTGCAATTGGATTTTCATTAGTGAATCTATTGGTAAAAACAACTGTATTTCTTCATAGTTTGTGAAACCATATTTTGTTTGCATGAAATAAAGAACCTAAGACATGTTTTCTTGGTAGCGTCAAGGAGTCCAGGGTTTATCTACATATCTACTTAATGTGTGGGCTTCTAATTCTCCTTGTGCCTTCCTTTGGCCCTCATGGCAGAATTCTCCCCTTTTCAGGGCCATTGCCATCCTTTTAATGACCTCTTTTTAAAATGATGATTATTTTTCAGCTGATTCATATACAGTACAAAAGAGGGTGGCACCTGCAAGCTCTCTGTCAGTTGCTCACTTTCTTTGAGCACCAAGTAATATTTCTGGAGTCATGCTGCATCAGAGTGATCTATTTTCTAGAAAGTCAATCTGTACACCCACATGTATATGTTTGTTCCAATTAATTCTTCAGGTAGCATGGGCTTGTTGCTAGTAATAAGTAAAGATCATGGTACCTAGTTATTTGTCTGAATGAACAGCTACAATTCGTAAAATTTTATGCATGAAGAGGGATCAGCACAGCATTGAACCGATCGGTGTTGACATAAATTTATGAATGGTAGTACGCATTCAGACTGCCTAGAATAAAAAACAGAAAAGTATCCTCTGTGATTCCAGTTGACAATGCACATGAAGATCATGTGATCGACATGGTTGAAACTGGTGAATATGACATAACTGAGAGTTATCACGTTTTTTTTACATGGCAGAATTTCTCTACATTTTCACTGGATAAACATTTGATGACTGTCTCAAGATTATCACGTTATCATTTTCCTCAGATAAACACAGAAATATACCCCCCCCACCTGCTATGTAACTGAGTATTTGCATGACATAACTGAGATTCATCATGTGTTTTTTGGAATTTCCCAACAATTTTCATGGGATAAACTCATAAAAACCATCAACAGATTATCATTTGATGATTTTCCCAGATAAATATATGTATTTGTAACGGGAGATACACACCAAATCATGTGGTTAACTGGTTAATATCCCCCCCCCAGAAAATCACGTGGTTAAGTGGTGAAGATTGCTCCCCAGGAAGTCACATGGTTGAGTGGTGAAGATTCTCCCCCAGAAAATCATGCGGTTAAGTAGTTGAAAAATCACATGGTTTGTAAATACAATTCAGTTTTCCACGTGATAACTGAGGGGTAATTTTACGTTATAACCATCAGTTAACCACGAGCTTTGTCAACTGGGAGATGGCCTCAGATCCAAAATGGCCAATGCCAATGCTTCTATTTCAGTAATTGAGACTCGTATGTTCCTATTGGCAACCTGAAACTATCTAAAGGGGCTGTGTGCTCTCAATTATTTTATATTTTTAAAATGGTATATTTTTCTGTTGCCGGCAGATCGTTAGATCTGCGAGCTACTTTGTAATGAACTTGTCCCGTTGCGTCCATGTTGTGTTATGGGACTTCAATGCAGTCAATGAGTCATTCTGTCTATTTTCTCCGTCACATAAGCACAGGATTATTGCACAACTGTGCATGGTCCAATTAAAGTCTTCCAATCTTAATTTTTTTAGGTAGTGACATAGATATATGTATACATAAAAATAATTTACGGCGACGTATCGTCCTTGCGGGACAGCATCCTATGCGCCGGTGATCCCCTATATCTGTTGCCTCTAGTTGCTTTAGTTTTTTTTTCCAAGTTTTTCAATTCACAACATGATAATTTACAATAAAAAGAACTTTAAAGAAGTATACACAATTTTAGACAAGGCTCAGCTGCTGTTAAAATGTTTGGATTGTTTTGTGCCAGGGGCGAGATACCCTCCATTCAATACAACAGAAGAAAGCCCGTGCTAAGTTGTAATATAAGCATTTCATCTTTACATTTTAAACTGTCAAAGGAAGTACAGCAGAAGCGATAATATGATATATTCCCACAGGATGGGACTCTAGATTTTTATGGTATTACATATCTCAGGAGGTGCACTTTTATCCATAAATTTACATCAACACGGTCATTTTGATGCTTTGAAGCTCCTAAAAAATCCCCCTTTTATGCTGATAAAACCATTTTTATGCTCTGTGGTTGCCATGGTAACAGTCATGTGACTATGAAAATAGAATATTTTAAAAATAAGCAACCTGATGATATATTCTGCAATCACATTTAATCTAATTCACATCCATTTACTGTATCCCATGGCCATATCAGGCCAGCATTGCTACTGCTGGTAGGAAATGGTATAAAATTGCGATTTGAATGGTTGCCATAGCAACAAATATGTTTTGTCCTGAAGAAAATGGAAGAATTAAACAATTCCAGTCTTTGTACCAAATTTCAGACCTTTACTGAAATTAATAGTTGAGAAATGGCTAAAAATGTTTGGCAGTTAATTCACCAAAAATAGCTGGCGATTGTATCTGCCATTTCCGATCCAAGATGGCCAACTTTAAAGGGGGTGAAAACGGGTTAATCCATGAATTTTTCTGGTAAACGGGATATACTATTCCTGATAGCCAGGATGTGTACTTCTATCAGAAAATTACAATCCATTATGATCAATTTGATGTCTTGGAGATCCAAATCTTTTACAAAATAATTGAATTTTTTAGGCTTTTTAATTCTGTCAATTTATCCAAAAACCTGTAGTTTATTCTGTTATCCTCAGTAATTTATGAACTAGGTTGTGTATTTTATCAAAGAAAATAGTTTCACACACTGTGGATAATGGTAACTGTTGATAGGAATGGATTCACTTAGAAAAATCTCATTAATTTTGAATACTAGTTTGAAAAAGATCATTTGAGGCTAATGAGATTAATGTTATTGTATCTGGTTGTCATGGTAATGGTCATGTGACCTTGAAAATGGAATATAATTTAAATTAACAAACTGGTGATGTTTTACCATCACATTCAATCACATTTACATCGATTTGCTGTATAAATCAACCATATCTAGGCCAGCATGATTGCTGATGAGTAATTGTTTGAAAAAAGGGGTGCAAATAGTTGCCATAGCAACAGATATCTCAACATATTATAGATAAATAAAGAAGGTCAAAATTCCAGTCTATGTACCAAATTTCATGATTCTACTGTAATTTGGAGTGGAGAAATGGCTAAAAATATGAATCGGTTCATTTACAAAAAATGTGCATCATCAATTAAAATCTGTTGCCATGGCAAAATTTATCAACACAGCGGGCATGTGATAATTTTTTCTTCATTTTAGGGACTTGCCCTTTCAAACGCAAGAAAAAGCATGCTGGTAACAGAAATATTTTTCCTGTCATCAATGTTGTTTTTGTAGTAAGCATGCAAAATATGACTTTTTATCATTCAAACTGTTGCTATGGTAACATGAAAATAACAAAAAGTTGCGAATCCAACTGAAACATCATGACACATGCAAGGGAAGATTTTCAGGTCAAATGCCAACTATTGCAGCACACATACCTCATTTTACAGTACAAAGTGCATTATTTATACATATTTATAAAAACAGAAAATGGTTGCCTTGACAACGATTTTTGATGGAGATAGCCTCGGACTGGAGCAAAACGGATTTCATTTCTGGAAAATTCAGAAAATTTGACACAAGGTAGACTGAATTCCAGCCGGTTAACTTGCGGGTCCTTTTTTTGCCCTCATACACCGGACTAAATGGAATTCTGGCTGCTTTCTGGGGTTGATTGTTGAGAGAGAGCGAGGAATAGGAGCATGTTACACATTATCTCTGTGTTGGATATTTGCTTCTCAGCAAGACTCTGATCATCAAAACAGTCATTGTTGAAGGACTACCTATTTAAAGTCTCATCAACTATGTATTTCATATATAGCTTAAGGCTCCTATTTTAGCTTGGGTACAAGCCTAGAGCTCAACTTGAATTGTCTGAAATATGCATGACTGTATCAAAGATATACTGGAATAATGTCATGTCATTTGGACATATATTTTTTATTCCTGTTGGATTATTTCCATGACAGTCAGTTTCTGTTAAAAAAACCAATTATAGTCATGATGTATTGGAATCTTCTAGTGAAAACTATAAGGTGGAACAACTGGACCAACAAATTGATGACTTATTCACGGTCCTGCTGACAAAAAAACAAGGTGGGATGAAACGGATAGGTATCTACAACTCTGAGCTGCTTTTCTCCTAATAAGCTTACAGCTAATAGGATTCATAGGGTAGGTGACATGGAAGCTAAAAAACTCCTGTTCCCATGTTGTAATATGTGCGTGTCAGCCTAGGCTGTCACATTCAGCATATTGTTTTATGTACTTCAAAGAGTCAGTTATTGTGCTTTAAGCTTTCAGTTCTCAGACTTAATTGCTGTGGAAAGCATGTTCCAGACAGCTGTTCCTATCATCATGTGACTTGCATGATTTGGACACATATGCACTGCAGATATCTGCTACATGACTGTTTTGTATACACTGATCTAATTCATCCTTCCAAAAAAGAGCACAGACACTTTTAAAGCACAAAAAAATCAAACAACATAATTTTGTGTGCTTATATGACTCATTTTTTCTTCATTGTGTATCCCAGATTTTAGTGCGCATTAATTGAACATTCCAGTTTGATGCTAGCAATTGGCTGATTCTGTTCCTGTGAAATGCAGACCTCTATATATATATATATATATATATATATATATATATAAATAAACATCAGTGATTATGTCACAGGTAAGGTCTACCCCTCCCATTAAGATGACCGGTCCTGAGCTTCAATTCTCTAGATTGCTAGCTTGCATAGCTTTACAACTGCAATTTCTGTCTATGACATACATGTTTGTTTGTTCTCAGGATTTGTGAGACTTAGTTTTAAAGAAAGTTATAAGTTTCTGACAAAATTCTTTACCTGAGATTTATAACCACACCAATGCCAAGAGGATTTTATCAGATTCCTGGCAACCACTGACTTACAGCAGAATGTTAACAAATACCATTTGGTATAAGCTGTTATCAGCATCTTGTGTTTACTACAAATCACTTGGGGCATGTGGCTCAAGATATCATCCATTACAAATATCAAATATTGTTTTCTGGTCAAATTAAATTTGTTATTATCTTTCTTTTACACTGTATAAGAGATAATATAACCAGGGCAATGTGTATCTGCCGAAAGTAACCAATTGGCATAGAATCCTTCCTCGGCTTCAGGTTGCCACTTACCACAGAATGCCTAAAAAGCTTGAGATGAGACCTTGTGGCCTGGAGGCGTCCTTTTGTTATACAAGCGCAGTTTGTTGCCGAGGTACCATTGTGATTTGGTAGCATCTTTACTGAGATGTGTCATGATTAATCAGGTGCCATTACCATTGTGGCAGGAGCAATTGCATTCCTTGTGGAGCAAGTGTGGGGTGCACTAAAGGGGAGCGTCTTATGGTGTTGCGACTTCCAGTATCCAGGTCGTGGTAAAAAGACCTTCTCAGCAGGTTCCAAAGTTATGGCTCAGCTCCCAGGAGTTTCAACTCATTGCAAAGTGGCATGCAATGCTTGCAACGAGATATGGCAAGGGCCTCATAAAAAAGGCACAGAGCCAAAACAGCAATTTGCTGCAGAAACACAATCTGCAAATGTACATTCTTGTAAAAGCTCCCTCGATTCTTCTGCCTGGCAGATGATATCAATACGATCCATTTGACATTCCCATAATTGTATGATAGAGCTATTTTTCTACCCAACTTGTTTCTCAATGGACAAACCAATTTCACACCATAAGAATATACTATTAGCACCTGTTGTGTAGCAAGATGGTAAAGAACTGCATCTTTATTGAAGTTTTTTTAGGCTAACAAGCCTCTCGAGGTTTTACGCCTACTACATTATGTACCGCTGTATTGTACCCCAATTAAATGATCAATAATAAAAAATAATAAAAAACAAGTTAGTAAACATTCTTACAAGGCAGCATTTGGTCTTGTTCGGAGATCAAGTGCAATTCTCTTTTTTCTCTCAAGGGCTTCTTCATAATTCTTAATTGAAAACTTCTGAAAGACAATTGCAATGTGGTTTAAATAAGTTCACTTTGAAAAGAACAGATGCCTGGAGGGATAAGCAGCTTTGTTTCATTGTTGAGGTTTCTCATCCTCTCTAGAGCTATTTTCTGCCATCCTGATTGGCTGGCAAGTTGAGTTCGTTTCACAAGAGTTTGGTTGTGACTTGAATGTGTGTATTAATCATACTGACCTTGTACAGTCAGAATTGCTTCTAAGGAATAATGCTCACATGAGTTTTTAATCAAAGAACAGAAGCAGTAAACTACAAAAAGTATTTCGTACAGTACTCATTGACATAAACATCACGAAATCAAAAGCCGTTTTGATTATTTTTGACACTAAGGGTTGTCAATGTATGTGATGTTGCAATGCAGACATTCTTCAAGGATAAAACATAATGTTCCAGGAACTGAAAATTTATGAGCATTGAGCCAGTTTTAATTAGAGAATTAGGCTGACCTGTCTCATCCTGCTAATATAAAGCAGTGTATTTGCATGTTAGACTTACTTGGTCTGAGTCAGACCTCGGTCTATCTTGCAGCATCTGTCACTTTCAACTCTCTGTGCTTTTCAGTCTAACAAGGGTTTTTTTTCTGAGGGTTTGTTTTCATTGAAAGTGTTGTAAGCTGTTTGAGTTGTCAGGATCATTGACTGCAGTCTTTTCAAGTCTGTTCAGTATTAGCTGTCTCTGACTTCTATTGAGCTTTGGAACTTTGCAACTGCTTCCAAAACAAAGTGCTCCTTTGCATGTAGACTTGCTATTACCACCTGAGTACTGATCAGGTCCGTGGTTTCTTTTAGTTCAGTCAGCCTGAAACACTGAATGACAGTTGCTTTCTGTTCTTCAAGGCTAGTATTGTTCAATGTCCCACTAACTGCACATTCTATGCAGACTGGTGTTTGTTGAACTGGTATTATCAGCGCTGGCTGCACTCAAGAAAATAAATATATTTAGAATCGCAAGTGGCCAACTATAATTATTAGATTCTGACTGACTCCTTTGTTTGGGGAGCACCGTAAGTATTAATTGTATGTTTTATTATTGGCCCTAATTTTTGTAAGGAATAGAATCTTCAAGACTACTTAGTTATGTCACTATGAATTTCTTATCTGAATTGCAACATTGTTAAGTAGAAATTAAATGCAAGGATTGATTCCTTCCTCTTAAAAGGCCTTTCAATGAGTGATTGCAAAAGGGTCGTTTGACAGCATATGGATCACTGAAGGCTGCTTGCATTGACATTGAAGATGCAATGTATTGTGTTATTCCATGTGCTTCAATCAGCGGGTTTAATATAGTAGAGCTCTGCATACTTCCAACCTTCATCTGTTGCAGTGGATTTAAGATTAGGCACATGATGAGCCAAAATGATGCAGAGAGAAAAGGGCAATAGCTTGGCTTACAGCTTACGTGCCTTTGTTGGTGAAGCTATAAAAGTGATGAAGATCCTCAAGTGCAGATTGCTACGATAATTGTCGCTGCAGCCACAAATTGTTCCACAACCAGGCAATTAATCTGGGTGATTAAGACAAGAGCAATGAAAATACACAGCAGCCATATGTGATGACACATGAAAACAACCATATATGTGATGATATGAAAACACTTAATTGTTTGCAAATATTAGCTTCTGCAGAATGAAATATAGGTAACATAACTCTGATATTTTTTTAATTCAGCCTTCAGATGTTCCTCAAATGTAATGTTGTGTCTTTATTGCCTGAAGGTGCCAGAATACACAAAGGTAGATGGACTGAAAGATATTATAAGATCAGCCCTGAAAGCCAGGTTTGGGGTGCTGGCAAAGTGAGTCGAGAGACACACATTTGCCTTTTGCATGGGACGTTTTTCTACCCAACTATACTTCTTGCCAGATTGTGGCTCATCAAAACCACCAAAAAGCTTTTTGGATTCACTTTGACTACTGATGGAGGCACAGAGAACATCAATGTTGCGGGAGGGACTCTAACCACAGAAACACTCAACTGCAATAATTCAGGCCCATGCAATAGTCGACTACATGTCGGGTTTACTTAAAAGTTTCTCATGATAACACAAACACTTTGGTTATCAATTGATTTTCAGTATCAAACAAGTGCATGTTCCAACTTTTGTACATTTGTCTCCTTCAACCTTCTTGAGGGCTTTGGCATGTGTACTCTAGCTGCTTAAACAGACAGTACTCGAAGAGAATAACAAAGACTAAAAGTTTTCCAGCCCTTCTGCTGCAATAGAACTAGGCCCAGTCTCTGTCAAAGTTCTGTTCAACGTACATGAAAGAATGCAATTGATTTTTTAAACTGGTGTCTGGTTGTGACAGAAAAATGAATTGCTTAATAATTAGGTACATTTTGGAAAAAATAATGCAGCCCTCCAACAAGAAAAGGGAAAAGCCCAATGGAATTCTGGCTGCTTTCTGGGGTTGATTGATGAGAGAGAGCGAGGAATAGGAGCATGTTACACATTATCTCTGTGTTGGATATTTGCTTCTCAGCAAGACTCTGATCATGAAAACATTCATTGTTGAAGGACTACTTATTTATAGTCTCATCAACTATGTATTTTATATTTAGCTGCAAAGACTTTCAAGGTTCTGTTCTTCAGAATTTATTTTGTGTCCACCCTTAAACACTGATTGAGTATGGCTTAAGGCTCCTATTTTAGCTTGGGTACAAGCCTAGAGCTCAACTTGAATTGTCTGAAATATGCATGACTGTATCAAAGATATACTGGAATAATTTCATGTCATTAGGACATATATCTTTTATTCCTGTTGGATTATTTCCATGAAAGTCAGTTTCTGTTTAAAAAACCAATTATTATGGTCATGACGTATTGGAATCTTCTAGTGAAAACTATAAGGTGGAACAACTGGACCAACAAATTGATGACTGATTCACGGTCCTGCTGACAAAAAAACAAGGTGGGATGAAAGGGATAGGTATCTACAACTCTGAGCTGCTTTTCTCCTAATAAGCTTACAGCTAGTAGGATTCATAGGGTAGGTGACATGGAAGCTCCAAAACTCCTGTTCCCATGTTGGAATATGTGCGTGTCTGCCTAGGCTGTCACATTCAGCATATTGTTTTATGTACTTCAAAGAGTCAGTTATTGTGCTTTTAGCTTTCAGTTCTCAGACTTAATTGCTGTGGAAAGCATGTTCCAGACAGCTGTTCCTATCATCATGTGACTTGCATGATTTGGACACATATGCACTGCAGATATCTGCTACATGACTGTTTTGTATACACTGATCTAATTCATCCTTCCAAAAAAGAGCACAGACACTTTTAAAGCTCAAAAAAATCAAACAACATAATTTTGTGTTTTGATATGACTCATTTTTTCTTCTTAGTGTATCCCAGATTTTAGAGCGCATTAACTGAACATTCCAGTTTGATGCTAGCAATTGGCTGCTTCTGTTCTGTGAAATGCAAACCTCTATATATATATATAAATAAACATCAGTGATTATGTCACAGGTAAGGTCTACGCCTCCCATAAAGATGACAAGTCCTGAGCTTCAGTTCTCTAGATTGCTAGCTTGCATAGCTTTACAACTGCAATTTCTGTCTTTGACATACATGTTTGTTTTTCTCAGGATTTGTAAGACTTAGTTTTAAAGAAAGCTATAACTTTCTTACAAAATTCTTTACCTGTGATTTATAACCACACCAATGCCAAGAGGATTTTATCAGATTCCTGGCAACCACTGACTTACAGCAGAATGTTAACAAATATCCATTTGGTATAAGCTGTTATCAGCATCTTGTGTTACAAATATAAAATATTGTTTTCTGGCCAAATGAAATTTGTTATTATCTTCTTTTACACTGTATATATAATAAGAGATAATATAACCAGGGCAATGTGTATCCGCCGAAAGTAACCAATTGGCATAGAATCCCTCCTCGGCTTAAGGTTGCCACTTACCACAGAATGACTAAAAAGCTTGAGATGTGACCTTGTGGCCTGGAGGCGTCCTTTTGTAATACGAGCGCAGTTTGTTGCTGAGGTACCATTGTGATACGGTAGCATCTTGACTGAGATGTGTCATGATTAATCAGGTGCCATGACCATTGTGGCAGGAGCAATTGCATTCCTTGTGGAGCAAGTGTGGGGTGCACAATAGGTGAGCGTCTTATGGTGGTGCGACTTCCAGAATCCAGGTCGTGGTAAAAAGACCTTCTCAGCAGGTTCCAAAGTTATGGCTCAGCTCCCAGGAGTTTCAACTCATTGCAAAGTGGCATGCAATGCTTGCAACAAGATATGGCAAGGGCCTCATGAAAAGGCACAGAGCCAAAACAGCAATTTGCTGCAGAAACACAATCTGCAAATGTACATTCTTGTAAAAGCTCCCTCGATTCTTCTGCCTGGCAGATGATATCAATACGATCCATTTGACATTCCCATAATTGTATGATAGAGCTATTTTTCTACCCAACTTGTTTCTCAATGGACAAACCAATTTCACACCATAATAATATGCTATTATTTGGCGAGAACTGCAACTGAACAAAATTTTACAGTTACAATATGTGTATTTCATATGCACGAAATTGTTCCACAGCTTGCTATGAAGCATTATACTTTCAGCCTTATTTGATTGGTCTATGATGCAAGCAGAGCCAATAACATGAGGCAAAATGTTGTGTAGCAAGATGGTAAAGAACTGCACCTTTATTGAAGTTGGTAAACATTACATGGCAGCATTTGGTCTTGTTTGGAGATCAAGTCCAATTCTCTTTTTTCTTTCTGGGGCTTTTTCATAATTCTTAATTGAAAACTTCTGAAAGACAATTGCAATGTGGTTTAAATAAGTTCACTTTGAAAAGAACAGATGCCTGGAGGGATAAGCAGCTCTGTTTCATTTTTGAGGTTTCTCATCCTCTCTGAAGCTATTTTCTGCCATCCTGATTGGCTGGCAAGTGAGTTTGTTTCACATGAGTTTGGTTGTGATTTGAATGTGTGTATTTATCTTTATCGACACAATCAGAAGCAACTTCTGAATTAATAATCAACCAAAATTACATTATCAATTCATATTCTGCCTCTGTTGTGCTGAAGCATGCTTCTCATAATACAAGGGAAATGTGATGCGATAAGCTGAGATAGCCCTGCTTATGATCGGTAATCATTTATCAATCTTAAGGAGATTCTTCATAAGCTGGCGCTCTATTGGATTTGAAGAAAAGGCCAGAAAGGGTTTATATCATGAAATCAACGAAGATGCACACAATAGAAAGTCGAAATGCGATGACATTAATTTATGCTAATAACTAAAGCTAGTGATCAACATGTCACTTAGGTCAGCCATACTGACCTTGTAGGGTCAAAATTGCTTCTAAGGAATAATGCTCACATGAGTTTTTAATCAAAGAACAGAAGCAGTAAACTACAAAAAAGTATTTCGTACAGTACTCATTGACATAAACATCATGAAATCAAAAGCCGTTTTGATTATTTTTGACACTAAGGGTTATCAATGTATGTGATATTGCAATGCAGACATTCTTTGAGGATAAAACATAATGTTCCAGGAACTGAAAATTTATGAGCATTGAGCCAGTTTTAATTAGAGAATTAGGCTGACCTGTCTTATCCTGCTAATATAAAGCTATATTTGCATGTTAGATTTACTTGGTCTGAGTTAGACCTCGGTCTATCTTGCAGCATCTGTCACTTTCAACTCTCAGTGCTTTTCAGTCTAACAAGGTTTTTCTTTCTGAGGGTTTGTTTTCATTGATCGTGTTGTAAGCTGTTTGAGTTGTCAGGATCATTGACTGCAGTCTTTTCAAGTCTGTTCAGTATTAGCTGTCTCTGACTTCTATTGAGCTTTGGAACTTTGCAACTGCTTCCAAAACAAAGTGCTCGTTTGCGTGTAGACTTGCTATTACCACCTGAGTACTGATCAGGTCCGTGGTTTCTTTTAGTTCAGTCAGCCTGAAACACTGAATGACAGTTGCTTTCTGTTCTTCAAGGCTAGTATTGTTCAATGTCCCACTAACTGCACATTCTATGCAGACTGGTGTTTGTTGAACTGGTATTATCAGCGCTGGCTGCACTCAAGAAAATAAATATATTTAGAATCGCAAGTGGCCAACTATAATTATTAGATTCTGACTGACTCCTTTGTTTGGGGAGCACCGTAAGTATTAATTGTATGTTTTATTATTGGCCCTAATTTTTGTAAGGAATAGAATCTTCAAGACTACTTAGTTATGTCACTATGAATTTCTTATCTGAATTGCAACATTGTTAAGTAGAAATTAAATGCAAGGATTGATTCCTTCCTCTTAAAAGGCCTTTCAATGAGTGATTGCAAAAGGGTCGTTTGACAGCATATGGATCACTGAAGGCTGCTTGCATTGACATTGAAGATGCAATGTATTGTGTTATTCCATGTGCTTCAATCAGCGGGTTTAATATAGTAGAGCTCTGCATACTTCCAACCTTCATCTGTTGCAGTGGATTTAAGATTAGGCACATGATGAGCCAAAATGATGCAGAGAGAAAAGGGCAATAGCTTGGCTTACAGCTTACGTGCCTTTGTTGGTGAAGCTATAAAAGTGATGAAGATCCTCAAGTGCAGATTGCTACGATAATTGTCGCTGCAGCCACAAATTGTTCCACAACCAGGCAATTAATCTGGGTGATTAAGACAAGAGCAATGAAAATACACAGCAGCCATATGTGATGACACATGAAAACAACCATATATGTGATGATATGAAAACACTTAATTGTTTGCAAATATTAGCTTCTGCAGAATGAAATATAGGTAACATAACTCTGATATTTTTTTAATTCAGCCTTCAGATGTTCCTCAAATGTAATGTTGTGTCTTTATTGCCTGAAGGTGCCAGAATACACAAAGGTAGATGGACTGAAAGATATTATAAGATCAGCCCTGAAAGCCAGGTTTGGGGTGCTGGCAAAGTGAGTCGAGAGACACACATTTGCCTTTTGCATGGGACGTTTTTCTACCCAACTATACTTCTTGCCAGATTGTGGCTCATCAAAACCACCAAAAAGCTTTTTGGATTCACTTTGACTACTGATGGAGGCACAGAGAACATCAATGTTGCGGGAGGGACTCTAACCACAGAAACACTCAACTGCAATAATTCAGGCCCATGCAATAGTCGACTACATGTCGGGTTTACTTAAAAGTTTCTCATGATAACACAAACACTTTGGTTATCAATTGATTTTCAGTATCAAACAAGTGCATGTTCCAACTTTTGTACATTTGTCTCCTTCAACCTTCTTGAGGGCTTTGGCATGTGTACTCTAGCTGCTTAAACAGACAGTACTCGAAGAGAATAACAAAGACTAAAAGTTTTCCAGCCCTTCTGCTGCAATAGAACTAGGCCCAGTCTCTGTCAAAGTTCTGTTCAACGTACATGAAAGAATGCAATTGATTTTTTAAACTGGTGTCTGGTTGTGACAGAAAAATGAATTGCTTAATAATTAGGTACATTTTGGAAAAAATAATGCAGCCCTCCAACAAGAAAAGGGAAAAGCCCAATGGAATTCTGGCTGCTTTCTGGGGTTGATTGATGAGAGAGAGCGAGGAATAGGAGCATGTTACACATTATCTCTGTGTTGGATATTTGCTTCTCAGCAAGACTCTGATCATGAAAACATTCATTGTTGAAGGACTACTTATTTATAGTCTCATCAACTATGTATTTTATATATAGCTGCAAAGACTTTCAAGGTTCTGTTCTTCAGAATTTATTTTGTGTCCACCCTTAAACACTGATTGAGTATGGCTTAAGGCTCCTATTTTAGCTTGGGTACAAGCCTAGAGCTCAACTTGAATTGTCTGAAATATGCATGACTGTATCAAAGATATACTGGAATAATTTCATGTCATTAGGACATATATCTTTTATTCCTGTTGGATTATTTCCATGAAAGTCAGTTTCTGTTTAAAAAACCAATTATTATGGTCATGACGTATTGGAATCTTCTAGTGAAAACTATAAGGTGGAACAACTGGACCAACAAATTGATGACTGATTCACGGTCCTGCTGACAAAAAAACAAGGTGGGATGAAAGGGATAGGTATCTACAACTCTGAGCTGCTTTTCTCCTAATAAGCTTACAGCTAGTAGGATTCATAGGGTAGGTGACATGGAAGCTCCAAAACTCCTGTTCCCATGTTGGAATATGTGCGTGTCTGCCTAGGCTGTCACATTCAGCATATTGTTTTATGTACTTCAAAGAGTCAGTTATTGTGCTTTTAGCTTTCAGTTCTCAGACTTAATTGCTGTGGAAAGCATGTTCCAGACAGCTGTTCCTATCATCATGTGACTTGCATGATTTGGACACATATGCACTGCAGATATCTGCTACATGACTGTTTTGTATACACTGATCTAATTCATCCTTCCAAAAAAGAGCACAGACACTTTTAAAGCTCAAAAAAATCAAACAACATAATTTTGTGTTTTGATATGACTCATTTTTTCTTCATTGTGTATCCCAGATTTTAGAGCGCATTAACTGAACATTCCAGTTTGATGCTAGCAATTGGCTGCTTCTGTTCTGTGAAATGCAAACCTCTATATATATATATAAATAAACATCAGTGATTATGTCACAGGTAAGGTCTACGCCTCCCATAAAGATGACAAGTCCTGAGCTTCAGTTCTCTAGATTGCTAGCTTGCATAGCTTTACAACTGCAATTTCTGTCTTTGACATACATGTTTGTTTTTCTCAGGATTTGTAAGACTTAGTTTTAAAGAAAGCTATAACTTTCTTACAAAATTCTTTACCTGTGATTTATAACCACACCAATGCCAAGAGGATTTTATCAGATTCCTGGCAACCACTGACTTACAGCAGAATGTTAACAAATACCATTTGGTATAAGCTGTTATCAGCATCTTGTGTTTACTACAAATCACTTGGGATGTGTGGCTCGAGATATCGTCCGTTACAAATATAAAATATTGTTTTCTGGCCAAATGAAATTTGTTATTATCTTCTTTTACACTGTATATATAATAAGAGATAATATAACCAGGGCAATGTGTATCCGCCGAAAGTAACCAATTGGCATAGAATCCCTCCTCGGCTTAAGGTTGCCACTTACCACAGAATGACTAAAAAGCTTGAGATGTGACCTTGTGGCCTGGAGGCGTCCTTTTGTAATACGAGCGCAGTTTGTTGCTGAGGTACCATTGTGATACGGTAGCATCTTGACTGAGATGTGTCATGATTAATCAGGTGCCATGACCATTGTGGCAGGAGCAATTGCATTCCTTGTGGAGCAAGTGTGGGGTGCACAATAGGTGAGCGTCTTATGGTGTTGCGACTTCCAGAATCCAGGTCGTGGTAAAAAGACCTTCTCAGCAGGTTCCAAAGTTATGGCTCAGCTCCCAGGAGTTTCAACTCATTGCAAAGTGGCATGCAATGCTTGCAACAAGATATGGCAAGGGCCTCATGAAAAGGCACAGAGCCAAAACAGCAATTTGCTGCAGAAACACAATCTGCAAATGTACATTCTTGTAAAAGCTCCCTCGATTCTTCTGCCTGGCAGATGATATCAATACGATCCATTTGACATTCCCATAATTGTATGATAGAGCTATTTTTCTACCCAACTTGTTTCTCAATGGACAAACCAATTTCACACCATAATAATATGCTATTATTTGGCGAGAACTGCAACTGAACAAAATTTTACAGTTACAATATGTGTATTTCATATGCACGAAATTGTTCCACAGCTTGCTATGAAGCATTATACTTTCAGCCTTATTTGATTGGTCTATGATGCAAGCAGAGCCAATAACATGAGGCAAAATGTTGTGTAGCAAGATGGTAAAGAACTGCACCTTTATTGAAGTTGGTAAACATTACATGGCAGCATTTGGTCTTGTTTGGAGATCAAGTCCAATTCTCTTTTTTCTTTCTGGGGCTTTTTCATAATTCTTAATTGAAAACTTCTGAAAGACAATTGCAATGTGGTTTAAATAAGTTCACTTTGAAAAGAACAGATGCCTGGAGGGATAAGCAGCTCTGTTTCATTTTTGAGGTTTCTCATCCTCTCTGAAGCTATTTTCTGCCATCCTGATTGGCTGGCAAGTGAGTTTGTTTCACATGAGTTTGGTTGTGATTTGAATGTGTGTATTTATCTTTATCGACACAATCAGAAGCAACTTCTGAATTAATAATCAACCAAAATTACATTATCAATTCATATTCTGCCTCTGTTGTGCTGAAGCATGCTTCTCATAATACAAGGGAAATGTGATGCGATAAGCTGAGATAGCCCTGCTTATGATCGGTAATCATTTATCAATCTTAAGGAGATTCTTCATAAGCTGGCGCTCTATTGGATTTGAAGAAAAGGCCAGAAAGGGTTTATATCATGAAATCAACGAAGATGCACACAATAGAAAGTCGAAATGCGATGACATTAATTTATGCTAATAACTAAAGCTAGTGATCAACATGTCACTTAGGTCAGCCATACTGACCTTGTAGGGTCAAAATTGCTTCTAAGGAATAATGCTCACATGAGTTTTTAATCAAAGAACAGAAGCAGTAAACTACAAAAAAGTATTTCGTACAGTACTCATTGACATAAACATCATGAAATCAAAAGCCGTTTTGATTATTTTTGACACTAAGGGTTATCAATGTATGTGATATTGCAATGCAGACATTCTTTGAGGATAAAACATAATGTTCCAGGAACTGAAAATTTATGAGCATTGAGCCAGTTTTAATTAGAGAATTAGGCTGACCTGTCTTATCCTGCTAATATAAAGCTATATTTGCATGTTAGATTTACTTGGTCTGAGTTAGACCTCGGTCTATCTTGCAGCATCTGTCACTTTCAACTCTCAGTGCTTTTCAGTCTAACAAGGTTTTTCTTTCTGAGGGTTTGTTTTCATTGATCGTGTTGTAAGCTGTTTGAGTTGTCAGGATCATTGACTGCAGTCTTTTCAAGTCTGTTCAGTATTAGCTGTCTCTGACTTCTATTGAGCTTTGGAACTTTGCAACTGCTTCCAAAACAAAGTGCTCGTTTGCGTGTAGACTTGCTATTACCACCTGAGTACTGATCAGGTCCGTGGTTTCTTTTAGTTCAGTCAGCCTGAAACACTGAATGACAGTTGCTTTCTGTTCTTCAAGGCTAGTATTGTTCAATGTCCCACTAACTGCATATTCTATGCAGACTGGTGTTTGTTGAACTGGTATTATCAGCGCTGGCTGCACTCAAGAAAATAAATATATTTAGAATCGCAAGTGGCCAACTATAATTATTAGATTCTAACTGACTCTTTTGTTTGGGGAGCACCGTAAGTATTAATTGTATGTTTTATCATTGGCCCCAATTTTTGTAAGGAATAGAATCTTCCTACTTAGTTATGTCACTATGAATTTCTTATCTGAATTGCAACATTGTTGCAGAAATTAAATGCAAGGACTGATTCCTTCCTCTTAAAAGGCCTTTCAATGAGTGATTGCAAATGGGTCGTTTGAAAGCATATGGATCACTGAAGGCGGCTTGCATTGATCATTGAAGATGCAATGTATTGTATTATTACATGCAAGCAAGACATCACAACATGGCAGTCAAGAAGCAAGGCTGTTACTCAGTTACAGATGAAAAGTGCTTCAATCAGCGGGTTTAATATAGTAGAGCTCTGCATACTTCCAACCTTCATCTGTTGCAGTGGATTTAAGATTCGGCTCATGATCAGCCAAAATGAGGCAGAGAGAAAAGGGCAATAGCTTGGCTTACAGCTTACATGCCTTTGTTGGTGAAGCTATAAAAGTGATGAAGATCCTCAAGTGCAGATTGCTACGATAATTGTCGCTGCAGCCACAAATTGTTCCACAACCAGGCAATTAATCTGGGTGATCAAGACAAGAGCAATAAAAATACACAGCAGCCATATGTGATGACACATGAAAACAACCATATGTGATGATATGAAAACACTTAATTGTTTGCAAATATTAGCTTCTGCAGAATGAAATATAGGTAACATAACTCTGATATTTTTTTAATTCAGCCTTCAGATGTTCCTCAAATGTAATGTTGTGTCTTTAAAGCCTGAAGGTGCCAGAATACACAAATGTAGATGGACTGCAAATATTATAAGATCAGTCCTGAAAGCCGAGTTTGGGGTGCTGGCAAAGTGAGTCGAGAGACACACATTTGCCTTTTGCGTGGGACGTTTTTCTACCCCAACTATACTTCTTGCCAGATTGTGGCTCATCAAAACCAACAAAAAGCTTTTTGGATTCACTTTGACTACTGATGGAGGCACAGAGAACATCAATGTTGCAGGAGGGACTCTAACCACTGGAAAACTCAACTGCAATAATTCAGTCCCATGCAATAGTCGACTACATGTCGGGTTTACTTAAAAGTTTCTCATGATTACACAAACACTTTGGTTATAATTGATTTTCAGTATCAAACAAGTGCATGTTCAAACTTTTGTAGATTGATTTGTACATATAAAAAGAAGCTTTGCAGAGGTCACCACTTTTCTTTGGCACCAGCCAACTCGTGAACTTAGCATGCCATAGCGATGGAATATATTTCTCAGGAAGGTCGACTTATGTGTCTATATGCATCAGACTTCATCAGGTTCTGGTGGATTGCAAATTCACCTAAAGCTTATGGCATATCAGCAGATAGTATTGGCTTCCGAAATGATGATCTTGAATGCTGTGACAAGGACAACGTGTCTGTTCTTTTGCATTTTCGCATTTTATTTGCCCGAAGGAATAACTGCATACAACAAGATTGTGTCCATTAACTGTATGGTTGAGCACATACGCATTTATGTTGCAGTACTTGTGTGTCCGTTTGAGCATTTGATCCCTTGTGGCCTGTCATAAAATTACTTTAGAGGCAGCAATGAGTAAAAAAAAAATGAATGGGAGTCAAAATTGTTGGTAACTGGATGTGAATGTGACATTCTTAAAGTAAACCTGCATTTTCCTGTTTCATGGTGGTTATGATGATGTATGTTTGTTCTGTTTTGCTATGTGTACATTTAGCACTGTGATAATTAATTCTACAAATATCATTTAGGAATTTATTACAGTCTGACATGATTATTCCCTGCCTTATTTCCTGTTATCATAGTTTAAAGATCCCCCCAATATGTCATAGACAGTGCATATTAATTATAGGAACCTTAGTTCTGTGATATCCCATTTCTTGGTGCTTACTGCTTGGCAGCTACTCTGAAAAGTGACAGGTGTCACTGATAGGTGACCTGAGTGATAGCACGATTTGTTCTGTAATTTTGCCCTGTGTAACAATCTGATATCTGTGATGCCATTATCCATTAATGTCAGACACCTGCTTTGTCATGGTTGGTTATTATTAGAAGTAAATCAGATGATGGTATGACCCTTCATGCATGAAAGTGTATGAATTATGAATGATACTATAACTCTTTTTTAATTATACTCACTAGTTTCGTAGGCTACACCCTTGAAGCAGTTGTTACATAGGCTGTTAGTCAAGTACAGTTTGACAGTGGCAATGCTGCTAGCATAGCACAAGAAACAGCATGCCAAGAGTTATTTCCAAATCGGTTGTATGTCTGCTTCAGTGATACTTTGAAAGGTGCAATGATTTAGTTTTAGGCTGTTTTACATATATGTAACAGTTGGACAGCCAGGCAGCTAGACAGACAGACAGCCAGACAGACAGACAGACGGACAAACATGCATAAGCCCCTTGTCAGGACTTATAAAGGACTGAGTCTGATAAGGATGCATAAGTCTCTGAAATGGAAGGACTGATACGAGTGCAGAAGTTCCTTTGCATGACTGATAAGAAACAAGCTGAAGTTTTAAAATGATGTGTAAAAAAAGCTGGCTGGAAAAATTAGGGAATTCGGGCATGTCATTGCTTGGAAATTTCTCATTTTCACTAGAAATTTTCGAAGAAAGGTCCAAATTTTTTACTTGGAAGGTGTTGGTCAATTCACGACTAATTGTGGAAAATTTTTTCTTACTTTATGAAATTGCCTGGAAATCTACATTTTTTCTAGCCCTGTGTAAAAAGTGACAAAATACTGTTACCTTGGACCAAAGAGAAACATGTTTGCATCAGCAATATATGATATAGTCATACACAGTCGAGTTCAGATCAGTTTTAGGTTTTCATTTCAGCCTTGTATCATTAGCGGACTTTAAGTGCTTTCATGCAGACATTGGTGCTTTTATTCAAGAATGTAATGAAAGGAGCTTTGCACCTTTACTTTGAAAAGATTCCAGGTTTGCACCATTACTTTTGGCAAGATAGAAGGTTTGCACTTTCACTTTGAAGATAGTGCAGATGTTGCACTTTCATTTGAAAAGATAGCAGCTTTTGCACTTTCTTGTTTTATTATAGGAGGTTTTGATAAATTAACGGACAATAAACATATGAAAGCCCTATCATGTTTCTGAGAAATATAATCTGTATGCCCTGTATCTGACTCTCAAGCCACTGAATTGAAAACCCAGTAGCAAATCTGGGTGAGAGAGGAAAAATTAATGTACTGATGATTATGCAGTGATCCCTAGGGTCTGCCCTGGAAGTCTCTTTTATGACCAGGGAATATTGCTCTGAGGAAGGCACTGAACACTCTAGAAATCTAGTGTGACAAAGCTGCTTGCGGCCACCTTTTCTGCTAATCATCTTCGGCATCTCCCCATCAGCCTGTCACCTGCTGCAACCATAAGACCTCAGCCTAACGGACCATATGCTTGGTCTCCTATCACACATACTTACTGAGATCCACATTTCCTAATCAGCTTAGGAAGCAGCACTCAACATGACTCTGATGCTTCAACATAATCCCTAAGAAATATAGTCGAAGGGCATTCAACATTTTCCAGATAATGTCATATTGAAGAACATTGAAAATAAGCAGCATCAAATTGTTTTCAATGGTACCTTATGGCAAATTTTTCTGTCTTTACAATGTAGATATTGCTGACATTCAAAAGCTTTTTGTGGGTGATCAAAATGTAAATGTAAAGATAATCTGAAGTATCATTTGCAGAAGCTGGGGGACATACTGCGACTACTTACTTTGGTTATGATATATTTCTAAAGATGAGTGTTACTTTTTACACAAGATAAAAGGTTTTGTCAAAACATACGACATGATAATATGATACCATGTATATGTTGCTAGTCTATTGACTTGTAGCTTATTGATACATGATTCTTCCAGTCTCTTGGTCAGTCCCTGTACAAAGGCTTCATATACAATTTGTTCTGAGCTCTGGGCTTTTTCTGTCCAATCCTGCCTCAGGAGTATTGAACCAAGAAATGTCAATATCAGAGTAGATAGGCTGGAGCGTGGAATGCCTTGAGCTCCTAAGCACAGATGACATATGATGTACCATTGTACCTGGGTAATAAATAGAAATTACATAGGCTCATAATGGTCTCATATTGTTTCCTATCGAACAGGATAAATGGAGCACAGAAATCAACATAGGAGTATCATCCATTCCATATTGCAATTGTGTTTAAACTTTATTACAACATGCTCAATGGAGTAGAGTATCATTCCTAACACATGTTCAATGTAATATTACATGCATGTGATATAATTCACATAACTTTTTTTTCATAATTCTGATTTTTCTACAGACACATAGAAGTTGACTAAAGCGCTGTATTCCTCACTAGCTATATGATTAAATTATAGGCCTAATGAATAGTTTTCGAATGTCTTTTGTAGCATAAGTTACAATTGAATATTTGCATGTAAAGGTTTGACATTAAAACTAGATCAGACCTAAAGGCTCGTTCCAGTCTGCTATCTTAAAAAACACCATTCCAGGTTGTCGCTCATTAAATTCTCAGTGCAGTAGTTTCGAAAGTGAGTTCTTAAGCTGCAAGTTTATTACCAAATCACATGCAATACTGGTAAGCTGATACTCTGCCTCATGGGGACAGGTCAACACACCAATTAGCCACTAGAACACCATACCCAGATTCAGACAGTCTTCGTGTAAGGTAAAGTCAGAAAAGTAGAGATACAGCAAGAATGAGTGGGCAATTAAGATTTGTTAACTGAAGCAGCACTCATTTTCAGGCTCATTGGGGTACCATCTTTGCACTTGATATCTTAAGACATCCTCTGTTGTCCTGCTGAAACAGCCTATGGACAATTTCAGGCATGAAGAAATGCTGAAAACAAAAGACCAAAAGCATGAAAAACCGTCCTTCTTCTAAATTGTGTAAAGGCTGTCTTTAATCACAATGGTACCAGACTGGACGTTTTTCGTACCATTCTGCTATTACTTTAATTTTCTTCCACTGTGGAAAGTTTTTATTTCTACAGTACAGCCCAATGCATTTTCCAAGCAGATGCTTTCACTAGCATACCCAGACACATCCACACTGAAAGAAGTAATGTTTTATTTGCAATTAATGCATGGATAAAGAAGTAAGTATTAGCACATGACTAGATATAAGCAAGTGAACAATTGTGAAATCAGGCCAGGATTGGTACATCGCATTAATTAACTAGTTGCGTAAAGCTCTCAGATGACCCTGCAAATTGAAATGCATAAATTATATTTGCTTAAAATTCTACATATAATTGCAAGAAGTGCAAAGAGTAATTTTACACAGACATGGCCTCTTAAGAGCCATCCACAAAGCACTGACTTTGGCGGACTTATGTATTTTGTCAGATAACAGCCAAGGAAATGAAATATGGATGACAAGAAGCATTCTGAAGGAGGCCCTTGTCACGACAATGCAGCAGAACCACAGACCACAATGCATCTTGCCAAGTACATTTGTCTCCTTCAACCTTCTTGAGGGCCTTGGCATGTGTACTCTAGCTTCTTTTAAAACAGACAAGACTCGGATAGAATAGCAAAGACCAACATTTTCCAAGCCGTTCTACTGCAATAGAGTGCTTCTTTGCTGAGTCAACCATATTATACATGTGTAACACATAACTGCAATGGCCTTTGCAGGTTTATTTCTTCAGACCAAATGTCCTTGCCCATCCTTGGACACTGATTGGCTCCTATTTCACCTTTGCCTATACAGATCAATTTGATTTTATTTGAAATATGACCATATCAAAGATATACTGGCTCAGTTTCATCTATTTCTTTTGATTCCCTTTGAATTATCTTCATAGGAGACGGGTAGTCTCTGTTATGTCATAAATTATAGTGTTCTTGTGTATGAGCATTTTCCAGTGAACACATCTATGAAGTAGAATAAATAGACAGACAGATTGATAAAGTATAAAGTTTACATTCCAGCTGCAACAAAGCGATAGAATCGGAGGGATGGGTTAATGTATACAGCTGCTTTCCCCTAACAAGCTCACAGCTAATACGATTCATAGAGGAGGTGACATGTTGCTCCTAAACTTCTGTTTGCACTTGGCTAGTCCATCCTGTGTTGGAATATGTTGCTTGTCAACCCAAGCTGCTATGTTCAGCATATTATTTATGTACTTCAATTACTGAATTAGTCTTTGAGCAGTTATTGTGCTTTTAGCTTACAGTTCTCATACTTAATTTTTGCTGAAATCATGTTCGGGATAGCTCTGCCCTCTGTCATACTCAAATTCAAGTTATTGGCCATCAGAAATAAAACTACATTTACATAAGGTGTTCAAGTTGAATGGATGCAAGATAATTAGAAAGTTTGATGTGCCTTTTCCAGGAAGTTTCGAAACGCAATTGAACCATTGTACTAAATATATCTAAAACATGAATGTTTAGAATATACCTGATTGATGAAAAAGAGAATCTATACTTCTAAAGTACAAAACAAAAGGAAATATTCTCATCCAGTATGGATGTCGTAAACAATTTGATGTCAACAATTGGTATTGATTCTGTTCCGTGACATACGAAATTCCAGTTACAAAAGATAACGACAATTTTTATGCTACAGGTGGGGACCCATTGGGATGACAATTCTTGAGCCACAGTTATCATAATTGCCTCAAATATTAATAGCATTTACAACTGCAAGTTCTGTGATTGACATGTTGATTTGTTCCAAATGCTGGAGTCGTAAGAATTAAGAAAAATATAACATTATATATGTGACATAATTGCATTCCTGTTATTTATTGCACCAGCTTCTAGCAATACTAACAAGAAAAGTACCCTTAAAAAAGGGTACTGTATCGATCTTACCAGCGAAATTCCTCATCTTGTTGAATCGATGTACTGTTAAGAATACTTACATATACGTTTTTTTGTAGGTTAAGACATAGATAAAAAAGATTTTGTCGGTTTATTGGCAGCCAGTGACTCACTCTGCGATGCTGGCATTTTGCTTTTATCTGCTTTGTTTATTCACTACTAATCACTACGGCCACTGAGTATTGGTGAGTGCTCCTTAAGATGTCATCCATTACAAGCAGCAATATTGTTGTCTATTCTAATCAAATTTTTGTTTTTTTATTTTTCTGTAATCAAAGATCTTGGCTGAGAGGTGTCCTGATTAATGAGCTGTCATGACCAGTGTGGCAGGAGCAATTGCATTCCTTAAGGAGCAAGTGTGGGGTGCACAAAAGGTGAGAGTCTTATGGAGGTGTCACTTCCAGGTCTCAATAGAAAGACCTTCTCAGCAGGTTCCAAAGTGATGGCTCAGCCCAAGGAGTGGTAGCATACTGGGTCCCGATAGCTGGGTCTCAGGTTCGAAAACAGGACATAAAGCCCAAGTCATCCATCCCTTCTGTTATAGAATTGTAGTTACTGTAAATTACCATTCATTTCTTTATGGATATATCAATAATTTACGTCGAATATGCTTGTGAATGCAAGATTTTGAACTACAATTTCTGTATTGAGTGTCAACGGGATCTTCACCAAATTTCACAGTAACAGTTTACTTCACTTTGCTCTAGGTATAATATGATTAGTCAATGAGACAAACAGAACCATAATATAAATAATAAATAAATAAAGCTTTATTACATTGTAACCACGCAGGTTAAATTGGTACAATAAAATATACATAGTAGCAATACACAATATAATATATGATTGATTGATTGATTGATTGATTGATTATTGATTTTATTTGCTCATTATAATGGGAGGTGAATATTGTAAAAATATAAATGAAAAGAATAAATAGATAAATGTAAAGAAATAAATGAATGGAGCAAGGAGACCCCCTAAAGGCATTAATAATTGCCGCTATAAGGGGGCCACCTTTGTCTTGAGAATGTGTTAAAAATATATATAATTTTTATCAAAAAAAGGTTAGTACACTTTGACTGGCATCAACGGCTGTCTGGAGGAGACTGACAACCACACACATAACAATTTACAATTGAACAATTTGTTTCATAAGAGCTTATGAAGTTTTGCCTAACATAGGATTTAAAGCCATCAAAGCTGTGGGTGTGAATCTTATCCTTAATTGGCTGTGTCTGAGAAAACCAGGCAGGGGCGTCTACGTGGCCCGACTCAGATTTTAATGATACTGGGTTTAATGACCCTTTGAATAGTTTAGAAAGTTGGGGTAAGTTCGATTTTGACCAAAAAATTTTTTTAGGGGCCCAACCGGTAGTCTAAAGAATAGATGTTTTACATAGCTGAAAATCTTTGGCAAAAACTCCCATTGGATTACATGTTAAATTTGGAAAATTTGAGGCTATGGTACGCAACGAGCAGCAGCTACAAAAAAATTCTGACAATGCAATTTGGTTGTATGACTCTTTAACTTATGGAAAGTGGTGTCAGACCCGTGGGTTTTTTTGTTATGGGTTGTTTTGAGTGGCATTTCTAATGTAACCATGGCGACAAAATGGAAATCTATTTCTTTGACCACCAAAAAGATGAAATTGGTCTATCTCTGTCAGTAAAAAAGATAGAAAAACAAGTAAAGCATGGTTTCCTATATTTTAGAGTATGGGGAATTCATTTCTAAGGTCAATTATATTTTTAGAACAACCCTTGGGTGCATTTTAGGCCTATAAATGCAGAAAAAGTGAGATTTTTTAACTTTTTTCACTTTTCCGGCAGTATGATGCAAATTTGGTGACCTGAACATTAGCAATTAGGAATGTCACACCACCAAAACATTTTTGTCTTTCATTTGGTGTATGCGATTTGTTAAATTTATGCATATTTCTAGCCAATAAGGCCAAATTTGTTCATTTTTATGCCCAATTTGCGGCAAATTTTGAAAAAAGCCTAGAAGTTGATGTAATTAAATGATGATAGCCTGGACTACAACAAAGAGGAACTCGTGCTCTATTTTTCCGAATATTGTTTCAAGAAGGTACGAAAAATTAGTTTTTGACCTACTTAACATTCAAGATGGCTGCGACAATGAGAATTGTCAGACCCGCGGTACAAAATGCAAATCTATTTCTCTGACAACCAAAAAGATGAAGTTGGTCTATCTCTGTCAGTAAAATTGATAGTAAAACAAGTAAAGCATGGTTTCCTGTATTTTAGAGTATGAGGAATTCATTTCTTAGGTCAATTCTATTTTTAGAACAACCCTTGGGTGCATTTTAGGCCTATAAATGCAGAAAAAGTGTGATTTTTTAACTTTTTTCACTTTTCCGGCAGTATGATGCGAATTTGGTGACCTGAATATTGGCAATTAGGAATGTCACACCACCAAAACATTTTTGTCTTTCATTTGGTGTATGCAATTTGTTAAATTTATGCATATTTCTAGTAAAAAAACCAAATTCGGTCATTTTTATGCCCGATTTGCGGCAAATTTTGAAAGAAAGCCTAGAAGTTTATGTAATTAAATTATGATAGCCTGAACTACAACAAAGAGGAACTCATGCCATATGTTTCCAAATGTTGTTTCAAGAAGGTACGAAAAATTAGTTTTTGACCTACTTAACATTCAAGATGGCTGCCACAATGGGAATTGAGATACGATTACAAGTTCTGCAGTAACAAGTGAAGTGAGATTTTTAAATAGTATTTAACTTTTCCTGACTTATATGGGAATTGTGATAACTGGAACTCTCATAATTGTGCAAATATCATTAAAAGGAATTTTGCTCGGCAAAAAGCTGCAGAATTCTATAATTCCTAAAGGCAGTAATGTAGTAATTCTGTATTTAAACGGGAAGAGTGCACAATTTTGCAATTTACTGCAGAAGTCATACCAAACTCCACAATTATTTCTTAAAAACAAAATATTCTTGCAGAAATGCATAATTTCTACAGTACTGCAGGATTCAGGTTGGAAATAGCAGCATACGGCTTCTACACAATCAAGTGTATAATTTGGTCGTCACTTTTGTCCAAAAAACGAACGTCATTGGATCTCACCAGGAACAACATCAATGTGTGCATACATGTCATATCCCTAAAATATTTTTTCACAAACTTTTTTCTTCCTTTTGTAAAAATAAATGATTCATAACCCAAATTATGAATATTTCAGGATCAGGTGAACTTTAGCGCTTTTGATCTGACAGGAGTGTATTATAGTCCATTAGATAGGGGAGATTTTAAGATCTCCAGACATATTTTTATGCTTTCAGTAACTTAATTAGGACCAGAGATATGGTCAGTTGAAAAAATGTTAATATTGTGAATTTTTTACGTAGCAGTAAATTAAGGGATTCATCCTTCAACAGTTTGACCTTCACTGAGTGGTTATGGTGAGGCAGGGGAGCTTCAAATTTTGTGACATCGTTCAAAGGTACTGGGACAACAATTACTCTTAGATTTGTGTAAATAGCCCATTTCCTTTTATGGCAAATTTATGCTGAAAAACTTCAATAAGGCAGTAAAAAGATGAAATTTTCAAAAATTAAAAAAAAACCCTTTGATACAAAGAGTGGAATTCATGCAAAGTCATATATGTTTTTGGGGTCAATTTGTTGAATAATTAGTGCGACACTCCATTCCTAACCTAAAGCAATAAAAAAATGATATATCACAGAAAAGGTTTTTTCGGTGTTAGAGCCCATTGACCTGGAAAAGTGGGTCAAGGTCATCGGGGGTAAAAAAAATCTTGCGGATCAATTAGTTGAGTAATACCTGCAAACTTGACTTCCCCAACTTAAAGCAATCAAGGGCACAATGCCAAAAGCTCTAGGGGGTACGGACACTACAAGGGGGGTACGGACACTATGAAGAGACAAAAACTGATGTGGCTCAATAACTAATATAGATATCAACATGCTTATTGTTGTAATGTAGAATTGTTGTAGTGTAGTATGCTAGTGAGTAGTTGGATGTGCCATTTGTTTTTAATTGCCCCCAGGTTCAGCTTGTGTGAGAAGTAGGGGGGGGGGGTACGGACACTACACATTTTTATATTAATTAATTAACCACAAGTTTTCACCCTGGGTTCTCCAAGGGTAATTTTATCTGAAAAACCAGTCTGAAAAAAAAAGTTATGTCATAGATCGTTTGAGTCTTGACTGTTTTCAAGCTGACTTTGCATTATAATATCGCCCACATGACGATCGTCCATGTATTTCAAGGAAGGCCAATAATGCATTTGGCAATTATTTTTTGCAGTGCATCTATTTTCAGAAGCAGTCTAAAAATGCTAATTGCAATTCTGCAAGTTCTAAAGCCTTTCTCACCCTCATTTTACCAAATCGCCACTGAGAAACAGCACTTGGAGGTCAATCTGACCGGTGTCAAAGCTGATTGCACTTCGCAGTGCAGTGCTAGCTACTTTGTTCTTGTATCCATGGATGTTATGCTTAATTGCCATTTGAATTCCAAACAGAACCCAGGATTTGAATCCTCGGATTCTTGTTGTCAGCTGGGATCGTTCCAGATGTATTCCTTGCAAGACAATTTCTGCTGAACTCACTCTGTCTTATTCAAAGAGGTTTTTTTTTTCATATAATGTCAAATCTACCGTCTGTTGGCCTATAGTCTATGACCAAACAATTCTATTTCTCAGACAGTTCGAGGCTAATAAAATGACAATTTCTTGCAATTTTTTGCACAGTGCAAAGAAAACAAAGTTTTTGATGCACATATCTTCCGAAAACCAGCTTTATCGAACGATTAAGAAAGAATGCAGGCCTAAGGGAAATCACCTACAGAAATTTGCTCTGCTGATGGCCTTCTGATTGTCAGACTTTTCAATCTAGTCAATCTCTTATGAGTTATGACATTTAAAATAGTGAATTGTTTTGCCTTGAAAGGTTTATTGTTCAATAAATAACAGAACTCTATGCAAGTAAACTAACATGCACATATATATTGAAATAGACACATGAAATGCTGGTACAGCTTACTAATGTGGCTTCCAAAATCTATGCATATTTTGCCGACACATCTTTAAGGCAAAACCAACAGGTACTACAAACTTCTTGGAAGTCTTCTTGAATTTATAGCAAGTATGGCCCCATTCTGTGCCTGTGCATTCCTAATTGTTTTAATTAATGTTTTTCCATCTGCCAGCGTGCAATGGTTTGAGCAAAATGACCAAGGTTTTCCTTTGCCTCACAATGAGATACTTTTGATTCATAACACAAAATAAATTGAATGTTCAAGATTTTTGGCTGCCATTTTGGGACTTTTTACAAGATGTTATCAGGTGACCTTTTTACAAAACATCCTATATCATTTTCTATACTTTAAGACAACCACGAGAATAATTTGTGTCCTAATCAAAATCTAAATTGTAGAAAGACGTCTGGCTTGTTACGACAGTCAAAACTTTTCTCTCATACTTTCATGATGGATGGATGATTGGCGCTTTAGGTCCCTTATTTTTGCACCTCGTAGATAATTGGTAGAGGAGGATGACACAACAATGAGGCAAATGATGATTGATACTGCTGTCCAATATAAGTTTAGATAACACTGCCAAAGCAAGTATCAAACCCTGGACCCAATGACTGGCAGGCTTATACCTTCTAGAAACAGTATTTGGAACAAAATGGCATGAATGTATGCTTTGGGTTACCATCTCTTTCACTACATCAACTCCCAACATTTTTCAATAATTCGCAAAACGTCCCTAAAATCAGGCCAATTTGTTCTTTTTTGGCAAGAAAATTAGCATTAATGTAGCAGATTTTTACACCTAATAAAAGATAAAAAATTCCATTTAATGTTATTTGCACAATTATGAGAGTTCCAGTTATCACAATTTCCATATAAGGCAGGAAAAGTTAAATACTGTTTAAAAATCTCACTTCACTTGTTACGGCAGAATTTGTGATCTTATCTCAATTCCCATTGTGGCAGCCATCTTGAATGTTAAACAGGTCAAAAAATCATTTTTCGTACCTTCGTGAAACAACATTTGGAAAAATATGGCATGAGTTTCACTGTGTTGTAGTTCAGATTATCATCCATTTAGTAACATCAACTTCTGGACTTTTTTTTCAAAACTTGCCACAAAAAAGGGCATAAAATTGGCGAATGTGGCCTTTTTTTACAAGAAATATGCATAAATTTAACAATTGCATACACCAAATGAAAGACAAAAATGTTTGGTTGGTGTGACATCCCTAATTGCTAATGTTCAGGATGCTAAATTTGTATTATACTGCCGGAAAAGTTAAAAAAGTTAAAAAAATCACACTTTTTCTATATTTATAGGCCTAAAATGCACCCAAGGGTGGTTCTAAAAATATAATTGACCTAAGAAATGAATTCCTCATACTCTAAAATACAGGAAACCATGCTTTACTTGTTTTTCTATCTTTTTTACTGGCAGAGATAGACCAATTTCATCTTTTTGGTGGTCGAGAAATAGATTTCCATTTTGTCCCGCGGGTCTGACAATTCCCATTGTGGCAGCCATCTTGAATGTTAAGTAGGTCAAAAACTAATTTTCGTACCTTCTTGAAACAACATTTGGAAAAATAAGGCACGAGTTCCTCTTTGTTGTAGTTCAGGCTATCATCATTTAATTACATCAATTTCTGGGCTTTTTTTCAAAATTTGCCGCAAATTGGGCATAAAAATGACCGAGTTTGGCCTTATTGGCTAGAAATATGCATAAATTTAACAAATTGCATACACCAAATGAAAGACAAAAATGTTTTGGTGGTGTGACATTCCTAATTGCTAATGTTCAGGATGCCAAATTTGTATTATACTGCCGGAGAAGTGAAAAAAGTTAAAAAATCACACTTTTTCTGCATTTATAGGCCTAAAATGCACCCAAGGGTTGTTCTAAAAATAGAATTGACCTTAGAAATGAATTCCCCATACTCTAAAATATATGAAACCATGCTTTACTAGTTTTTCTATCTTTTTTACTGACAGAGATAGACCAATTTCATCTTTTTGGTGGTCAAAGAAATAGATTTCCATTTTGTCGCCATGGTTACATTAGAAATGCCACTCAAAACAACCCATAACAAAAAAACCCACGGGTCTGACACCACTTTCCATAAGTTAAAGAGTCATACAACCAAATTGCATGGTCAGATTTTTTTTGTAGCCGCTGCTCGTTGCGTACCATAGCCTCAAAGTTTCAAAATTTAACATGTAATCCAATGGGAGTTTTTGCAGAAGATTTTCAGCTATGTAAAACATCTATTTTTTAGAGTACCAGTTTGGCCCCTAAAAAATTTTTTTGGTCAAAATCAACCTTACCCCAACTTTTCAAACTATTCAAAGGGTCATTAAACCCAGTATCATTAAAATCTGAGTCGGGCCACGTAGACACTATATGGGACTTCCGCCTGGTTTTCTCAGACACAGCCAATTAAATATTGTGCACATGTTGTTGAAGATATTTGGATACCTATAACTCATGCCTTCTCTTGCAAACTCATGTCTCACAGCAGGAACTGGTAGGTGACTACTGGTATGCCGAGTCGATTAGTTGTGAGTATAGTGGGTTGAATGAAATTTTTGAGAATGAAAGTATTGTGGAAGCATATTATTTTGTATTTTATAGCAGAATTTTAGGTCTTGTAGTGCACATAGATCAGGGATTTTTAAAATATTGTACTGTTTAAAAAGTGGGCTAGTATGAGCATTATATTTTGCCTTAGCTACAATTCTCAATGCTTTTTTCTGTTGCTTTACAAGTTTATCAGATTTTGAGCTCCATATAATTAGACCATAGTTTAGATAAGAAAGTATAAGTGAATTGTAGATTATGTGTAATACTTTAGATGGTAAGAAATTTTTTAACCTGTTCATAATACCTATTGTTTTTGAAATCTTTTTAGAAATAATATCAATGTGAGGTTTCCATTTTAAGTTTTTGTCTAGTAGAAGACCTAAAAAGTTAAATTCATTCACAAATTCAATATGAGTTTCATCCAGGAAGAGATCAGGCAGTGAAATGTTCCGTTTGGGAGAGTGGAATGCCATGGCTTTCGTTTTATTAATATTCAGGGAGAGCTTATTCAATTTTAACCAATCAGTTATTGATTTTAATTCTTCGTTTATTTTTGTTGACATTATGTTATTATTTCCAAAAGTATTTAAGGTAGCAGTAAGAGTTGTATCGTCAGCATATATCACAGGATAAAATTTATCTGTAGCATTAGTCAAGTCATTGATATAAATAATGAAAAGCAGCGGACCTAGAATCGAGCCTTGGGGTACTCCACATGTTAGTTCAAGAAATTCAGAATTTGTGTCATCAATTTGAACATATTGCATTCTGTTAGTAAGGTAGCTTTTTAGAAGATCATATGAATTGTTTCTTATCCCATAATGAAATGATTTTAAAAATTACAAGAGTAAAAATATGATTAAAAGTGAATTAAAATTACATGTATAATGAAATTTTAAGAATATGATAAAAACATTGTAACATCAGGAATTTAAATATTTGTTAATAGAAAAAGGTATAAAACTGTCTTTTAATCTATTTGTGCGACAGATTGGTAATTTAAAATCCTTTGACACTCTGGTTTGTCTGTCAACAATCATAAATGGCACCAATAATTTATTTAATTTATGACTGTCACACTGCATCTGGGAAAAAAGTCTAACACACATTTTAGATCTGCGATCTGATAAGTAGTCAAGTAGCATATTCTTCTTTGAGTTAAGGAGAACAGTAAATGATGCGTAACACACGCTTTTGTACAGACTCCAGCAAATCAGACTGTGACTTAGTCAGACGTGAATGCCACACTTGACAACTGTACTCATTAGATAAGCATGATAAGGTGGAGTGCTGTGTGGCATATTGAAAAGAATTGCCTGTTTATTGCTTGTGTCCTAAGACAGTGTTTGGTCTTGTTGAAAAAAAAGGAACCTCATTTCAATCTTCCACTGTCTAAGGTTTTTTCATCTTTCTTAATTGAACATTGCTGAAAGACAATTGCAATGCGGCTTAAATAACTTGACTTTGAAAAGAACAGATGCATGGAGGGGATAAACAGCTTGATCTCATTGTTGCGGTTTCTCATCCTCTCTTAGGCTACTTTTTGAAATCCTGCTTTGCTGGCCAGTTTAGATAATTCACACTGGAGCATGATTGTGATTTGAATGTGTGTTTATTTTTGAGTATATTTTTCTGGCATATCAAGTTTTTTAACATGCCAATAGTATTAATCCATCGAAGTTGTATCATCAGCCCTTATTTTGCCTCTGATATGCTGAATAAGGGCTCTCATGCATCAAGCAAAATGTAATTGACAGATGGGCTGAGTATTCAAAATTTTGCAGCCAATGAGAGGCAAATAAATTTCAAAGAAAATACTGTCCCTTGAATTGATATAATGTAACTTTCAAGGTTGATTTAATACATGTGTATTACATGAAAGACAGAGCAATGATTTTGTTTATAAGATTGTCAGGTTTGCAGTGTCGCTTGCGTTCATTGATCGTATTGCGTGCTTTGAATTGGATCATTGACTGCAGTCTTTTCAAGTGAGTTCAATAGTGGCTGTCTCTGTTTTGTTTTGAGCTTTGGAACTTTGCAATTGAGTCCAAAACAAAGTGCTTCTTTGCATGTGGACTTACTGTTGCTACCAGAGCACATACCGGCTGCACAATTTCTTGTAGCTCAGTGTTCTCAAACACTAGATGATGGTTGGTCTGCACTTTTTCAAGGCTAGAATCGTCAGATGTTGCACTATCCCTGTACATGAATTCTATGAAGACTGACGTTTACTGATGCCTTATAATGTTCAAATTGCATACTGCAGGTAACTGCAGGGGGTAGCGAAAGAATCCAAATACACTTAAAATCCCCAGTTGCTAACATAAAGAGACTTGAGCGGCTGACACATTTGTAGGAGGCACTTTGTTTACTTTCATTGCAGGCCATCAATATAATGGGGCAGAGCAACTAGTGGGGAAGGGGAAGGGGGGGCAGGAGTTATGCCACTGCCCTGACACTTATACATGAATGAGAATCCCCCTTTATGTATATTTGTGATATATATCACAGTCACATCTATGATTGCTTTTATTAAACTCAATATTATACAAGAGGACCTAACTCTTTTTCCCAGAAGATTTTTTCAATTAAAAGCTGGCAAAAAGGTGTTCTTGGAGTGTAGCCTGACTGTATTGATCATTTAAGCTTAAGGTGGCTCGCTACTCATGCAAAGTGGGAGTTAGCGCACATTCACGCGCAGCCAGGCAGGCCCTATCTATCGTAACGTCACCACTGTACTGACACTGCTTCAACATCTTTTTTCAATTCTAATAATTCCATGCGTCCGCCGCTTCGTTTGCAATTTGCGCCACTTCTATTGGGGTTAGAGACTTCTCGTTTGGAGCATTAGATGCGCTATGAAGAGGACTACACACAACCGGAGTTTCAGCTTGATACTCAGAATAGAAAATTTTTACAGGCAATTTTCGGCAAACAGGTCTAATTTCTCAAAAATGACTCAGTAGCACAAATAAATGTTTATATCAATTTCCAGGCCCATAGGGTCGTACGTCTGTATCATTACATTGTTCCTTACTTCATTTGGAAAAAATTAACAAAGAAATAAAAAATCCTATCTCGTCATTTTTTTTTAGCGCTATGGTTCATAAAAAAAATTTTTTTTTCAAAATCATAACTTTTGATCCGAACCCCCAGAAAAGTTCTTTAAACTAAATATATCTTTCTGGAATTTCTTTCAGCTTTTCCATAAAACTGTCCTCTTTAATTGCATGCTCCATTCAATGAAATAGGATGAATGGCCACTGAATGGCAGGGAAAACTTCACAGTAAAAAAATGAAGAAAAAAATTGAGTTTTTCAGGTTTGCGTGGACTGACTTTCTTTTGCATAACCTCAAATATTTTGGAAGAAAGGCTGGTAGCGACCACTTTCGTTTATATATCCTTGCTATAAACTATATTATGGACCATTTTAAAGTAATTTTAAGAATTCCTATCTTGGAAAGTTCACGAGTATCGAGCCACCTTAAATAGATTGTATGATTTCATGCAATGAAGACATCACATGTCAAGTACAGTCAAGAAGCAAGGCTCTTACTCTGTTACAGAAGATGATTTTCATTTCTCATCAGCAGGATTAATAAAGCAGCTGCATGCTTCCAGCGTCCATGTGTTGTGGTGGATTTTTAAGATTATAGGCACTTGATGATATTCTGAAATGAGGTAGAGAGAAGGAAGTATTAGCTGGGGTTTTGGTTTCCATGTCTTTGTTGATGAAGCTACAAAAGTGATGAAGATCCACAAGTGCAGATTGCTACGATAATTGTCACTGCTGCCACAAATTGTTCCACAACCAGGCAATTAATCTGGGTGCTTAAGGCAAGAGCAATGAAAACAAATGGCAGCAATATGCAATGATATGAAAAAATATTATGTCCTTAATTGTTTGCAAAAACTAGCTTCTGCATAATTTGCAGGCAATATTGCTGTTATCGCCATACTTTTAGGAACATATACTGGTGAGTTGGGAATTTATTTTTTTGTCTGAAAAGAAGCTGTACTAAGGTCAATATTTTACAGTACAACCCAAAATAAAGTAAGAAAAATTTCTGTCAGAAGTCCTCTGTTTACCTGTTTTGCCCTCTTTTCTCCTCTCCACCCCAAATCTCCTTACAACTCCCTTTGACTCCTTACAACAACCTTAGCCCAAATTAAGAACTCTATTTAGACAGCTACTAATGTAACTGCAATTAGCAGATATGCAAAATATCAAGTAAATCAAACACAATGGGGGTGATTGATTTTAAATTGGTGTTGTTTAAATATGATTGTAATGTAATTTTAAAAGGTAGTTTCAAGTAGGTAAAAGTAGGAAGTGATTCAGAGGTAGTCAAAAGGTGTGAAAGGGCAAAGTAGTGGCTGCTTCTTCCTTCCTGCTGGGGTAATTGTACTTTATTTCGGGTTGTACTGTAATGTGCTTACCAACTTAGCAGACTGTTGTGATGCAATATATTTCTCAGGAGGGTCGACTAATGTGCATTTGTAGGGATCAGACTTCATCAGATTCTGATAGATCGCAAATTCACCTTGAGCTTATGGCATCTCAGCAGATTGTTCTGGCATACAAAATGATGATCCCAGATGCTATGACAAGGACATGGCATTTATTCTCGAGAATTTTGTGCGCCTGAAGAAAAAAATTGTACACAGCAAGATCTATTGTGTCCATTAGCCGTGTGCGAATGCAAAACACCAATGAATTTAAAAGGATGCCCATTTACGTTGCAGTACATGGGTAGGCCTATCCGTTTGAGCATTTGATCCCTTGAGGCTTGTCATAGAATAACTTTACAAAGAGCAATGAGTCATTATAACCCCTTGTTCACATCATAGCAAAATGTATTTGTGATACTTAATGAGATGATCATGTGTGTGTGTGCACAGATTGTCAACCTTTCCTTGTGGAGAGTAAATTCAGCTTGTGGTGATTAGTTCTAAAAATTGTTTTCAGGAACAATAGTGAATCATATTACAGAGTCTGACAAATGCCATTTTCTGTTATCATTGCTAAAAAAATTTCCATAAAACTACACCAAGGTAGGCTATACCTATTGTCCTATACTGGAGACATAAGCAGATGTTAAACCTGTCGTGTTAAATTGGACAGAGTGAATAATTTTGCAGTGAACCCTAGAGTGTGCCCGGGAAGTTCTTTCTATGACCATAGAATATTGATGAATGCCGTGTGGAAGACACGGAATGCCATTGGACTCTAGCGCAATACAGCTGCCGGAGCCTCCTCTTCAACTTATCATCATTGACATATCCCCATCAATCTGTCAGCAGCTGCAACCATAAGACCTCAGCCCGACAAACCATACGCTTGGTCCGATATCATACATACCTACTGCCACTCGCATTTCCTAATCGGCTTATGAAGCAACACTCAACATGGTTATGATACTACAACAAACTTGCCAAGAAAAATTGGTGAAATGCGTTTTATAATATTCCAGGTAATGTCATTTAAAGAGCACTGAAAAAAGTGCCTGATTGTTTCCAATGGCGCAATGTGGCTGATTACCCTGCGGTTTTCATGTAGATATTACTACCATTCCAGTGTTACTTGCAGGTGAGCATAATGTAATAGCTTGTCTCATCCATAGGTATCCACAGCTATCCACATCCATTCATTTGTATACACTGTAATATCTCTACCCGTAGTTTAAACACCAGGGCTTACAACTTGATATGGATAGATAGGGATAGGTTTAGCTAATTTATGTATATAAACTTGTAACATTCAAGCCAGTCTTATTAAGTTCAGGCTCTGCATTATTTAATTTAGTAACAAGGTGTTTATCATCTTGTAAAATCCATCTGACTCGCTTTATGTCACTGCCTGTATTTTGCATTACATGCGTTTGTAGTATTTATGTTTGTTAAACAGAAGAAGCAGGGATACAGCAAGAAGGAGTGGGTAATTAAGCTGTGTTAAACTAATTAGCTTGGATACCCAATGTTTGGCTATTGTCAAATCTGCACTGAATCATTCCAAATCACTATGGCTATGCCGCAATATAAAATTTCCGGTAAACATCAATAGAAAATGTTCTACTACTGTAGGTATTACCGTATTGCATGTATTTGACGCCCTCTGAGAAGAGATGACGCACCCATAAAAAAACACCTTGTGATTGCAAAAGACATATTGATTGCTTTATACAGGAAGTTTGGAGCTACTCAATCATGTACTTACAGGACTCAAGAATATCTTGCCTATATTTGGAGCTCCCATTGAAACTTGTTGCCATGGGCTTGTGGCTGTCACTTTCTCATTCCAGTAGGAAGGCTTGGAGATGATTGGTACAAGAGCTAAAGCAGGACTCATTTGCAGCCCAAGGGGGATGCCAACTTTATCATGTGGGATATGTACTTGCCAACACGACACTGATTATATATAATAGTTATTAATACACTAAAAGTCTAATTCTCTCTGAATTATCCCCACAGAAGATAAGTTGTCTTTCTTGTGTAATAATGATATATAAATAATTTTAGTCATAGTGTGTAAGAATCTTCTGGTGCACGCTTCTACAATGTAGAATAACTAGACAGACAGATCGATGACTTACTCACCATTCCATTGTAAAAACAGGGTAGGTATCTTTAATTCTGAGCTGCTTTTCTCATGTTAAGCTTACAGTTAATATGATTCATAGGGTAGGTGACACAGAAGCTCCAAAACTTCTGTTTGCACTGAGTTTTTCAATCCTCAAACTCAAATTAAAAGAGACAACAACAATCAGTCAGCAGGTAATGTTTTGGTCCAATAAGATGATGGGACTTGAACTTCATTTCTTATGATTTCTTTAATTGTTCCTCATGCAAGATTTGAAAAAATTTCTTTTGAACGAATTTTGTTCCTATTTTGAATTACAACACAAATCCATTAGCTTTTTATCAGTTTCTTGGCAACTGTTGACTCATTGCACAATGCTGCTGACAAATCTCAGTTTTTGTGATCGGAGTACTCTTTGTTGCTAAGGTATCATTGTGCCTTAAGACCATCTTGGCTGAGAGGTGTCATGATTAATGAGGTGTCATGACCATTGTGGCAGGAGCAATTGAAACCCCAAAAAGAGTAAGTGTGGGTGCGAAAAAGGTGAGATTCTTACGGTGGAGTCACTTCCAGGTCTTGGTAAAAAGACCTCCTCAGCAGGTTCCAAAGTGATAGCTCAGCCAAAGTGGCATGCAATGTTTGCAACAAGATATGGCAAGGACATCATAAAAAAACAAAAAGCCAAAACAGCAATTAGCAGTGGAAAGACAATCTGCAAATGTCGGTTGTTGAGAGGTGATATCAGTACCATCAATCTGATATTCCATTAAAGGCAATACAGGAGCTAAAGATCTATACTATTCATTTCTTAACCGACACTGCACAAACTTACATTTGTTCCCCAGCTTGCTGCAAGATATTTTACTCTCAGCTGAATCTGATCTGTCCATGAGGGAAGCAGAGCTAATTAGATCAGGCAGAATGCTGGTAGTAAGATTGAAAAGAAGCAGTGCATGATCATGTTTGACAAGGAAGTGCAGTTCTTTTCGTTTGTCTAGGGCTTTTCATCAATCTTATTTGAAGTTTCTGAATTACAATGTGTTTGAATAAGTTCACTTTGAAAAGAACAGATGCCTGGTAGGCTATGCAGCCTTATCTCATTGTTGAAGTTTGTCATGCTCTCTGAAGCTTTTTTCTGCCATCCTGAATGGCCGGCTGTTCACACACTTCTCATGCTTTAAGGGAAATGTGATTGAGAGATAAACTGAGATAGCAGAGCTAAAGAGATTTGTCAATCTTGAGGGGATGCTTAATAAGCTGGTGCCATATTGATTTTTGGACCCAGGGTCAATCTTAGAGGGAATCAAAATCATGAAATTAACCAAACACACATGGTCAAGTCAAGTCAAGTCTTTTATTTGAACACCATTTAGGTCATACAGGGGCCTGACACCATTCTGTGTATTTGGCCAAAGAATTTCATCAAAAGATAATGACTAATTGACACATATGATATATATATATAAGTAAAATGAGATTACATATATATTTCAATTTTAAGTAAAAGGAAATCACAAATTACATAATAGATAATTTTCAGACGTTTTTTCAAGATGAGAAGGGAGCAGTGGTAATCAATGGAGTTGCCCAGGGTATTAAAGCAAATGAATCCTCCCTGTCTTATGTTTCTCTGCAATTTAGCTGATGCAAATTACGGAACTCTAAATAATGTTTTATTTCATGTATTGATATTATGAATGTCTTGATTTTTAATGAACATATCAAAAGATAAAAATGGGTTTACTTAAATTAGGACTAAATAAGTGCAGCTGCCTGTCAATGGGTCATTGAGGTCATTGAGGTCAGCCATGGGATCCAGGAATCAACAATTTTTAAGTCAGTTATGGTGTCAGTCTTTGTCTATCCAGCAACATATCTGTTAGTTTTTTTTTACTCTCACAGCTTTTCATTCTAACAATATTTATCTTCCTGAGCCTGGGGTTTGTTTTCATTGATCGTGTTGTAAGCTGTTTGAGTTGTCAGGATCATTGACTTCAGTCTTTTCATGTCAGTTGAATAGTGGCTCTCTTTCTTTTGTAATGAGCTTTAGAACTGCAACAACTTCCAAATCAAAGTGTGCCTTTGCATTCAGACTTGCTGTTGCCACCTGAGCATATATCAGATGCACAGTTTCTGTTAGTTGGCTCTGCTTGAAACACTGAATGACACTTGCTGGCTAGAATTGCTAGATATTGCAGTAACCCTGTCCTATGAGTGATTTGGTTGCCCTCCCTCCTTATTCACTAGGAATCATTACTCTACCAAAATGGATAAAAATAATAACATTATCAAGCGGTAACTAAAGGCAAGGACAAAATGCATCCTCGAAGAAGGCCTTTCAATGACAATATTTCAGAATGGTGGTCTTACAATGTATGAACCACTGCAGGCTGCCTACATTGATCATTTAAGATGCATAGATTGTATGATTTCATGCAATGTAGTCATCAATGCTGCAGTCAAGAATCAAGGTTGTTGATCTGTTACTGATGATGTGCTTATTTCTCAGTAAATAATAAAGTTGCTGCTTACTTCTGACTTCAATGTGTTGTAGGGTATTTAAGATAAGGCACACAATGATCTGTCAAAATGAGAATGAGAGAAGGAGGCATGAGCCAGGCTTTCAGATTTTGTGCCTTTGTTGATGAAGCTGTAAGAGTGATGAAGATCCACAATTGCAGATTGCTAAGATAATTGTCACTGCAGCCACAAATTGTTCCACAACCAGGCAATTAATATTTGTGCTTGAGGCAAGAGCAATGAAAACAAACACCAGTGATTATACGAAAACATAATTATTCTGACCTTAATTGTTTGTAAAAATAAGCTTCTGCAAAATGAAGTAGGCAATATCGCTGTGTGAAGCTATTAATTACTTTCAGAAACTTTGTTGAATTGAGCATTTAGATGTTTTTCAAATGTGACTTTTCCACTTCTTTGAGGCTTTAATATGCCAGCACATTTAAATAGGTTGATATATCGGCATGTATCATGCCTGTAAAGGATGGCGCTGCGAGCGCCGTTTTCCAAAATGGATTTTCTTGTCAGATTTGACAATTTTGCAAGGTGAAAATGTAGATTTTTGAATTCATGTCAACCTTTGGTGAGTGTTTCATGGACTATTTCTTGAGCCCCGATTGCAATCAGGCATCGGCTGATCACACAGTCACTACATTATTTACAAATTGCAATTTTCCATGCTAATTACGACTTTGTCATCAATTGGATGTCCATACAAGCCAATTGGCCATTTCATTGCATTTGAGATCAAAAGCTAACCATGTCACTGTCCTTTGAGTCTGGTAATTCTAACCAATACAGTGATTAAAGAATATTAAAAACTCACCTGAAATTAATAAATGGTCATTTTCAAGTTGCAAAATCCACATTTTGTCAAAGGTGACTACATATTGGATTTCAATACAAACACTGACAACTGCGCCCTCTTTTCCCACTGTGATGTATGTCTCGCCCCAAGTGCAATAAATGTTTTAGACCAAGGTTTTGTTGGCTATAAAAAATTAATGTTGCTCATTTACTTGTACACATGATGAATAGATATCTGTTATCTGTTGTATTATAAGATCAACCCTCTAAGCCAAGTTTGGGGTGATGATCTGGGAGAAACACATTTACCCTGTGTGTGGGTATCCGCTGAATGTTTTACTTACCAAGCATGGATGATGACAGAAGGGCCTCCAATTGAACCTCACATCCCAAGTTCTTTCGGCTGAGATGTTGCTCATAACAGTCCACTGCAAATATTTTTTTGGATTCTCTACCTTGAGCTTGGCTGCTAATGGAGGCACAAAACTTCTATGGGTCTAACTTGGACTGTAAAATGAAATCTCAAGATTTTGTATTAAGTACAATGTAGAGATATAGGCCTACTAAAAAGTTCTTCCATGAATCCACCCGGCCAGTGACAATAATTATCAATTATTTTCCAGTATTCCTCAGTGAATTTCCAGACTATCAGTATAATAAATGAAGCTGTGCTATTTTCAATGCGTTGGAATATGTAGCTTGCCATACTGATGGAATGTATTGAGGAAGGTCGACTAATGTGCGTCTATATGCATCAGACTTCATCAGATTATTATGGCATACACTCTATGAGCAGATTCTATTGGCATCCAAAATTATGATCCCAAGCGCTGTTGACAGGGAGAAGGACAAGGAAAAGGCCACTGTTTGTCATGAGCATCTTGTTTTGCAAGCATGACGATCTTGCGTCCATTAGCAAATGCAGAACACCAATGAAATGGAAAGAATGCCAACTTATGTGTATCTGACATTTGAGAGGTCATACACTATTATATATTTACTTTACTCATTGCAGTGAGTCATATATAACACCTTGTTCATATCTATATTGTCAAATGTATTCCTGACTGAATGGGAGTCAAGATATATTGTGACAACATGTGATCTGTGTACACACTGATTTTTTACTTTTCTTTGTCACATGTAAATCGAGCGCAGCTGTGATAATTAGTTCTACAAAGAGCTATCAGGAACAATAGCGAATCATATTGCAAAGTCTGACACATGCCATGCCTTATTTCCTGTTATCTTTGGTAATTGTTCTTCCAGAGCATTTCTTCCAAATAGGTTATAGGTTGTGTGTATGATAGGACTACTGTATATATACATCCTGTACGAACCTGATTAGGTGATCTAATTCCATTTGTTGTTTCTGCCTAGGAGCTGTATTGAACAAAGTAACAGATGGGAACTGACAAGTAGCCCTGAGCAATCGCAAGATTTTCTTTTGGTAATTTGTCTTCGCATAACAGTCTGATGTCTATGATGCTATTTTCCATTAATCTGACACATGCTTTGTGAAAACTGGTTATTATCAGAAATCTGGTGCATCGTGATAATTCGCATGTTATAATCCATTGTAAAAGGCAGTGTCTCATGACTCATGAGTGGTCCTATAACACTTCATGGTGCAAAGTGTCATGCCTCGTAGGGGTGCATAGGTCGTTGTTCAAGAGTGATATGGAAACATAGATCCCTTGTCAAGACTTATAAAGGATAGTTACCTTGTGATTGAGATTGAATGTGTGATCATGAGAAATCATATACAGTATCAGACAAAACTTTAGACCACGTCAGTATTTTTTCAATATCGGGGCAAATTGTGGCTTAGATGAAAAAAGTCTTCATGGACTTTCTTGCTTATGCATCAATAGAGCAAACTTCATCTATTTATATCACTTACTTGAATATGTGTGATAAACAAAACTTTCAGGTGGTCTTAACTTACGGTCTGATGCTGCTTACATCCACTAAGGCCCTTAATGGCATTGTACATTAAATTATTTTTAGAATTTCACCTAAGGGGGTAATAATGGTGATTCAATGAGCCAAAATTGCTAATAGATAAAAGGTAAACTAAAAAGCACCAAAATATACGTCTGACAAATTTTCATCCTTCTAATGGCATATGAATACACTTGACACCCAGTCATACCGCAAAAAATGGTGTTTTTTCCTGGGTTTTGTCTAATAGAAACTATTTGAAGTATCATAAAACAATGACCGGGATGTTTACATTGACCTGAGCATGTGTTCTGATAAAATAAAACAGCTTTTGCTTGTTCGCTTTACTTATGATGAAACTACAGCCACTTATATGAAAGGCGTAAAACTGGTCCATTCATTAACATTACGTTTCAAAACACATTCCAGAGTGGTATCTGTAATTGTGTCTGTACTGTGGAAAAAGAATGCAAAGGACCCTAGGGCCTATTGTCTGCCCCAGATGCCTCTTCTATGACCAGAGAACATTGCTGAATGCTCTGCGGAAGGCACTGCTGGAATGGTTATTGGAGTCTAGCATGATAGAGCTGCTGGAGGCCACCTCTTTCGCTAATCATCATTGGCATTTCCCATCAATCTGTCACAAACTACAACCAAATACCTCAACCTGACCATATATGCTCAGTCTCAACTCATGCTTATGCATACTTACTGCTATCAACATTTCCTAATAGGCTCATGAACAGCTGCTTGATGTGGATGTGATGCACGAACGTACTTGCCAGGAAATATTGGAGTGCATTGATAATTCCAGCATTTTGTAATTTAAGGGACACTATAAAATGTTTAATTGTTTCAAATGAATGGATTGATTTTGGCTGATTGCTCGTGGGCTGCGAAAATACCAATATTTAAAAGGCACTTTAAAATGGAGATTTATGAAAATTTGTGTACTATAAATTGAAAAGGATTTCTTTGAATACAACAGATACAACATAACAAATGAATGGTAGGGGGCTAAAGTATTTTTGGAATTATTTGTTGACACAGGGCTTTATATTAGTCTTTATTTTTTTGCCTCATGAATCACTCCTATACATACCCCCAGTCTCCTAGTCTGACCTATTTCATAATGCTTCAAAAGCAATGAGTGCCATTTGTTTGGAGCCTGGGGATTTCTTGACTGAGATATAAAATATTTCTTTCCATCTTGCCTCAGGAGTATTGACCAAGAAATGCCAATGTGAGAGAAGTAGGCCAGAGCATGAATGCCTGCAGACACTAACCACAGATTTAGCCCAGGCAACATACAGATACTACGTTGGCTCATGAAGAGTGTCATCCATTATGTATTACAACCGTGTTTGCTGGGTCTCAAAAGCAGTGGAATTAGAAGGCAATGTGCTCATAAGAATATGCCATATCAAAAGTGCCAAAAAGACAAAAGAGCAATTTGCAGCAGCAATGTGATCCGCAAATATTCATTTTTGTGAGATCATTCTTTTATATCTTTTGCTTGGCCAAATATACAGTACAAATTTCTAAATGTGGCTCAACTTAGATGTCTATAGCTATTCATTACTAGTCTTATCCATATCTATCCAAAGCTATCCATTTGTATTCTTTTTTATACACTGAAAGCTCTTTATCCCTTGTTTAAACAATAGTAATTGTGGATAGCTATGGATAGCTATGGATAAGTGTAGCCAGGTTTTGCTAAAAATGGCTATGGATAGATAGCAAAGGCTAGATTTTAAATGACGAGCCACTTTTAGAAATTTGTACTGTATGTGTCTTACATTCTCATAATAGCCGTAATCGTTCAGATACTCTCCTTACTATACCATTTGTTGTCTGGTAAACAAACTAATTTAGAGCGTAAATGCTTCTGCGCATAGACATTGTAAAGACACTTTTTGTCATACATGTTATTTGCTCATTAAAGAGTCTCCTAATTATGTCATCCAAACTGCATTGAATGTTTTTTAAAATCTTTTTCTGTCTGGACTTGTTTCGTCTTTCTAAATTGAAATCTATCAATAAAATTTGATTGCAATTTAATGAAGTTTGCTTTGACGCGGAACAATGCACAGGAATAAATTAAAACAGTGTTCATGCAACTTTTTTTTGAGGCTCATCCTTTCTGAAGTTGTTTCCTGCTATTCTGATCTGATTAACTTTTGATAAGCTGGCTAGGCTATTTTTTACAGGGTTTTTTTGCAGATGAACTGTGTCTACCATCCCCCTAGCAATGTTGACTTGTTCAACAAATTACAAACTTCAGGTGAATTATTAATCCTCCAAATAACATTACCAGTCCCAATTCTGTCTCCTCTTTGCTGAAGTATTGTCCTCGTACATCATGGAAAATGTGATTATGAGATTGCTGTGCTAATGAACGGTTACCATTTGTCAATCTCGAGAGAATTCAGTATCAGCTGGTGCTCTATTGAATTAGACCCTGGGGGAAATGCTAGATAGAAGGGAAAGCAGTTTAATCAATTTATCGACTGAAATTTTATTATTTCTTAATTCATTGGCCTCTAAATGTCAAGAACCATGTTGGTGATGGTTAAGCCCATGTTTAGCAGATATGAAGTAGAAAACTTCCACTGAAGTGTTTTTCATTCAGAATCTGTAGTATTACACAGCTCCTTTAATTAACATTTCATTCGGCCTTGAAATTTGGGAAAATTAATCTAGCAATGAAGCCAACTCCTAAGGATATTGATTTTCCGAGAATCAACAATCTCCAAGGTTGTTTAATCCTTGTAAATTCATTCTGCAGTCTTGTCTTCAGTCAAGCTAGTGAGTCTCGGAGAAGCTCATATTTGAATATATTTCATTAGAATTTGTTGTATCGATTGTATCCAGGTCATCGTATCTATGGCCGGTTATGTAAAAGAGAAGTCAGATCATTTGTTTACTTGATGAATGTGTGATGTGGCAGTTAGACTTTCAGATATTCAACTGGCGGTACTTGCGTAATCCACCTTGTATATTTCATAGATAAAGCACAATTTTGTGCCATAAGGGATGTGTGGACTACTATTAAACTTTTAAACTACTATTAAGTTGTAGGTTGTATTGGAATCAATCAAAATTATAGTATAGAATGTATGTTATCTTTCTCGGTAACTGCCTGCATTTCTACATTTCACAGCAGGCCTCAGATTAGGCACATGAATATCAGTCTAAAGTGGGCAGGGAGAAGGAGGTATTAGAGCTCTGGGCTTTCAGCTTACATGCTTTTGTCAATGAAGCCAAAAAAGTAATGAAGATCCACGAGTGCACATTGCTACAATAATCGTCACTGCAACTGCAAATTGTTCCACAGCCAGGCAATTAATCTGGCTTTGTTTCAGACATAGAAAAGCTTAAAACAAATTTCAGAATGTGGCGATTTGACAGAACAGTCAACAAGGATGCTTTTATCTGTTTACTGCTACATTATCATTTGCTTCCAAATTTGTTTAGTTTCTTCACTATAAAGATTGGTAGGATTGCCGAGCGCCGGTGAGCTGATCTATCTGGAATGGGCGCTATATAAAATCATACTATATTCTTATTATTATAAGTCATGTCATAGTATTTTCAAGCAATCACTACTTGCTGTCTTAAAATGATCTGTATTCGTCTTTTCTTATATTACTTGACCTATAGAAACCAAAAAAAGTGAGGCATTAGCTGTCTGAATGGCTGACAGGCACCTAAATCGAGACGTCAGCCGACAATGAGAGAGAAGCCTGCAAAATGCATGAGCAGGGTAGCTGCTGTTGAGATAGGTCATTTATGCTGTCAAGCCTACTAAAGGGGACCATTATTGAAGCATCAACAGGATGTGGTTTTCGGACAAATCTTATGGGCTTTGTGCACTGCATTTTTAGCAATTATGCAATGAGTGAAAAATACAACAGTTCATTGCACTTGCTTTGCTGCTGAGCTGTGTTATCTTGAATATTTATTAAACATAAAATACTGAGAAGCTACTACAAAAATGATTCACGTATTTCTTTCAAACAACCAGTGGTTGCTAAAATAACAGATGATTGTGCTGGAAATACTCATTTCTCTTGAAATTTAACCATTAAGCATCCACCTTTGTGAAGGGGTGCAAATATATCATAATCCATGCGCTGATTCCTTGTAATAAGGACAGGATGAGGGCTGAGGCTGAAAGTGGGCAAAGTATCTGAAAGTCAGACTCTTCCAATCTCAAGCAAGTGCATTGCAATAGCCAAGGACTGAAATTAATCATTTGTGATATGAAAACTTTCTGTCATTCTGCATTATCTATTGAATTATTACTCCCTTGCCTTTTTGTATCGATGTTTCAACCTGTAAAAAAACTTATATATAAGTATTCTTAACAATACATCGATTCAACAAGATGAGGGATTTCGTTCGTGAAACATTTTGCGTGTGAAACGTCATCAAATACTGTGTACATAATTTTCAATACAAAACTTGCCATAAAAACCTTAATACACATCCGATTTTCAAAATTTAAAAACCTGAATATATCAAGTAAACTCCTTCGAATTCAATGCACTTATTCATTTTGCTCCATTTGCAATATTAAGTTCGCAAAAACCGTTTCAGCGCATTACGCTGTTAGAATGCCAAATTTCTAAAACCTAGTGTGAACAACAAGCCAGTTGCATATCCAGGATTATTTTTGTAGGGGGTATATTTGTTGATATTTTTAAATGACTGTAGTTAACTTTTTTAAAGTTTACTTTCACTTCATACATCCTTAGTTGTGTCAGACTTTCATGAAACAAAGGGAGGGGGTTTGGCATTTTTTTCTACAGGCAACCATTCATAGAAACGCCTTCTTTTAGATATTAAATCTTTTTATTACATGCCTTATGCAAGATCGACTAAGATCGATACAGTACCCTTTTTTAAGGGTACTTTTCTTGTTCATTGTGTGTTTTGCCACCACCGTCATACAGACAAATTTATATCTCATGAAACTAAACATTTTTATCTTTTTTTTCAGACATTGGGGCCCCATTAAATCCCATCCCACAGAAAATACATCGAGACAGCACAAAAGAGGTGAGTCAAGCTTTTGGCTCCCTCTGAATCCCTTCCTAGCTTTACCTATGTTAATCTACCTTTTAAAATTGAATTAAATTAACATTAGGCCAATACCAATTCAAACTTCATCACCCCATTGTGTTCGATTCCGTTGGTATTGTGCCTCTTACTAATTGCAATTAGTTTACCAATTGTATTAATAGAGTTTTTCTGTTGGATAAAGTTGTGGTTTGGAGTCAAAAGTAGTTGTAAGCAGATTTGGGATGGAGAGGAGAGAGGAGGAAAAAAAAGGTAAACGGAGGACTTCTGACAGAAAAAGCTCTTACTTATTTTGAGTTGCACTGTTGTGCACTGTATATTGTCAGTGCTTTCAATATTTGAACACTGCAGACCTGGTACTCTTCCTTCGAAGTAAATCAAATACTATTCATTATTTATACTCCCTCAGAGTTCATACTCATTAAATAATACCTGCTTTCCCATGCATGCATACATGAGACAACAGCAGTGAATTGAAAAACAGTGAATCGCACCAAATTGTACATTACCACTGTGCATGATTAATTTCATACTATCTGTTTTTGTAGTGCTGGAGATTTTTAACAACATAAGAGGGATGAATTAAGTAGTGTAAGACACTAAATTCTGTCAGTTACTTCAATGCTTTTCGGTAAAGAGGGACTTCATGGGGTCAGTCTGCATAATTTATGTCTCACAAACTATGCATGTCATTCTATTCTGAATTGTTATTGTTGTTCATCATAAAAAAAAAAATCCACCATTCTGACAATGCTCCAGAAACTAGACTCATTTTCTTCTTGCTGCCAAGATGTAATGAATTTTATTACAACTCCAACATCATTGGCTAAAAGCAGGTCACATGGAAGACAGGCTTTTTTTCCCTGATATTTTCAGCCTCCACACTGCATTTCCCTAGAACCATCGGGTCAGGAGCGATTGGGGGCACAGTGAATTATCTATTTCTCTATAGTCTGGACTGATGTCTGATGACCTTGAACTGTTAAAAATTGTTATCCCTTTATGCTATGGGATCATTTAGCACTCAAAATATTCTTTAGATTTTCACATGATCAAAACCTTTGTTTAGATATCCAATATGTAAATTATAATTATGTATAAAATAAATCTAAGCACTAAGTCACTGTGTTCCCGTTAGGGTACAGTCAATTATTTTTACCTTTTGGGACTATATAGATCTGGAATATCTCATAAAGCATCATTATTTTGTTAGCGTTCATAATTGTGTAAGGGATACTTGTAACTTCCTCATAAAGAAAATATAATAGTATATATTTTACATTTGGCTAAAGTAAAATTTGAATGCACTGTGTATGTGTGTGTGTGGCTTCAGATCCCCCTTATTGGAGAATTTGCTTCCTGGAAACTGTTGTTTTGCTTCAGAGCTCAGGCAGCTACTTGTACGGTACACGGAACTGAACTTGCCAATGGCAACATGACCAGTCGTACAACCATGGATGTGAACTTAAAATACCTGACATCAGTTCTGTTGAATTTGTCATGACAAGTTACTGCAATTTCAAGAAGTATGAGTTTCTGCAAAATGATGGTGAAACGTAGCAAATGCACTTCTTGTGATTGGTTGAGGCACTGAGTTACGTAGCATAAGACTAATTTCAATATCATAAAAACGTGTATCAATTCAAGTGTGTGTGTTTTGTAGTAGTCTTGAGTGTTAGTGTTTACCTGCTAATCTTATCTACAAACCAAAGTGAGCTGCTCACTGAAGCAGAATTACTACGTTTTTCACACCTTCCTACGTTCAACATACAGATTTGGGGAACGTTTTATTACTCATTGACCAATCAGACAACCTGAAATTGCAACGTAGACAGTGAAACAACTGGCCAGAGAAACGCATACTTAGTGAATCTGCAGTAATGCAATTGTGTAATGTCACAAAAATTCCTTTGAGGCCTTACAGATTAAAATCATATTGCCTAGGCACGACATTCGGATCAATGCAGTCTCTTTATTTCAGATCCTTGACTTGGAACAAGAGCTGAAAAAGGCAGCTGGAGAAGACAAAAGCACGACCTTCAGCTTCATTGTAATCTTCGTGTGTGTGTCAAGATTCCTTACAATTCTTCCGAGTGTGACGAATCACTGATATTAAATTATTCACTTTATGCAACATTGATTCAAACATAATTTGATTGCTGATTGATGACAAAAATGATGTAAAATACTGTGTAATGTACATAAAATTTTCGTTTTGAAAAAAAAGAATTAGTTTTTGTTTTCTATCACAATGACATTATCATTTGTAAATTTTCATGACTACCACAATCTACAATCGATGTCAATCATGGGTAAACCTTAGAAGAATTAGAAAAAATTGTGAAAGAAGTTACTTAGAACAAACAAGAAGAATTCCTGGAAGTGACAAATTTTTATGACGGGAAAAGAATTTTCACAACCATTTTGGAATATCAGAACAGAACAAGTTAGTAATATACTACGACAATATTTCTAAAAAAGTATTATCTATTAAAATTTGAAATCCATATCCCGTTAAAGCTATCTTCAGGCATCAGTTTATTGTCAATTTGACATTTAAACTGAGCACTAAAAACAAACCTAAAACCTGCTAATTTTCCGGCAATTTGCAATTTTAGTTGTGTCAGAGAATGAAGTGTCATCAAAATCTTCAACACTGCTTCCTGTCATAGAGAATATAAATTGTAAGAAATGACGAGTACTGTTTCCCCCACATGGAAAGCACATTAAAATTTGAAGTCTGAAGTTTTCCGTTCAATATATGGCGTTCAAATTGCCTTCATTGCTGCAATTCTTGTTGTCACAATGTCTTTCATTATTTTAATGTCTGGAATGGTTCATAAGCTATAATGTCTGCAACAAAATGGAAAAGGAAGCCATTAAAATTCATAGCATTGCCTATAACTTGCTACAATAAATGTCAAGCTAATTATATCATACCTTTCAGATTCCTGGCAACAGTTGGCTCTTAGAACAACGAATGCTGGGAAGTAGGCATTTGCAGTTAGCTTGCTCTCATATATGTTTGTGCAGTAAGTCTGTTTATAGAGTTTTGGAACTTTCCCTCAGTTGCTTAACAGCGCCAGCTGTGAAGAGATCTTTCATGTTTGAACTCCCAACTTTGGGCCTTGGTTTCTGGTTTCTGGTATTAGTGATATTCTTTAACGAATGTAACCATGTGACAATAAGGGCTTTAATGTGTCAGTGTCAACTTTCAAGGCAGTTGTTCCACCACACTGGCAGTTGCCTGTCAGTTGCTGCATGTGAATTCTTGCAGAGTTCACTGCCTGTGGCAGGTCACTGCTGTTGCTTCTTGTGTATGTATAGAAAAACAATCTCTTAATAAAAGTTTAGTATGAACCATGTGTGCAGAGTAGTGGAATGTAATAATATGTAATACCTTCTACATTTATAAAAACAATACAGTCGAATTTAGCAGAAGGAAGAATGCAATCCGTCTTCATCACCAAGGATTTTTGTCTGTATGTGGAATTATATGTATATGAATTTCTGCAGGATGCTATAGTGGATAAAATTAATAGCATTATTTTTCATTCAGGAGTGAATAGGTGATGCAAGTATTACTTTTCAGCTTTAGCTTTTCGTTGTCTTATAAGTAAACTGACCTTCTCTAAACCGATTTCTCAAGCTCCCTGGAGTCTTATCTTATTGGGATCTAATATACACGTACAATGCTTGAAATGTGATCCACTGCTCATGGAGAGAGACCAAAACAGCAATTAGGTCTAGAAATGTGATCTCTTTTGATTTTACTGAAATGAAAACACCAACACAGTCAATCGATTGCATTGTTTGTGGGTTTCATAAAGTGCATGTTGAAATGTCATTAGCAACTACACATATTGGTAATATTGCAGAACTCAAATTGAAAGAAAGGGCAATGACTGCATGACATTTTGCCATTGTGAAATTCAGGAAAATCCCATTAATCTTTTTGAAGTCTTAACTTTCCTTGTGTTCATTTCAATCAATTTCTTTTAAGGTTTCAATTCCACATGTCACAATTTGGTTTCATTATTTGTTTTGAAAGGCATTGTTTGAAAAACTACAGTCCTGTATACAGTGTATTTGTGGCTCTGACATTTGCCAAGGAATTTGTTATTTATTCACAAAGATTGTGAAAAAAAAAGGTATTTATGACAACCTAATGCCTTGCTCCAGATGAAATATCATATGCTCTTGCAATTTTTCACAAATGAAGTAAAGAGCTTAGTGATAAGACTTTCACTTCTATAGTATACTGCATTTTAGTACAAATATCGTCTCAGTAGATTCTTAAGATCCTGTATGGCATGCAATGCTGGCAACATGATACTTTGCCTCATGGGGAACGCCCAACACAGCAATTAGCTGATGAAACACGATAAGTTAATGTATATACTTTCTTGTAAATTGCACTTCCTTTTGTCTGTAATTGCACAAGGTAAATACCATCACCATTAGTCTTACATTCCAACAATAACACTTATTTTGCAGCCTCTCTAACAATAATAGTTTTTGGCAGGCAATGAAATCAACACACAGTTGCATGGTCCATCTCTGTCCCTCCATTTTATGCAGACAATTTGAAGATACAGTGCAGCTGAACCTCCTCTTCATTTTTGAAGAATCTGCAAATGCGGAAGTTACTTCTGAAAACACTAAAAAAGATGATGAAAAATCACCTTTCTTTATTGTGTTCTGAAACATGTTTTAACAAGTTCATGGCGAAGCATAGTATTATTACTCATGGCTTCACTAAATTTATTGTTTTTGCTGGAGTATCTCATCAATTTGGTGTGTTGTTCAATTTACTGTTGGATGATAACTTTCCAGCAAAAGCTTTACATTGCATTTCTTAATTCCTCTGTGGACGAGACTAAAGCTTTTCAAGCTCGATGGACTCTGCGTTGTCAAGAAGGGAAAACCTGAAGTAAATATTATATTCATCAATTGATTTCTTCCATAGGTGAAGACCAGAATGCTTCTCAGTTGTTTCGTCTTTTTCACTTATTTGTGTCAGGAGAATTTGAATAAACTATGTAAATATCACCGTTATGGAGATAACACGGACTGGTTTTTGGACTGATCAGATCGAAAACATAAGGTACAAATATCAATCCAGCTTTATTGCCTTAAATATATATGGATATTTCGTGTAACTCTAAAAGAGGAAAATATCTCAGAAACATCAAGCAGCCAGATCACTTTGAACTGACGAATGGATGAATAGCAACATGCAGCTTCTCATTGTTCTGCTGCCACAATACACATAGGATTGTCATGTGTTTTAAGGGCTCAAAATAATATATTTGTCTATTTCACAAAACTTTCCCCTTGACTATTTTGCATCAGGCTGATATTCATGCAGAGCAGAAAACTATATAGATAAAAAGAAAGGCATAGAGCCGTGGTTTATGGTGGTACTTATTGCCATTTGCCTCCTGGGACTGTTGCATGATGCAGCATGAGATGAGATGAACAGGAGAGATTGGAATGCCAAGTATATCCTACTGACACATAAAAATTCCTGAGAATGTATGTGGTCGAATAAAAGAAATATCTATCTATCTATCTATGAGGTAATATGTAAATGGCACTGCCATGAAATTCGCGCAGCATTGTCATAGAACTACTGCATTATCTTCAACATTCCATGCAGAAGGCCAACGTATCTTTTTAAAGGACTGGGCAAATGGGCAGATAGATAAGATTACATAGATGAGATCAGATCTATAGATAAGATAGATAGATAGATTAGATAGATAGATAGATAGATTGATTGCACTAAAATGTTGATGTTACATAACTGAGATCAATAAAACCTTAGCTATTCAGATGTGATTGTTTACTATTAGACTGTTACATAATTTGTTGATAGTTAATGAAGATTATGTAACCTTAAGTGTTGTTATGATTGCTTACTTGGTGATCTATTCAAGTCATTAACATATGTATTGACTTTAAATGTTTATTCACTTTTTGCAATCAGGTGGTATGGACATAATTATTTCTAATGTTGATACACATGTTGATTTAAATCCCTGAAATATGTCATTGGAGGTTGTTATAGGACAAGACTGAAATTTTAAATCTATTTTGGAATTTATTTAACATATTTTAATTATTTACCAAACTAAACTCTGTCTAAAATACTAGCTCCACTTTTATGGCAACTTCAGGCACTTCCTGTTCAGGCAGTCACTGCAGACAGGAGCACCACACAGAATGAGCTGTCCTTGTGCTAAGTGAGCTTCGCTCATGGCTGCCTTCGGCAGCCATGAGCTGCGCTCATACTAAGTGTTAAGGCATTACCGACTTGTAGTAGCAGTCCTTGTCTGACTGAGACAAATGATGAAGGATTCATAAGAACCAAAGAAGAGACCCATGGCAGTTGAAGCAAGCATCCCATCTTGATACATTCGAATTTGAACAATGAATTTGAATTTGTATTTTGTTTAATAGATTACCACCATTATTACAAAACTATACATATCTGTTATCTTGTTAAAAATGCATGATGGTAATAGGAATGATTAATACTACATACCTTCACTTCTCTCCTTTAGCATTCTGAACACCGCCTCACACTCCTCAGGCTCACATGCAATTAAAGCTGTCATCCCTATATCCGAGTGAGATATTGGCAAATATCCATATCTCTGTGAATAGTGCTAATGTATTTTTGTCCTCTTTAGGCTTGGTCTCTTCACAGCTGTTGTTGGAAGGGTTCATCCTGATTGGTCCCTATGTTTTCAAGTCTGAATTTTTCCATCCCATATATAATGTTCTAATTGGCTTTATTGCTACAATTCTTGTTGTCACAATGTCTTTCATTATTCTTAATGTCTGGCATGATTCATAATTTCAATGTAAAAAAGGAAAAGGAAGCCATCAGGATTCATTGCATACAACTTGCTCCAATAAATGCCAAGAAAATTATATTGTATCATTTGGTTTCCTGGCAACAATTGACTCGCATAACAATGAAGGCTGACAAATAGGCATTCGCAATTAGCTCACTCTTGTGTATATGTTAGTAGTAGGTGTGTATGCCAAAGTAGTGTTGCATGTAATATCCGCCAGATATATTACAAGAATTCAACCCGATCATTCTTTAGGAAATATGCCAATTTTACCAAATCCTTCATCGGGAGTTATCAGGAATGTACGCGATATGCTATGGCATATACAAGGGGAGAGGGATGGTATTGTCGTAGCATGCTATGCTGCCAATCTCTGGGTCCAGGGTTCGAATCCAGTTCTTGACGGGTCACCTTGGCTTATGTTGGAAGGCTGTCTCTTGAAATCATCTTTTGCCTCATTTCTGTGTCCTCCTCCTGCTCTAATAGACTCCCAAGGGCATAAATACAGAACGTAAAGCTATAATCATCCATCCGTCTGCTGAGGTAAATATATTAATGAAATGAAATATTTTGTACTTAGCATTACACAGATGATGCAATTCTTACTCGTCTCCCTTTCTTAGGTCTTAGAAAACTGACCTCCTCTGTAGTCCCAAAACCAATTTCTCAAGCTCTCAGGGGTTTTTCCTCATTGCAACATGGCATGCAATACTGAAAACTTGATACTCGGCCTGGAGAGAGACCAAAATAGCAATTAGCCACAGAAACATGATATTTAGTAATATACATTTTAGTGTAGTGCAAAAAATAAATTAGTTTGTAAGAATACTGTCCTAATCTTTTATCTCATAAAGTGATGAATTTGCAATGACTTTTAGACAACAACTTCACACCTCAATGATTTAAATGGTTCCTTCCTCAATAACCTCCAATAAGCGAGAAACTTGTTTTGTTCAACTAATTTGTGATTTCATTGTTTGTGGCTTTCAAGGAAAAGATATTGTAAAGTCAGCATCAAATGAGGCACTATAGGCCTGCTTCTCCAATTTGCCAAAGATGACAAGGCCCGCAATGCCCCGCATACATGTGCTGTTATAAAAATCAAGTAAAAGTTTTTAGTCTGTACTTCATATTATGTTCATTTCCACAAATTGCCTTTATTGTTGCAATTCCAGGCATCACTATACTTTTAAGTGTTTTGAAAGCATTGCATTGTTTTAAAAGTCACATTACAACTGTGCATTAGTGGATGTGCCATGTTCTAAGAAATATGAGGCTTTTTCAATAATTCTGAAAAATATAGATCAGTTCACTGTCTGTGTCAGGTTTCCTTAAGTGAAATTGCAGCTTATGTATTTTCGCTGATAATTTAGCCAGGTATTGTTATACGACATGGACAATTGTACTCATGTGTTACCATACTCTGCCTCTAACTTTATTTCAATTGTCAAATATTTATGTAAGCAAAATGACATTCTATATCTTGGGAAAGCCAAAACAGCAATTTTCTTATGAAACATAGTACATTAATGAATATACATTCTTACAAATTGCACCTCCTTTTGTTGGTTGTTACATTAGGTAAATACTATCACCTTTTGTCTTATATTCCTAAAATAACTGTTTTTTGACAGACAATCAGCTTCTAATGCTAGTTATTGCCATAAATTATTATATACAGAATCTGATATTATCAGTCTTGCAGGCAGATATTTCGGGAATATAGGTTATTCTTCCGAAATATCTACGAGCTGTATCAGTCAGATTTGGATTCCTAAAACAATGAAGGTGACAATGAAAAATTGGCTTACTTTGTGGAGTTTTCAAAACTTCAAAAGAAGCAGGATATTTGTGGTCCTGCTGAATCTCTTTGTTGAATGTATCTCATCCATTGTGGTATATATTGCAATTTACAGATGGATAATATTCTTCATAAGATTTTCAGGCAAGTCTTATTTCTCAATTTCTCCCAAGATGAGATAAAAGCTTTTCAGCTCAGTGGAACTCCCTTTGTAAAAAAGTAACTTGAACTATGTGATGCAATATTTCAGAGCACCTCTCAGAAGCAATTTAATCTTTGTAGTGATTATTCTTCCGACGAAGACCATGATGTCCCTTAGTTGCTTTTGATTTTCACTTTACAGGTGAATTCCAATCCACTTCATATTAATTGGTGAGTCAAACAAACTCTATCAGTGAAGAGTTGTAGCAGTGACTCTCACATCAAAAGAAAAAAACGTTATTCACATGTATTGATCCTAATGTATATCCTTAAATGTTTATGGTTATTAACAACAAAACACACTCAAAGAAACATGTGAAACCAGCTTTGTTTGACCTGAAGAACTGGTGCAATTGTGACACGAAGGTGCGCATTGTTTGATTACAACAACAATATTTTCATCAGTAGGAAGGGCATAAAACAATACATAAATATTGTCTTATTTTACAAACTGTTTTTCCATGAATATTTTAAATCATGATGATATTCATATTCATGCAGGACAAACAAAATGTAACAAGCAAAAAGAAAGATATAGTGCCACGGTTTATGGTGGTAGTGATTGCCAGTTGCGCTCTTGGGACTGTTGCATAATACAGTATGAGATGAAACGGAGAGATTGGACTCCCAAATATATTCTTCTGACACATAAAAACCCCTAACGATGTTGGCTTGTGCTATATTTATATTAAGATATTACCATTTGTATTGGTGTAATGCAGTTGTTTAAAATAACATGTGTGTTTACTGTGTATGTTAAAGAATATTGTAGTAGAATAGACTAAGGGAAAGATTTTGCATTATCGGTTGGAGGTAATTAGGTCTGCTTTGGAAACCTGGTCTTCACTTCTGTCCTTAAGTGCAATGAATATAGCTTCACATTTCTCAGCCTCAGAGGCAATTAGCAACGTAAGGCAATATTCCATGGACATGTCCGAAGCTTATTGATTATTTCTTTGTGAAGCTTAGTGCTTTAATTATGTAAGGGATTTCTTTTGCGGCAATGTGAAAAAAGATTGATGCCTTGCCTGATAAGGAATATAATATATTGGAGTCTTTCTTACTGGGAGAAGTTACTTACTTTGTGAAGGTATATTTTGGTGTAAAAGATGTCCTTACACACAGGATGTGTTCTCTCTTTTTGATGAAAATGCACTGATGATACTATTTCTTGCTGGAAGATGGTGGAAGAAATTTGGTCTCTTAAAGACCACAGTTGGAACAGCTGAATGAAGCTGACAAAAGTTTTATATGGTTTTAGTTGCATTGAAGAATATTCACAACTATTGGCCTGTACAAAGCTGATCTTTTCAAGTGCATTACATTCTTCATACTTCCAAAAGACCAGTCTTTCAGTCGTTTGGTCGAAGGGAAGACTATTATAAAGACAGAACAGAGAAATCTATAGCCATAATGCTTCATGTCCCAATGGGGCATTACTTAGGAAAGAAGGCTGGGGTAGAAGCATTATGTCTTCGGAATGCTTGCTGCAGCTATCACTGAAGAAAAAAAAAGGAGAGAAGGCAACAGAAGAGGATGACTGATGTCGGCATGGGTACCTAGGACTTAATTAATGCAGTGTCCGCCACTGAGACTAGCACTACCGACAGAAGCTTAGATTGAAGGTGCTTAGCTGTTGCTAGTCTTGAGATGCTATGTCCTTCACTTCCATCCTTTAGCACAAATTGAAATATGGCTTCAGGCTCTTATTTCGTCCGCAGCGCAGATGTTGAATGGGAGCTGCGATAATGGAGGAATCCTGTTTGGCTTGTGAAGAAACAGCAGACCATAAAAGTAGAATATTGTCAATCATTCAATGAAGGGCTTCTAGGTAATGTAGTTCCACATTTTGTGGAAACCAATGCTCTTTTAGGCATCCATGTGTTGCTGCTATTCTATGTGTTTAAAGAAAATCAGTAACAATTTAGAATAAAAACTAGTACATTTATCGTGGCAATTTACAAAACACTTTTCCTCGCTGAGAATTTCTATCTGCTATGTCATAGCTTCTCCGCGCTCCTTTGTCAGAAGTGATTGAAATGTTTCAAAGCAGAGTACCTTTGATACATATATCAAAATAATGCTACTTTAATATTGTATAAATAAAGCATATTTTTTCAGTTCAAGAAAATATGTCTAACCTGTTCTTTCCTCCTACTCCAAGTATTCTCAAAGAAACCTCACAGTAAGGCAGGTTCAAAACAGATTTCGTAAGCTCCAAGTTTATTGCAAAGTGACATGCAATGCTTGCAACTTGATACTCTGCCTCAAGGGGATAGGCCAACACGTCAATTAGCTCCTGAAACAATAAGTAAATTCACTTTTTTTAGGCTCCTAGGAAAGGTAAATATGCTTACCATTAGTATGACTGTCTTACACTGCTCTAATAACACTTGCTTGGTTGCCATTCCAGTTATACACACGAGAAACTTTGTGGTTCTCTGTGCAGTTTAGGGTCTAGAATAATACATGATGGTTTGAAAATCATGTGGTGACAATGAGCAGTAGGCAGTTAGATTGGGCAATTTGGGCTACCGGCGACTGCTTGCCATGATATCGTGAGTTTGAGGTTGTCAGCTGTTTATTGAAGCACTGAAAATCACTACACATAAGCATCTATAACTTGGGCATAACTAGTAGATAATAAACTCTGAGAAGAGACAGCAAACCAACAAAAGATTGCCTTAGGACTCAGAAGGAGTATTAATTGCTTTTGATACAGGAAGTTTGGAGCCACTCAATCATACACTAGCAGGACCCAAGAATGTCTTGCCAATATATATGAGGCTAAGAAGCAGCATTTGCAACTTGTAGCCTGGGGCTTGTGGCTCTCAGTTTCTCTTTCCTGCAGGATTATGGCGGCAGCTTGGAGATGATTGGTGCGAGCGATAAAGCAGGACTCATTTTCAGCCTCGGGGATGCCAAATTTTCATTTGGGATCTTAAGACATCCCTCTATTGTCTTGGTGAAAGAACCTGCGGACTTTTGCAAGTATGAAGAAACGTTGGAAAACAATAGACCAGAAGAATGAAAAACTGTCTTTCTTCTAAATTGTCCAAAGGATGTCTTTAATCGCAGCAGCATCAGATCGATGTTTTTCATGCCATTCTGCTATTACTGCAATTTTCTTCAACTGTGGAAGTCTTAATATCTCTTTTGATATATTGTTATTTGTTGTTGAATGGTGTGCTTCTTATGCCTATCTCAGCAGGTCTATTTTCTCAATGCTTTTGTTTCCAATAGAAAGCCTTTTGGCTGAAGGACTTTGCTTTGAGACAGACCAAATTGAAGAAAATTTAAGATAATTTATAGGCCTTTTCAAGGAATTGGGAGAAAAGGAAAGAGGGTATTTCATATTAGGGGAATAACAAAAGGGGAGGTATATCCTGTCATGAGACCTATCAGCATAATAATACAACTTTCTCATTACTAAGGAAACAAGTCAGTCATTGAATCAAATTATGAGAAGCCATTTTGTTTAGACCTATATGTCCAAATTTATATACATGACAATAGACATAATGTTCACTTTTCTTTATTCTATTTTTTATACAGATACAGATATCCCGTGTTGGAATATGTGTGTGTCTGCCTAGGCTGTCACATTCATATTTTTTTATGTACTTCAAAGAGTCAGTTATTGTGCTTTTAGCTTTCAGTTCTCAGACTTAATTGCTGTGGAAAGCACATTCCAGACAGCTGTTCCAATCATCATGTGACTTACATGATTTTTACACAAATATGCACTGCAGATATCTGCAGCGTGACGGCTCTTAACATATTTTTTTATCCTTCCGAAAAAGAGCACAGAAAAGCACAAACCAAAAGAAAGTAATATTTTCTTGTTGGTGTATCCTAGATTTTAGAGCTGAAATTCTCCAGATTGCTAGCTTGCATAGCTTTACAATTGTTATTTCTGTCATTGACATGTTTATCTGTTCTCAGGATTTGTAAGAATTAGTTAAGAAAGCTATAACTTACTGACAAAATTCTTTACCTGTGATTTATTACCACACCAATGCCTAGAGGGTTTTATCAGTTTCCTGGAAACCACTGACTTATAGCCAAATGTCAACAAATATCCATGTGGCATAAGCTGTTATCAGCATCTTGTATTTACTACAAATCTTTTGGAGCATGTGGCTCAAGATATCATCCATTACAAATATAAAATATTGTTTTCTGGTCAAATGAAATTTTTATTATCTTTCTTTTACACAGTACAAGACATAATATAACCAGTGAAATGTGTCTCAGCAGGAGACAACCAGTTGGCTTAGAATCCTTCGTCGGTTTAAGGTTGCCACTCACCACAGAATGCCTAAAAAGCTTGAGATGTGACCTTGTGGCCTGGAGGCGTCCTTTTGTTATACGAGCGCAGTTTGTTGCTCAGGTACCATTGTGATATGGGAGCATCTTGACTGAGAGGTGTCATGAGTAATGAGGTGTCATGACCATGTGTGGCAGGGGCAATTGCATTCCTTAAGGAGCAAGTGTGGGGTGCACAAAAGGTGAGAGTCTTATGGTGGGGTGACTTCCAGGTCTTGGTAAAAAGACCTTCTCAGCAGGTTCCGAGGAGTTTCAGCTCATTGCAAAGTAGCATGCAATGCTTGCAACAAGATATGGCAATAGTCCATGGGCCAGATATCGAAACCCTCCCCCCCCCTTGGGAATTTCGGAGACCCATATATTTTGAAAGATATATATCTTAAGTTACAAAATTTGCTTGTTGGTCAATCTTAGACCTCAACGATAACCAGCAGGAGCTATATGAGTGCGGGAAGGTTGAAAATAAATTTTCGCCAAACCGAGTGCCGCTATTTTCAGAAAATATACTGTTATTCATAAACTAATCCATGTATAGATGCTTAAATGGTACCATTTTGAAGGTATTTAATTCCTCTATCTATTTAGTGAAAAAATTGATTGATTAGGATATCTATTTTGGTCAACAGAATGGAAAACATGCGGTCATAACTCGAAATTAAAAAGAAAATTTCATTTTATTTCACGAAAGTTCCCCGTACGGTTCACTAGGGGTCAGAAGCATCCTGAAGTTTCTTTCACATCATTCTGTATATTCATAGCTTTAAAATGATGTATAACACAACCATGTAACTGCAACAATAGCTTACCTGCAGCAATTATTCATTATTGCATTTATGTACGATTAAGTCAAATTTTCCGATATAGGGGATGAACGACATAGATTCTGCTGTGAATATATCTTCCAGGATTCTGTGTATCTTTATGAAAACAATTGTAGATATTTGTAATAGTCTATATTCTGTTAACTATGTTTTCAGGGGTTTTAAAACAGGTATTTTCATGTTTTTAACTTGGTTATGGCAGCCATATTGCAGATTGGCAACCAAACATATTTTCTTACAAACATGTCCGGGTGACCTACATTGATGGTTTTCAGGATAAACATAATTTTTCCTGAAATAAGAACTTAATCACAACTGGTTTTCCTTTTCTGAAGGGAAGATAGTGCATTTACCCCTTGTTTATTCAAAATGGCAGCCTCAATCCCAGAAAAAATACATTTTTTCTGAATATCGGGTGCCAAATTTCATTATTTTTAACAAGAAATGCTTTATGCCACAAAATTGGCAAAAACTGCCTCAATAGTCATTTATATAACAAAATGTAGGTATCATTGAAACCACAAATTAGTAGGGTACATGATGCTATGTTGATTTACAAAAGAGGAGGGACTGAAATTTGACAGGAGGCCATTTTCTTTATCTTACCCCAACATTTTACTTAAAACAAAAGAAGATTTCCACACACATACAATCACTGTAATCAAAGGTAAATTCTATGCAAAAGTCATGAATTCAGCCATGGTTAATAAAAGAAGAAATTGGTTATTTATTAAAATATTTCTCATTTATAACAGGAATGCTCATAACAAGAGAGGCCCTTTTTCTTCCCTTACCCAGTTTTTCTTTTGCCAAAAATTATTTTTGCACAGAAATGGTAGCAAAGATGTTAAATTAATTTTTTATTATTTTAAGTACAAACCATTATTATTTTAAAGATAATATTGAGTATTATACGGTAATTTGTAATATATTTATCAGGCTACCTGGCACATATAGTTTCATTTTGGACCAAGGGTAAAATTTGGACTATCGCAGATTTTTGGTAAAATTCAACAACTCCTAAACTATGAACTGCATGGGTTAGAAGTGGTTTATAAAAATGATTAGGCATATTGAATTTTATATGGTAATTTTGTATATTTCCCAAGCTATCTGGCACATATAGTTTCATTTTGGACCAAGGTTCTGGACACTCTAGTCTAAAATTCAACAACTTCCAAACAGTGAAAAAGCTTAAAAGTGGTCATAAAAATAGCTAGGCATATTGAATTTACCAGGCTATCTAGCACATTTAGTTTGATTTTGGACCAAGATTCTGGACACTCCAGCTACACTTTGTAAAATTTGGACTATCGCAGATTTTACCTAAAATTCAACAACTCCTAAACTATGAACTGGCTTGAAAGTGGTTATAAAAATGACTAGGCATATTGAATTTTATATGGTAATTTAATATATTTACCAGACTATCTGGCACATATAGTTTCATTTTGGACAAAGGGTCTGGACACTCTAGTCAAGCTTTGTAAAAGTTGGACTATCGCAGATTTTTGCTAAAATTCAACATCTCCTAAACTGAGAACTGGGTTAAAAGTGGTTGTGAAAATGACTAGGCATATTTAATTTTATATGGCAATTTAGTATATTTCCCAGGCTATCTTGCACATGTAGTTTCATTTTGGACCAAGGTTCTGGACACTCTAGTCAAGCTTTGTAAAATTTGGGACTATCGCAGATTTTTGCTAAAATTCTACATCTCCTAAACTGAGAACTGGGTTAAAAGTGGTTGTGAAAATGACTAGGCATATTTAATTTTATATGGCAATTTAGTATATTTCCAAGGCTATCTGGCACATATAGTTTCATTTTGGACAAAGGGTCTGGACACTCTAGTCAAGCTTTGTAAAATTTGGACTATCGCAGAATTTTGCTAAAATTCGACAACTTCCAAAATATGAACTGGCTTAAAAGTGGTCATAAAAATGGCTAGGCATGTTTAATTTTATATGGTAATTTAGCTGATTTACCAGGCTATCTAGCACATAAAGTTTGATTTTGGACCAAGGTTCTGGACACTCCATCCACAGTATTCCACACTTTGTAAAATTTGGGCGATCGCAGATTTTTGGTAAAATTCAACAGCTCCTCAACTATGAACTGACTTAAAAGTGGATATAAAAATGATTAGGCATATTTAATTTTATATGGTAATTTAGTATATTTACCATGCTTTCTGGCACATATAGTTTCATATTGGACTAAGGTTCTGGACACACGAGTCAAGCTTCGTAAAATTTGGACTATTGCAGATTTTTGTTAAATTTCAACAACTTCCAAACTATGAGCTGGCTTAAAAGTGGTCAGAAAAATGGCGAATCATATTGAATTCTATATGGTAATTTAGCTTATTTGCCAGGCTATCTGGCACAGATAGTTTCATTTTGGACCAAGGTTCTGGACACTCTCGTCAAGCTTCGTAAAATTTGGACAATCATAGATTTTTGCTAAATTTCAACAACTTCCAAACTATGAACTGGCTTAAAAGTGGTCATAAAAATGGCTAATTATATTTAATTTTATATGGTAATTTAGCTTATTTGCCAGGCTATCTGGCACATATAGTTTCATTTTGGACCAAGGGTCTAGACACTCAAGCCACACTTCGTAAAATTTGGACTAGCGCAGATTTTTGCTAAAATGCAACAACTCCTTAACTATGAACTGGCTTAAAAGTGGTCATAAAAATGGCTAGGCAATAGGCATATTGAAATTTATGTGGCAATTTAGTATATTTACCTGGCTATCTGGCACATATAGTTCTATTTTGGACCAAGGGTCTGGGCACACCAGCCACACTTTGTAAAATAAGGACTATATCACAGATTTTTGCCAGATTTCAACAACTTCCTAACTATGAGCTGGCTTAAAAGTGATCATAAAAATGGCCAGGCATATTGAATTCTATATGGTAATTTAGCTTATTTGCCAGGCTATCTGGCACAGATAGTTTCATTTTGGACCAAGGTTCTGGACACTCTATTCAAGCTTCGTAAAATTTGGACAATCGTAGATTTTTGCTAAATTTCAACAACTTCCAAACTATGAACTGGCTATGGCATGGGTGTCCAGACCCTCAGTCCAAAATGAAACAATACCCTTTGCATGTCCTTTATTTTTAAAAAATACTAAGTAATATATAGTAGGGGAAGAGGGGGTGAAAAGTCACAGGGGTAAAAAGTCACAGGCCTTTTTGACCAACTTGCAGTGACCTAATTCTTAAGCTTAAATCATAATTTGGGACACTTTTATGAGAAGAAGGTCTGCAGGGAATATGAAAATTATACTCATTGTGCAAAGTGGGTTTTTACCCACCTCATGCATTTTTGGTGTCCGAAACAGGTTTTTTTGATTCTGAACTTTCTCTATTAATGTCTGGTCACTGTGACATAGGAAGTTGTGCTAGTGTTTCAAGGTCTTGTGGATAATTATCTTTCATGCTGTGAACTCATTTTTGGCCATTTGGTCACCAAGTTGCCATAATCATGTGTTGAATTTAAAAAACAGCTGAGGGGTGAAATGTCACACTGTGACATTTTCACCCCAGCACTGTGATATTTTAGCATAGGGTATCGGGAAGTCAGTATTCTGAGCTAAGGAAAGTAAAATATTCCACACTAGAAGCTTTTACCTTACAATCTTATCATCACCTATCATCGATAATACTGATGAGAGAGCATTACAGCAAAATTTCATTTCGCAAACTTTGGGCAATTTCTGATGCCGGCTTTACTGATGGTGCATTGTCATTGCATGCCGATTGCTTATGCAGGCTCACTATAAATTTATGCACAAGGATGACTATCAAGTCTAGGTCTGCATATTACCTCATATAGTGTTGTATGTTCACAAAAATTGCATGTGACTTGTTACCCCATGGTTGTGACTTCTTGACCCTGACATGGGGTAAAAAGTCACAGCGGACTTTGCCTTAAATAATTGTGAACTGACTAAAGCCTATTTACAGCACAGCAGCTATCATGTGATACAACTATAGTCAACTAAATACTGCATAATTGTGCCAAAGGTCATTCAGATCTAACCAACACCTGCTCTGTTCTGGGGCTTTTTCTGAATTTTGTGACTTCTGACCCCCGCCTCCCCTAATAGTTTAGTGTATTAAAATAGATAGTATAACACCAAAGATCCTTTGTATTATTATATCGATGATTGAGGCAAAATAAATGGCCGCCATTTTGAAAAACGGGGTTCAACTGCACTTAACTTCCCAGGAGAGTATCAAAACCTGTCTTAATGAATTCCTGACCCTTGAAAACATATATTTAGACCCAAAAATCATTGTTCTAGCCCAATTAGATCCAGAGATACGGGCGAAACGGTTAATTGGCGGCCATCTTGGAATTATCCATCATGGCCGCCAGTCGTTGAGGTTATATAACGACCAACAAGCAAAAATGTGTTCTCTGGAATATTAGCTTTCCGATGGTATGTGTCTTCAAAATTCCCAAGGGGGGGGGAGGGGGGGTTATGGTGGCCCGCGGACTACAAGGGCCTCTTAAAAAAGGCACAACGCCAAAACAGCAATTTTCTGCAGAAACACAATCTGCAAATGTGCATTCTTGCTCCTTGATTCTTCTGCCTGTCAGATGACATCAATACGATCCATTTGCCATTCCCATAATTGCATGATTGAACTATTGTTCTACCCCACATGTTTCTCATTTGACAGACCAATTTTGCGCCGTAAAAATATATTATTAGTATTGGTGATACTTTAAAACAACTTTTATATTAGGCGTGACCTGGAACTGAACAAAATTTTACAGTACAATATATGTATTTTGCATGCATGCAATTGTTCCACAGCTAGCTATGAAGCATTACACTTTCAGCCCTATTTGATTGGTCTATGAGGCAGGCGGAGCCAATTACATCAGGTAGAATGTTCTGTTGAAAGATGGAAAGAACTGCATCTTCATTGAAGTTAGTATAAACATTCTTACAAGGCAGCATTTGGTCTTGATTTGAGATCAAGTGCAATTCTCTTTACCTTTCTAGGACTTTTTCAAAATTCTTAATTGAAAACTTCTGAAAGACAATTGCAATGTGGCTTAAATAAGTTCACTTTGAAAGGAACAGATGCCTGGAGGGATGAGCAGCTTTGTTTCATTGTTGAGGTTTCTCATCCTTTCTGAAGATGAAACAGGTGCATACTCAAACTTTGGAGATTGATTTGTATATATGAAAAGAAGCTGTGCTGAGGTCACTACTTTTAATCTATCTTAGAATGCCATAGCGCCAGAGTAATTTTCTCAGGAAGGTTGACTAATGTGCTGTGCATCTACATGCATCAGACTTCATCAGATTCTGGTGGATAGCAAATTCAACTGAAGCTTATGGCAAAACTGTATCAGCAGATTGTATTGGCTTCAAAAATGATGATCTGGAATGCTGTGTCAAGGACAATGTTTTTGTTTTTTTAGAATTTTCTCAGTTTCGCCCAAAGGCATAACTGTATGCAACAAGATTGTGTCCACTAACTATCCTCTTGAGCAAAAATGCAGAACACCAATGAATTTAGAAAGATTGAAAGCTTATGTTGCGGTATTTGTGTATCCGTTTGATCATTTGATCCCTTGTGGCCTGTCATAAAAATTGCGGGCAACAATGAGTCATACAATTTTTTTTTTATATAATCATTGCAAAAAACTGAATGGGAGTCAAAATTGTTTGCAACTGGATGTGAATGTGACTTTTTTAAAGTATACCTACATTTTTCTGTTTCATGATGATGATGATGATGTATGATTGTATGCTCTCTTTTGTTATTTGAAAATTTAGTGCTGTGATAATTACTTCTACAAATAGCATTCAGGAAAAATGGTGAATATATTACCATAATTTGGGGGTGAATCTGGACACTGGGGTGAATCGGGACAGAATAGGGAAACATTTTATTTCTTCAACAAACAACTACTTCCCTGTAACTCAGTAAATTTGTTTTTGGCACATTTATAGTAGACATACCTGCACATACTTCGGTGAAGTTTCATGTTTCTAACTGCAGGCAGTAAGGAGCTGCAGTACCTTAAACTTTGTACTGCGGAAAGTGAATTGTCAAAAGCTGGTCAAAACTTTGCATGCATTGTAAGAAGTATAAGTACTAGAATCACCAATGTTGCAGGAACATTTTAATACGTGGTTTTGGCCAGTTGGGGAACACGAATAGTAGACCAGATATGAGATTATGTATGATAGGTTCTGGGTTCAGATCCAGGCCAATGGCAAAGTTTCGGAATCAACAAAAATAACCGTACTAATTTTCAGTTGAATGTACTAGCGTGGCTTCTTAATGAATATTATTGAACTTAGTATTATTAATAGTGGATTTAGTCCAGAATTATCAATCACTGGCAAAACTAGCAAAAAACTACAGTTTTTAATACTTTTTTTGTTATTTATCACATTTTTTACAATTTGCATATTATCAATGAAACTGATTTCAGATTTTCCCGAAAATACATTTTTGGCATGTTGAAAATCTTTTCTAATATTAACTCACAAGTAGCAATCACTTTAAACAGCTAAGAGGTATTGATGGTAAAAATAAGGGAGTGTCCCGATTCACCCCAAAGTGTGGGGTGAATTGGGAGAGTGGTTTTATGGGCCTTAAACATTGGAAATTTAAGATATAATTTTAAACTCTTGGGGATACTTAGATCTTGTGCTTGGACATAAGTTGACACCATATTTTGATTTCTAAGTTTAATTTCGTTCATACTATGACATAAAAACGGCCCTATTACAGTACAGTCTTACATAATTATGCCCTGCCTTATTTCTTGTTATCATTGTTTAAGATATCCCCCAAATTAGTTGTTGTTGTTAAAGTTATTTCTCAGTGGAGGCCCCAAATAAAGCTGAGGCTTATCTGGCTGGGGCCAGAAATTACAAAATATTAATAGTTAAATCAAATTTAAATTAGATTGGTACATTTTTATATTACAATATGATGGTGATAAGCATTTTATTGTTATTGTTGTATGATTTAGTAATGTGATTAATTTATTCATGATCAGTTATCGTTGCTGTCATACTTGGCAATAAAGTATCTCTTGACTGTCCTTGTGAAGCTTCCTGGTGTTTGACATGTCAAGTCAGTCTGTATATCAGTCGTCAGTCTGTTCCAAATATCACTACCCTTAATTAGAGCCCGGAACCGCCGTGAAATTTAGCCGTCGCCAGCCACAAAACCACTTAGTCAAAGTTAGCTGCATCTTGTCAACTTAGCCGCCGAAAAACCAGGCAATCGCCGCCGCCGAAACAGCATGATAATTGTCAATCAAAGCTGCCACAGTTCCCATGCATTCAAAAGAGGTCTAGAGGGCTTAACTAGTGTTAGTACTTCCTCATTGAATCAGTTTCTGATTGGCATTGAACAGAAAGTGTCTGATTGCCATTGAAGTGTCAATGTCTGATGAATTGGCATTGAAGTGTCAACTGGTCCAGAATTGCAATTATGTCTTCAATACAAAGACAATCAGTCCAATTGAGAAAGTAACCAATTCAACCAAGATGTCCTTATTGTAAAGCAACATTCTAGCTGTGGCTTCAAACATCCTTACAATCACACAGAAATTAAGTTTTAGTTACAATAAAATAATGAAAATTATTTACATTCAGCTGTTTGTGAACATCTATGAAATCACTGCAGGCCATACCTATCCATCAAATTGAAATGTAATTGGGTAACTTGTTGCCTATGAGTGATCTATTCAGTGACTTCTCATCATACTGGTGCCAGTTCCAACCATGAGCTACAATTATCCTCACCAAGAAAACATTTCATTATTTATTTCATTATTTGATTGATACATTTTAGTCGAAAATGATCAGCTAAGTCACATAAGTTAGTTGAAAATGGTCAGCTAAGTTGAAGTCACAAAACTTGGCTAAGTTGAATAAGTTAGTCAGGTTTGGTTCAAGTTAGTCACCAAGACATGACTGACTTGGCTCCGGGCTCTACCCTTAATTGCTATTTTTTGTTGCCATGTACATTCTGCGTCCTGTCAATGTGCAGTAGTGTCGATTTTCTAGTTTGTCTTTCGATTGCATGGTTATTTGATGTAGAATAATTATCAAATATAGGAGGTAAAAGTTTTAGCTGTTGCTTATGTACAAATTGTGCTATAGTGATTAGATGAAGGTCCTTGACACTAAGTATTTTTTGTCATGAAGGATTTGTTTTGTTGGGGTTAAGTAGGCATATTGAATATGGTAGATAGACAGTGCATATTGCAGGTGATTTCATTGGCACGTGATTCTAAGGTTTTTGGCCACTAAATACATAGTTTTTTTTTTGTTAATCTAATTGGTTCAGGAACAACAGAACGCCACACATCTCATAAATCAAACGTAGTAAGTGCTTGTTTGGCTTTCATTTCTCAATGCCAAGTGTGATTGACAAGAATCGGGTGCTAATGAAATCACAGGTCTGTAAATATGAACTGTAATTATGTCATTTAATCCCATTTCTTTCTTGCTGCTTGACAGCTATTCTGAAAAGTGGCAGGTGTTACTGACAGGTGGCCCTGAGTGATAGCATGATTTGTTTTGTAATTTTTCCCGGTGTAACAATCTGATATCCGTGATGCCATTACCCATTAAGTGTCAGACACCTTCTTTGTCATGGCTGGTTATTATTACAAGTAAATCACATGATAACATGACCCATTGTGCAAGAAAGTGTAGGAAATATGAATTTGTCAGGACAGTCAGGCTATACAGTACACACCCTTAAATCAGTTGATATGTAGCCCATTAGTCAAGTACAGTTTGACAGTGGCAATGCTGGTAGCATAGCAAAAGAAACAGCATGCCAAGAGTTATTTCCAAATCGGTTGCATGCTTAAGGCTGTTACCTATATGTAACAGTTGGACAGCTAGCTAGACAAACACAATTGCAGAAATGCATAACCCCCTTGTCGGGACTTACAAGGCTTATAAAGGACTGAGCGAGTTTGATAAGGATGTATAAGTCTCTGAATTCTGAAATGGCAAGACTGTTACAAGTGCAGAAGTTCCTCTGCGTGACTGATAAGAAGCAAGGTTAAGTTTTAAAATGGTACATAAAAAGTGACAGAATACTGTTTCCTTTGACCAAACAGATGCATGTTTGCATCAGCACGATATATGTTCATATCAATTTTAACCATAATGATTAAGGTGCTGTAGAGGCGTAAAACACAAACAAACTCAGTTTCAGGTTTAATTTTAGCCTTGTATCATTAGCACAGTTTAAGTGCTTTCATGCAGAAATTGGTAGTTTTATTCAAGAATATAATGCTTGTATGACCAAGTACATCAGGTCATTCACCTTGCTTCCAAAAATGATAGGCGGTTTGCACCTTTACTTTGAAAAGATAGCAGATTTGCACCATTAACTTTGGCAAGATAGAAAGTTTTTGAACTTTCACTTTGAAATATATATCAGGTGTTGTACGTTTACTTTGAAACAACAGGAGGTTTTGCACTTTTTCTTTGAAAAGATAGCAGATTTTGCAATTTAATTTGACAGGATATCAAGTTTTGCACATTTGTGTTTTATTGTAGGAGGTTTTGACAGATTAACGACAAAAAACATATGAAAGCGCTATCACGTTTCTGAGAAATATAATCTGTATGCCATGTATCTGACTATCAAGCTGCTGAAGCAAAAACCCAGTAGCAAATCTGAGTGAGAGAGGAAAAAATGAATGTACTGATGATTATGCAGTGATCCCTAGGGTCTGCCCTGGAAGTCTCTTTTATGATCAGGAATATTGCTCTGAGGTAGGCATTGAACACTCTAGAAATCTAGTGTGACAAAGCTGCTTGCGGCAACCTTTTCTCTGTTCTGCTAATCATCTTCGGCATCTCCCCATCAGCCTGTCACCTCAACCTAATGGACCATATGCTTGGTCTCCTATCACACATACTTACTGCAATCCACATCCACAAAGCACTGACTTTGGTGTACTTATGTATTTTGTCAGATAACAGCCAAGGAAATAAAATATGGATGACAAGAAGCATTCTGGAGGAGGCCCTTGTCACGACAATGCAGCAGAACTAGAGACCACAATGCGTCTTGCCAAGTACATTAGTCTCCTTCAACCTTCTTCAGGGCCTTGGCATGTGTACTCTAGCTTCTTAAACAGACAAGTCTCGAATAGAATAGCAAAGACCAATATTTCCCAAGCTGTTCTACAGCAATAGAGTGCTTCTTTGCTGAGCCAACCATATATAGATGTATAACATATAGATGCAATGGTATTTGCAGGTTCCGTTCAGACCGAATATCCTTAGTTGCTGATTGGCTCCAATTTCACCTTCACCTGTAGAGATCAATTTGAATTTATTTGAAATATGACCTTATTAAAGATGTATACTGGCTACGTTTCATCTATTTCTTTTGATTCCCTAAGAATTATCTTCACAGGGGATAGTCTCTGTTATGTCATAAATTCTAGTTCTTGTGTATGAGAATTTTCTAGAGAAAACATCTACAAAGTAGAATAAATAGACAGACAGATTGGTGAAGTATTCAGCATTGCAGCTGAAAAATAGGGATAGAATCGGAAGGATGGGTACATACAACTCTGAGCTGCTTTTCCCTCAACAAGCTCACAGCTAATAGGATTCACGGGGGTAGGTGACATGGAGCTCTTAAACTGCTGTTTGCACTTTGCTACTCCATCCCAAGTCGGAATATGTTGTTTGTCTGTCCAGGCTGTCAGGTTCAGCATATTGTTTTATACGCACTTCAATTAGTCTTTGTGCAGTTATCGTTTTTTTAGCTTAAAGTTCACAGACTTAATTGCTGCTGAAATCATGTTCCTGATAGCCGTGCCATCAGCCATACTCAAGTTCAAGTTATTGACCATCCGAAATGAAATTACATAAGGTGTTCGAGGTGAATGATAGCAAGACAACTAGAAGCTTTATGCGCCTTTACAAGTAGGTTACAAATGCCAATTGAACCATTGTAGTGAATATATCTAAAACATGAATGTTTCGAATATATTTATTGATGAAATTCATCCTTCTGAGAAAGAGAATCTTTACTTCTAAAGTACAAAACAAAATGATATTCTCATCCAGTTTGGATGCACTGTAAAACCGAAACCGTTGGTTTAACGGTATTACCGGCAGCAAATTAGCCGGTAACTTGCCGTAAAATCAACGGTAATGCCGTTATTAAATTTACGACAAGTTGCTGTAAATTTAACACTCTCATGCCGTAATTTGATACTGACGGCAAATTGCCGTAGCTGTAATTTTATGTTAACGGCAAATTGCCGTACACTTTGCCTTAACAGTAATGGCTAGTTCTCACGGAGACGTAACAGAGGGTTTAAGCGACGGCGTTTCTTATATTTCCAGGAAAGGGCAAAGATTTGAGCATGTTCGCCGTCAATTTTGGCTTTACGGCGCAACAGGAACAGCATGCGCCGTTTTAAGAGGTCTTTCTACGCAATTCCTAGAAATTTGACGATGCAGGAAAAAAAGATTCAACCGGTTGAATCTTTGCGAGGAAAGAAGTGGTGAAGCAAGAAGAAGCGTAAAAAGAAATCAGTGCGCGCCGCAGATTTTTAAAGTTGCGACGCACAAAGAAGAGCTTCGACGCAGAAACAGCAGTGTAGCAGAAAGCTCTTGCTTCATGTCACATGTTTCAGACACGCGTCGCGGAAAGTCACATGTGCGACGCACGTGAGAGGGTGCGCGCCGCGTCTTATGGACCCCCAATGCAGCAGACAGAGTGGCGCCTGAGTGCATGCGTTGTTCTATTTTTAGCATCAACCCTTTGTCTGCGTGTCACCCTCTTTTTGCGCAGCGGCTGGGGCAGCAGCAGCGAAGCAGGGGGGCGAAGGAGGGGAAAAGAGGCGGTCCGCACCCTGCATATATATAGAGGGGGCCAGATTAGAGCACCATACCCACTCAGACCTTCGACCAGAACACACCTAGAATCCACGACACTATCAACTGCTACATTTGCTGCTACTTTTGTTGCTACAATTGTACTTTTGCTGCTACAACATGGGACCAAAGAGGAGAAAGGGCACCGTCGTCACCAGGGCACCAACCAAGCTCAGCACCAGGTCAACACTTCACACTCCTGGGAGCACTCCAGTGACAACTCCAGCTACAACTCCAGCTGCAACTCCTCTCCATGAACCTTCAGATGCTGCAGTGACTGCCTTCTTCACAACAGCCATGGCAGACATCTCTCTACCTGGGCTCTACACCTCCACTACAGCTGGCAGCCAGACGAAGACCACCTCTTCAACCAGCAAAGCCACTGTCGTCAGCGAGACCATCTTCGAGGGCCGGCCAGAAGACAACACAGACGAAGATTCATCTGTTGAATTGTTTGAAGAGGAAGGAGACAAGCCTGCTGACAAGCCTTCCAAGTCTGCTGACAAGTCTGCTGACAAGTCTGCTGCCAAGCCTGCTGCCAAGCCTGCTGCCAAGCCTGCTGACAAGCCTGCTGCCAAGTCTTCCACGGGTCTTCCAGAGCCTACTGCCAAGTCTACTCCAAAGAAGACTCCAAAGAAGACTCCAAAGAAGACTCCAAAGAAGACTCATCAGACTCCAAAGAAGACTCAGACTCCGAAGAAGACTCCGAAGAAAACACAAGAGAGCCAGCCTGTTCTTGCTCTAGATAGAGTGACCATACATGAGGACACCTTCGAGGAGGAAGAAGACTCTGCTGATGAGACCCCTGCAGCTGCTGAAGCCAAGTCCAAGGGCAAGAAGGGCAAAGGGAAGGCCCCCAAGAAAAACATCAGGAACAACCTGGGCATCACATCTGACCAAGAAGAAAGACCTCATCAACTGGTTCAGAGAGCATCCTGTGCTGTACATGAAGGGCTCCAGAGGATACAAGGGCAACGAGAAGCTGCTGCTGGACACCGAAAAAGCCAAGGAGCTGGGACCCAAGTACACCTCCCAGGACATCTTCAACTGGAGGAACACAGTCCGCACCCACTACTCCAGACTCGTCAGGCCTGAAGCTTCAGGATCCGGCAGGAAGGAGACTCTGACAGACAGGGACCAGTACATCCTAACCAACTGTCGGTTCCTGAAGGACTCCATCGTCCACAAGCCAGGCAAGGAGCTGTCCGCCATCTCTCAACTGTCTGCCAACCGGCCAGCCTCAGACTCCGAGGACAGCTACAACCCTGAGGATTCCCTGCCAGCTTCCTATGACATGCCGGACCTGCCATCTGAACAGCCAGCACAGGACAGACCTGACAGCCAGCAGTCCCAAGTCTTCCCTGGAGCACCAAAGCCTGGAGCCGCTGCCAAGGGAACCAAGAGGAAGGCCCCAGCAGATGAAGCCATGCACTCCGCCATGAACGTCATCGCAGGCAGCATGCAAGCCATGTCCTCCGCCAAGAAGATCCTGAAAGGCTCTGGCTGCAATATGTGCCCCGACCACCAGGAGTTGACACCCGATCAGGAGTACTGGAGGATGAAGTGCCAGGACCTCTACCACGTGGGATGTCACGCCAGCCCTGAAATCAGAAGGAAAATGGTGAGGGCCATTGCAGAGGCCGCCTTCTACTGGGACAAGGAGAGTGAGATGGATGAGGCCAGCCGCCAGTCAAGACATCATCAGGAGCAGACCTTCCAGCCTCCTCATCCTCCTCAGCGCCTGCAGATGCCACCTCCTCCTCCTCCTCCTCCTTCTTCGACGTATGTGCCATCCTACCACCACCAGCACCACCACGCTTCCAGCAGCAGCCATCACTACCACCACCACCAGCCCAGGGAAGGAGGATCCTCCAGGCAGACTCCCAGCTACACCGTGATGCAGCCCAGCCCATCCTCCATGACACTGATGATGGATTCTCAGGAGAGCCCCGAGAAGTACGGCTACCCCCCTGGACCCAGCTTTGGTCAACCGGCCGCCCATCACCAGCACCAGCCTTCCCCTTCGCCCAGTTGGACTGAGAGTCTCCTTTCTCCACGAAAGTAGAAGACCAGATGCAGCAAAGACAACAAAAAACCTTGGCCCTTTTAAGGGCCACCAAATCCTCCCAAAAGGGCAGGCCACGTACACATCTTATGTTGACAAAAAAAAAGAGCTTGTGTTGACCGAAAAGAGCCAAAAAAGAGCAAAAAAAACTTTGACAATCCCCCAAAAAAAAAGTCCCCCCAAAAAAAAAGTCCCCCAAAACAAAAGTCCGGTCCTGGCCTTCATTAAAAGTAATCACCTTCATAAAAGCAAGGTGCTAGTTCCCCCTTTCTTTGCCCCAAAACATACCAAGTGCAGCACTAGTACAAGTGCTGCATTCTTTGGTATAAACATATTTTTATTGCACTAGTACAAGTGCATGAATTTCTTAATTAAAATGTAATGCACTAGTACAAGTGCTTTGGTTTTAAAACTTGTGTTGGTTGGTTGCACTAGTACAAGTGCATCACTTTGTAATTTCACTTGTCTAGGGCAAGTGGCAGGTAGATAGCTAGATAGCTAGCTAGATAGATAGATAGATAGATAGCTTGATAGATAGCTAGATAGATAGCTAGATAGATAGGTAGATAGATAGCTTGATAGATGGAACACAATGCTCCTTACATATATACACTGCAGCAAAAGAAAAGCAGTTGTCGTCACTTTGCAGGAATTGGACTTGGATAGATAGATAGATAGCTTGATAGATAGCTAGATAGATAGCTAGATAGATAGATAGATAGATAGTTTGATAGATGGAACACAATGCTCGTTACATATATACACTGCAGCAAAAGAAAAGCAGTTGTCGTCACTTTGCAGGAATTGGACTTGGATAGATAGATAGATAGCTCTATAGATAGCTAGATAGATAGCTAGATAGATAGATAGATAGATAGCTTGATAGATGGAACACAATGCTCGTTACATATATACACTGCAGCAAAAGAAAAGCAGTTGTCGTCACTTTGCAGGGATTGGACTTGGATAGATAGATAGATAGATAGATAGATAGATAGATAGATAGATAGATAGATAGATAGATAGATAGATGGATAGATGGATGGAGGGATTGATTGATTGATTGATTTTTGGGCTTGTTTTGTCAACATAGGATGTGTACATGGCCAGCTCAATTGGGAGGATTTGGTGGCCCTTAAAAGGACCTGGGGTTTGTTGTTTTGAATGCATCTTCTTCAGATTTTCTCCAACTGCCAAGGGACACTTCCTGCCGGACTGTTGACCCAGTCACGTAGGTAGTCTCGAGCAGCCTTGGCATCTCTGGAGGCATTTCCGTGTCGAAGTGGTTCTCCTAGGTCATGCAATTGACGGTCTCCCCTCCAAACTCCTTCAGCGACGTCATGTGTCTGTGGATCTTCTCTGTCCATCACTTCATTGTCACGGGCATGGTGGACGCCTACTCTGTTTGCAGAATGTTGTGTAGAACACAAGCAGCCATTGTGATGTATGTCACTCTTGTAGGTCGTTGGGGCATGGTGGTCAGGAAGCATCTGAACCTGTGTGACAGCAGACCGAAGGCATTCTCCACCACTCTCCTGGCTCTTGAAATCCTGTAATTGTAGACTCTGGAAGCAATGTCAAGGTTCTTTCTTGGCACTGGTTTGAGCAGCCATGTCTTCAGGGGAAATGCCTCGTCACCCACGATGTAATATGGGAAAGGATTGTCTTCTGTGCCAGGTAGAGGTTCTGGAGGTGGTAGGCCTAGATCTTCCTCGTCCAGGAGTTGTCGAAGTACTGTGTCCCTGAAGACGCCGCCATCAGATGCACTTCCTTGACAGCCAGCCTGCACATAGATGAACTTGTAGTCGGCATCAACGAGGGCCATCAGGACAATGGAGTGAAATCCCTTGTAGTTGTAGAACAAGGAGCCTGCAGCCTTGGGACATCGGATTGCGACGTGCTTGCCATCCAGAGCTCCAATGCAGTTGGGCAAGTTCCATTTCGTCTCAAAAGCCTTGGCTATCTCCTTCCATCTTTCAGGCTGTGTGGGTAGTGCCAGCTGTCTTTCGAAGGCATGAACGATGGCGAGGCAGACCTCAGGGATGAAGTTGCAGATGGTGTTGGGTGCCACACGGAAAGCATAAGCTAGGGACTTGTAGCTGTTTCCTGTTGCCATGTACCGCAGGGTGATAGCCAACTTCAGACCAGGTTCCAAAGCCCTCCTCATGTTGGTGTCTTGCTTAGCGATGAGTGGTCCAACAGCTTCCAGGATTTCAGCAAAGATGGCAGGGGGCATTCTAGTGTAGTTGTAGTAGCCGGACACGTCACGCACTTGCAGTTCAGGCAGCAGATGATGGAAGTGACCATGTTGTTCCCTCTGCAGCAACCAGTTGCGAATCCACCACCTTTTCTGTCTCCTGGCCCTCCTCCTCCTGTGTCTCAAATAGACAGCTCCGATAGCAACAGCAGCAGCACCAGCCATAACAATAATTTCTTCTTCATTCATCATGCATATGTTCAGTAGGCAGTCGTTGTGTTCTCATTGAAGGGCAATCAGCAAATGAAGCAAGGAGGTCCTCTGTGTCCCTTTTTATAATGACCAAAAGTGACTCCTGCAGCAGCCAAACACACTTTGCCGCAGCGCTGCAACACCAGACGTTCGTCGATGCTTAAGAGACCTTCGTCGCTGCTTAAGGCAAGGACGACGAAGAAGGTCAGCATCGACGCGCCTGTAATGTCCTCGGCGCTTTATGAATGCATGTGCGACGATGAACCATCAAGTTACGCAGTAACAAGTCCCTAAATGCGGCGTTGCATCGTTACAGTCGTCGGCGAGGCTGTCATTTTCAGCGGCGCATCTTACCTCGGGTGTACGCCGAAGGTTTCCTGATGCGTCGCAGGTCGCCAATTTCAGACGTAGCTGCCTCACAACCATCAGCGGCGTAAGAGGAAACAACATTGGGCGAAGTAAAAGCAGCCTCGCCGAATTCCAAAACAAAGTGCGACGAGTCTGTTTGGAACTGCGCTGAGGAAAGAGAGGCGGAACGCGGCGAAGAAAGCTTAAGCAGCGCCGCGGACACATCAAGACTCACCGCGGCTACTAACTTTAAGCGTCGCACATGACACTAATTGATTACGTAACGTGCCAAAACCAACGTTCTACGCCACAACTTTCCAAGAAATGACTTCTCTTGATGCGTCGCTCTCAAATCGCCGTCGTGAGAACCAGGCATTAGCTGCCGTAAATGACAAATTATGCCGTTACGTCATGTTACGGCAATATTGCCTTAATTTAACTGCAAATTTTCAAAGCTACTGTAGGGATGACAGCAAGATGCCGTAAATTTAATGGTATGTGTGATCAGTACATTCATATAAAAAACTTAAGCATACTACAGATTTTAATTTCAGTGAATATCCCTTATGGATTATCAATATGTATATTCATTGCAAGGTAATTCAAATTAATTGGCCGGCTATCCTCACTAATGCTATTGTTCGCCTGTGATTGCAGTTCACCAGATGTCACCTTCGCTCTTTCAGGGAATTACAGTTAATTTCTGCTTTATGCATTGATCATTTTTAGCCTCATACTTTATTGCAACATTATCATTTGAGAAAGAATCAAACACAAAAGAAAGCTTGTCATAAGAACACATTTATTAGCGGATATAAACAAAAAACAATTATTGAAATAAATTTTAAATTTTGGTTTTATTTCTCATTTATCCAAAAGTCTAAAAGTATATTTATCTAAGTTGAAATTGAAATTTTGTCCATAGGATCTTTCCTGGGTCAAAATGGATTTTTTTTTCTTCTTTTGGTTTGCCTCCAAACTTCGAAGCAATGGATCTCTCTTTTCTGTCGCCTGGTTCCTGAAATGTGCAAACATAATGACAAGTAAATGTACAATTTATATGCGTGTTGTTTGTCATTCTCAGAAAAGTGACACATTCCTCTTAGGTCAATTTTATAAGAAGGGTTCATAATTGATTATATAATTAGCAGGAGAGAGTGCGCAACTGCGCATGATAAACCATATAAAAATTTAGTAAGCGAGGGGTGCTCATAAAATTTAATTATTCTAAATATATAATAATGAATTCTTCACTGGGTAATAGTTTTGATATGCATTATGCATTTTGTAAAGTATTGGGTAATTTGGAAATTTTAAAGTTACGCTTGTTTCCATCTAGGAAAAACGCTCAAGAGAGATTCAGGACCACTGCCATTTGAGACCAAGAAAGCTGAACACCGTAGCTTTATTACTTAAATGCATAAGATTGACAATGTTTGATTTATCTGAAAAAACAAAAAACAAACAACAAGAACCGGTGACTCAACATATTGTGATAACAGATCAGCTGTTGCAAACACGATGTCTCAATTTCCCAAACAAATGCAAAGATATGGCTACACAAAAGAGGGAGGGGCTTGGAAATTTTTATAATAGATAATTGCCCAACCAGTCTCGGTGAAAAAAAAAATTTCGAAACTTCCCCCTTTCCCATTAACCAACCTATCATTGCTATCAAGCAACCAAACAACACAACAACCTATGCTATGACTGAATTCTCAAAATATCATAGTCTCTCGCACAAACATCCACTTTCATATATTTACTTTTTTGTCTATATTTAAGACAACATTAAGGTGTTCATCACAGTCAACATTATCAACCTGCTCTACCTGAACCAAATGAGTTCAAAGTTGGTAATCTAGATTTCCCACAAATGAGCAGAATGTGACGGGAAGTCACATTTTGGTGACATCTTGGTGTTGAGGTCTCTGACCTGCTGTAGCGACATATTTTGAATTGCATCATCTAGACGGCATAAATTTCAGTAATATTTATTTGATTGCTGCCCCGAATTTTTTAGCTTCATGTTATGATTTTTTTTTTGCCAGTTCATTTTGATATCTATAAGAATCTTTGCTCTGTGATTCACCTAAGTGTGTGAAATGGTGAAACTGGCCTCATTTGCATAACATACATGTGTGAAAACTTATGCATTGGCCAGCTTTGGAGGTGTGTCTGACCTATTCACTGGGTGGAAACAAACTTCTTCTTTTTTTATGTGATGAACAAACTTTTTTTTTCCAGTGTCATGTGCTGAACCTTTTTTTCATCAAAAGTCCAGCCCCCCCCCCTCATGTATTATTTGGTCAGCCCCAAAGGGACACCACTTTAACAGTTTGACACCACTAATCTGTAAGTTGTCTAATAATAAATTGTCAACCACTGAACCTTGGCTAGTCTATACACTAAAACTCAGTTGGTGAAAGGGACTTCACTAAACCAGGTATAAGGCTGTTAAGACCTGGACTAACTGTTAAAACTATCTTGGTGAAATCGGCCCTTTAGGTTTTATTCAAGATTAAATGTTTGATATAACTTTTAGTCTTAGCAAAAAAGCAGGAAGAGTCAGGAGAAATGAGTAGGGAACAGTCATGACTCATGAGGAGGCAGCTGGGGAGAGTCAGGAGGATGCAGTCTGGGGTTTGGTAATCGGGAGGATGCAGTGGCGGAAAGTTGAGAGGGAAGTCACATGGAGAGTTGGGAGGAGCATCGGGAGAGGAGTCAGAAGGCGAGTTTGAGTTTGGAGGATGGATTTGGGGAGAATCTGGGAGAGTCATAAGGAGTTGGGATTGAAGGGCAAGTCAGGAAGAGCGAGTGGAAGAGTTGCTAGAAGGGAGTAGGGGAGATTCAGGAGGGGGGGGGGGTATCAGGAAGAATTAGTTGGGGAAAGTTGGCAGGACACAGGGGGAATCAAATGGGTAGTCAGTCGCGGGAGTTGATAAGTCGGGGGGAGGAGGGAGTTGGAGAGTGTTGGGAGTAATCGGGAGTACGGAAGCAAAATTGGGAGGAAGGGAGTTGGGAAGAGTTTAATGGAAAGTCAGGAAGGCAGTCGGGAGGAGAGAGTTGTTGAGAGTCAGACAGTGATGGAAATGGAACATTTTTTGTCAGGGGAGCTATCAGCTGTCGCGGCACAGGCGCGCCATTCCAAATTTTTAAAAGGGAGAAAAATTCCAAACCAGGGTTTATTTTTGGCTAAAATTAGGCCTACCTGGAGGACCGAAAAAGTGAACATGATAATTATTTGTTCCTTCTGATGATTGGGGGAGCTGTAGCAGGTCATAGCTCCCTCTGTTATTTTATCAAGGGGGCTCAGCTCCCTTGAACTCCCCCCCCCCATTCCATCACTGGATTCAGATTAAGGAAACTGGGGAGAGTCAGGAGTATGGAGGTTAGTCTGGAAGAGTGAGTTATTGAATGTTGGAAGAAGGAAATTGGGGAGAGTCAGGAGGAGGAGTTGAGCACTTTGCAGTCAAACCTAAAGCAGGAACCTTTTTCATATAAAATAATTTTTAAGTAAAATCAATAAACAAAAAAGGGGTTTTGGTTCAAATGAAAAACTTTAATCCAAGAAGCTTTTGGTTTAATCAAATTTTGGCTTAATGCAAAAACCTTTCCATCTCAGCAAAAAAGCAAATGGGGTTAAAGGAGAGTAGAGAGTCGAGCAGAGTCAGGAAAATGTAGGGATGAGGGAGTCAGGGAAAGTTTGGAGGAGGTTGAAAGGAGGAAACAAGAGGAGAGTCAGAAGGAGAGTTTGGAAGAGGGGTCAGACAGAGTTGTCAGGAGAGTCAGGAAGTGAGAGTTGTGAGGATAGTTGGGAGAAGAGGGAGAGTCAGGAGGAGGGATTTGAGAGTTGGGAGGATGGAGTAAAGAGTCAGAGTTGGAGAAGGAATTTGAGAGAGTCAGGGGCTAGGGGAGAGTCGGGAGTTGGGTAGAGTCAGTAGTTGGGATAGTCTGGAGGGGACACCAAACTCAAAACTCCCAACTCTCCCTGATTTCCTTCTTGCGACTCAATAACTCCCTAATCCTGATGCACCTCACGACTCAACCTCAACTCCTGACTTCAAAAATCCCCTCTCCCCTACTCGGTTCTCCAGACTCTCTTACCAATGATGCAGTCAAGGTTGAAACATCCGAGACCAAGGCCAGGCCAAGGATTCGGCATCCGAGACTGAGCCAAGGCAGAGGCCATCAAAACATAACCTAGAGACGGGTCTTGAGGATGAGTCTTCTCGAGGCCTCCAACACTGGCCCAAAGACACCTGAGACTAAGGCAAAGCCTGTGATTTGGCATCCAAGACCCAGCCAAGGCCAAGGCCATCAAAATATAGCCCCGAGGCTAACCTCGAGAACAAGGCCGACATCGAGACCTCCAACAATGTCCCTTTCAACTCTCTTCTTGACTCCCTTCTTCCACCTTTCCATGACTCCCTCCTTCTGACTCTCAACAATTCTCTCTTCCTGACTTCCCTCCCAACTCTACCTGAACTCGCCCAAACTCCTGTCTCCGACTCCTGTTTTCTCCCAAATTCCGTCCCTGACTCTCCTTCCAACTTCACTTCCAACTCTCCTTCCATCTTCAATTCCGAATATCCTTCCAACGCTCCTTCCAACTGCCCTCCCAATTCTCAACTCCACTTTCAACTTTCCCTGACACCTGACACTCCGATGAAAATTGAAAATTTCTTTGTATCAAACCCGAAATAAAAAATCTTTGGCGGTAATACGCTTCCGCGGTCTCAATGAGGCACAAGATGCTATATTTTCATATCATATGGAAAGCTAGAAATCTGACTTCTGGTCTGCAGCGGTGCTATATTTGATATAGCATGGCCGATTTTTGCATGGCAAGTTCAATGTGTAAAGATTGAATTGACATTTCACATTCCCACATTCTGTTTTTCGATTTTTTTTTCTCCCATTTGCCTTGTTTATTACTTAATTGTGGGTGCAAAAGTTATGATGAGATATGTTTAAAACAAGCATGCCAAAAGAAACAAAAACTTCACACATCGGATTTCCAGCCATTTTCTTTGCATTTGCAACCAAAAGCCATACTATGTATCAGCGCACAGCACCTGTTCAATATCAGTCACTGACTTTGCAACTGGATAACTGTATAATATCTCATATTGAGATTGCCTAGAAAAAAATAGTTTTATTTGGCATAGAGTATCAGCCCAAGGCAAACAGTGACACAACTTACCATTTTACTTTTTATGATGTCATATCATATAATACATTTGGGCAACATCTCTGAACCAAGTCATCACAATGGCATCCAAATCTAAAGCTGTCCATCCTGGTTTCAGGCAGCAAACTTACAATTCTCTTTCTGGAAAAATAAATAAATATCTTATTCAGTGTTCTTCAGAAAAAATTTAGTTTAAAATATCTTATACTCTGACATGATGTTTATATAAATGACTTACACATTGTTTGTATGAATATTGCTGGTCACTGGCAGAGGTGAGAAAGTATGGGTTGAAATGGTGATATTTGTTGGAGTTGTTTACTTCAGCCAGGAACGACGATGTGTCTAACTCATCAGATGGAATAAGATGACTTCAGTAGGAGAGTTTTGGATGGTACTGCATCTTGACTGGTTGCGGAAGGACAACATTTTGTAGTCACTTTAACTGGATTTTATAAGGTCCCCTACAACAAAAAGAATTGTTATAATATGGCAGCTGTTTGCTGAAAACTTAATGACATCAGTAGATATCATAGACTAAGTCGCTGTGAAGGAACCTAAATCTTGTAGGCAAACCGCAAATTTTTTAAATTCTCAAAAAATATTAAACCTCCTCAATTACATTGAAATAGCTTTGGAGTACTGTCGATCAATAACTTTAATGTATAACGGATACTGGGGGTAAGTTGTGCCAAAGGGCAACTTGTGTAGCCCACTTTTGGGAGAATTTAGTAAAGAAGGCAATGCCATCCATTTAAAGGGCTCAGTGGTAATGTTTGGCCTACTGACCTCAAGGACACTGATTCGATTCTCAATCCAGGCAACCCTTGTTAGAGGGATCTTTCATCTTGTGCAATGGTGCACCTTGCCTCATTGCTGTAGTCCCTATTCTAATATTAAGCTAAATAATTGCATATATACATGATATAAACCTGAAGGATCCTTCCCTTGAAATGGGTGAAACACAAGATTTTTTTGGAATAAAGTTGGTGCTACAAATTGCCCCATCAAGTGACAAAACTAATTGTACCAGCGACTTACGTGTAGTTGTGCCACTTTACCCACTTTTCTCTAAGGCCTACCATCATCATCCATATACATGTATTCCAATGTGCTAAAAATAATTTTCCCCAGTCTTCCTTCCCTATCATTAGTAGAAACACCCTCATATAATGACAAATGAGGGCAGTGAGCCCTCATTAAGGCTGAAAAATGTGTAATGATTCCATCTTGACAGACTTTTTTAAATCAATGGATCGATTTTTCAGGGGCAGGAGGATCAACTAAAGCTGTGTATTATTCACAGGCCCGCATGCCCAATGAAAGGACAGAGCGAGTTCTAAAAAAGATCCTACAGAAATGCCAAGCTCTGCTTTTGGATCCGTGGATTCTTGTTTAACATAATATTATATGACCAGTATTCCAAGTGCATTTGTAAATCTTACTATTATTTTGTTACCCAATGACGCTCAATATGACTACATACAAAATTTTATGTCTTGCCATTGCTGTCGTATTGCACTTCTACAAAAAAAACTTAGGTTTTAGTATTGTTCCTTAATGGTTGGACATTTCAAATAGCTTTACAGTAACGGTGTTATTAATATAATGTATGCTAATAATTTATGAAAGGCTTACAGGGTGAGCATAAAATTGAGCTGCTGTGTCGGGAGACCATTACATGTTGTGCCATTTTTTGCCGCAGGGAGATTCCCAAAACACCAAACTTGATCATGTAATCTGATAATTAGATATCAATGATATAACAAATTGGCCAGAATCGAAGCGAGTTTCAGGGCGACCAGACCATATAGAAGATCATGGCAAGTGTTTGAAAAAAGTAGGCCAAGTACCCAGGTGCTGGGGTAAGTTGTGCCACATGATGGTGAAAATTGTTCGATTTAGTTTATTCCATAAAAACCTATCATTCTGCCTATTTCTTCCGATATAGCATGAGTTCAGCATATGGCTGATATGCTACATGAAACTAATTAAACAGTTATAAGCCATTTTAGACAAAAATTCAAAAATGCTGCCAAATCCAGATTATTAATAGTTAAGAGGGAGATATAACACTTTTAACATTTCTTCTCAGTGTAAGTTGTTTCACAAGATGTCTAGGCTTTGAGTAAATGAAGAGAAAAATAGGTTTAAAAAAAATTAAATCCTATGTCATGCCACTGGCACAACTCAACCCACTCCAAATTACACTACTTACCCTAAATTGATTTTCTGAAGAAAACTGGTTGTAAAAAATAAACCGACAATGGAGAAAACTGGTTGTCAAAAGTAAACCAGCAATGCAAGATTTCAAAATCTGGCTACACAAATATATCTAGATATACACCTTAACTCCATCCTATCTGAAGGACATCATCTTATACCAATACCAGATGACTGAGAACAAGAATGTCAGTCCTCCGTACTTCCAAGTTTTCAATAACAAAATTGAACTTATGAGTGTTGCTTTTCGTAGCATTATATTTGGCAGTTTCGTTTTCGATGGCTCATAATGACATTCACCAAATGTGAATACATGAGTGGCATTGCCTTATTCACCCAGATATTCAATTTACCCCAACGATAATACTTTATTGAATCATTGAAAATATTGAAACTCATTTGATTTACAACAGTCGGTGGTACAACTTATCCCATGGTACAACTAACCCCATTCTCCCCTACTGCTCATAAAAAGACCTTCAGTGAGTAGCACAATTTACCCCAGTAAATGTACCTCCTATTAGACTCCTGTACATAAAAATATTGTAAAAGGCTAGCAAATGAATAACAAAACAATATAATAATGTACTTGGAAATATTCATATTAGTAATGCATAATTTCACAAGAAAATCATTTGTTTATATATAGGACTAATATTGAATTAATTATTTTGCAGTCAGCCCCACCCAATTCTTTCACTTAATACAACATTCTCTGGGTAGGTTGATACTCCTGTGTTAATAGGCACATGTATATTTAAAGTGATATTACCTTGAAACTTAAAATTTCCTTGTGAATACAGATCTTCTCAAGTCTCTCATACAGTGTTCAACCAGCAATATAGTTGACAGAAAATATCATTAAGGCAGACTTAAGTACAATAGACTTAAGTTGTCTAGATTGTTGTTATAAATCGTAAACAGCCAAGAGTCATGTTTGCAGAAACAAACAAGCAAACTGCTTTGACAGCATTGTTTGTGTTGTGGTTCAGAACAGTTGGCCTGCTGCAATAAAATTTCAGCGGTAAGCTGCTGTAGTGCATAATTAGGCTTATACGGCAACTTCGTAAAAGTAACAGTTACCGTAAAATCAACAGTAATTGGCTAATTGCCGTTTTCTTGATCTTACGGCACATTCCTGTTGGTTTTGCGGTAGTCAATTTCACATTTACGGTCTACTGTTGAATTAACGGTAATTTACCGTTTTTAAAGATTTACGGTAAGATCAGAGTCAGTTTTACGGCACTTTTTCAACGGCACCTACGGCATGGGTTTACAGTGTGTTGTAAACAAGTTGATGTTAGCAATTGGTATTGATTCTGTTCCTTGACATACCAAACTCCACTTAGAAAAGACAATGTCAATTATTATGCCACAGGTTGGACCCATTGGGATGACAATTCATGTTATCAAAACTGCTTCGATGGCTTTTACCACTGGAAGTTCTGTCCTTGACATGTTTGTTTGTTCTTGATGCTGGAGTCGTAAGAATTAAGAAAAATGTAACATTATGACAGAATTGCATTCCTGTTATTTATTGCACCAGCAATGCTAAGTGGATTTTGTTTCTCGGCAGCCATTGACTCATGCACTCTGCAATGCTGACATTTTGCTTTTATTTGCTTTGTTTATTCACCACTAATCACTGGGACCACTGAGTATTGGTGATTGCTCCTTAAGATATCATCCATCACAAGTATCAATATTGTTGTCTATTCTAATCACATTTTGTTTTAATTTTCTATAATCAAAAGTAACCTAAAAAATGAGTCTCATAAGTAACCAATTGGCCTGGAATCCTGTTTCAACTAAAGTTTGCCACTTGCCACAGAGCTTATAAACCTGAGATGTGAGCAGTGATGGGCAAGTTAACAAAAAATGTTAACTTAGTTAGCAGTTAATAAGTTAATGAAATTATTAGCAAAGTTATAGTTAATAAGTTAAAATTGTGGCTAAGTTAACTGAAGTTAAAGTTAAAAAGTTAAGTTAATTTTTTTTACTTCGATAAAAATAGCGGACAATATCTGTGCATGAAAATATTTACTGCAAGTGCCAGAATGAGGCTCTTCTGTCTCAAAAAGAGGCACAGGTTAAATATCCAGATGGAAAAACTCAGACAATGTCTGTCTGGGTTTCACTATTTAGTTATCTTTTGTCTACTCAAGTCTTTTTCATACAAAAATGTGTCTTTTTGCTACTTTTTTTGACGTAAAATTAGCGGACTTTATTAACTAACGGACTTGCAATTAAGTAACGAAAGTTATTAACTTTCGTTGACGTGAAAAAAAAAGTCAACTTAGTTAATAGTTACTAAATTTGTTAGCTTCGTTATTAACGGATTAACGATTAACGAGTTAATGCCCACCACTGGATGTGAGGTACTGTGCCTCAAGAGCATCTTGGCTGAGAATTGTCATGATTAATGAGGTGTCATGTCCATTGTGGCAGGAGCAATTGCGCCCCTAAATGAGTAAGTGTCGGTGCGAAAAATGTGAGAGTCTTATGGTGGCGTCACTTCCAGGTCTTGGTTAAAAGACCTTCTCAGAAGGTTCCTAAGTGATGGCTCAGCCCAAGGATTCACAGCTCATAGCAAAGTGGCATGCAATGCTTGCAACAAGATATGGCAAGGGTCTCATAAGAAAAGCCAAAAAGCCAAAACAGCAATTTGCAGTGGAAACGCAATCTGCAAATGTAGGTTCTTGCAAAAGCTGCTCTTTTTCTTCTGCTTGGAGGTCATATCAATACCATCCATCTGATATTCTTGCTATGGTGGGGGGGGGGTTAGGTCAGTGTAGCATGCTGGGTCCCCATAGCTGGGTCCCAGGTTCGAATACAAGACATAAAGCCCAAATCATCAATCTCTCCCATTATGGAATTGTAGTAACTGTAAATTACCATTCATTTCTTAATGGATATACCATTAATTTACTTCAAATATATTTTCGTATGCACGATTTTGAGCTACAATTTCTGTATTGAGTGTGAGCTGGATCTTCACAAAATTTCACAGTAACAGACACATGGAAAAGGATAAACAGCTTGATCTCATTGTTGTGGTTTCTCATCCTCTGTTAGGCTTCTTTCTGCAATCCTGCTTAGCTGCAGTTTAGTTAATTCACACCGGAGTATGATTATGACTTAGATGTGTGTTTATTTTTGTGTACTTATTTTTCTGGCTTATCAAGTTTTTTAGCATGCTCATTGCTCAGAAACTGCCGTTAACTAGTATTAATCCATCAAAGTTGTATTATCAGCCCTTATTTTGCCTCTGATATGCTGAATAATAGCTCTCATATGTCAAGCAAAATGTAATTGACAGTTGTGCTGAGTATCCAAGATTGTGCATCCAATGAGAGGTAGTTTAATCTCAAAGAAATACTGTTCCTTGAATTGATATAATGTAACTTTCAAGGTGTCTTTAATACATTGTATGTGTATTCATTGAAAAACAGAGCAATGATTTTGTTTATAACATTGTCAGGTTCGGTATCACAAATTTGTCTATGTCTTGGTTTTAGCTCTTGCAGTATCGCTTGTGTTCACTGATCGTGTTGTGAGCTTTGAGTTGTCTGGATTGTAGACTGCAGTCTTTTCAAGTCAATTCAATAGTGGCTGTCTCTATTTTGTTTTGAGCTTTGGAACTTTGCAATTGAGTCCAAAACAAAGTGCTTCTTTGCATGTGAACTTACGGTTGCTACCAGAGCACATAACGGCTGCATGGTTTCTTTTAGCTCAGTCTTCTCAAACACTAAATTATGGTTCGTCTGCACTTTTCACGGCTAGAATCGTCAGATGTTGCATTAAGCCTGTACATGTATTCTATGAAGACTGACTTTTATTGATGTCTTAAAATGTTCAAATTGCATACCACAGGAAACTGCGACGGATAGCAAAAGAATTCACATTTACTTAAAATCCCTAGTTGCTAACATGAAGAGATTTGAGTGGCTGAAACATATGTATGGGGCACCATGTTCACTTTTTTTCATTGAAGGCCATCAATATACAGTGTAATAGGGAAGAGCAACTAGTGGGCAAGGGGAGGAGGGAGGGCAGGAGTTATACCACTGCCCCACCCTTATACAGCAGGAAGAATCCCCCTTTATGTATATAATATATATCACAGTTACATCTATGATTACTTATTCAACTGAATATTATACAAGAGGACCTAACCCTTTCTCCCGGAAGATCTTTTTTGATTAAAAGGTGGCAAAAGGGTGTTCCTGAAGTGCCGCCTCACTGTATTGATTGTTTGAGCTGCAATAGATTGTATGATTTCATGCAATGAAGTCATCACAAGTGCAGTCAAGAAGCAGGGCTCTTACTCTGGTACAGGAGATGTTCATTTCTCATCAGCAAGATTAATATAGTAGCTGCATGCTTTCAGCTTCCATGTGTTGCAGTGGATTTAAGATTATGATCAGCCAAAATGAGGCAGAGAGAAGAAAGTATTAGCTGGGCTTTCAGCTCCCATGCCTTTGTTGCTGAAGCTATAAAAGTGATGAAGATCTACAAGTGCAGATTGCTACAATAATTGTCACTGCAGCCACAAATTGTTCCACAACCAGGCAATTAATCTGGATGCTTGAGGCTAGAGCAATAAAAACAAATAGCAGCAATATGCGATGATATGAAAACATACTTTGTCCTTAATCGAAAATTAGCCTCTGCATAATTGGCAGGCAATGTTGCTGTTATCGCCATACTTTCAGGATCATTTGCTGGTGGGTTGGGAATTTATTTGTTCTTCCTTTGTAATATTGCTTTTCAGATCTCAAGAGGCCAGCATTAAGATTGGTAAACAAGTTCAGATGATGAGGAGCTGGGAAGGACATATATATGCGTGTACCTCGTGCACAGAATGTTTTAATTACCCTGCATTAAATTAAAAGGTAAACTTAAAACTTCTTCCATAATCACACAAAGCAAGTAAAATTTGTTTTCAATTTATTTTGAGCATAAACCAGTGCATATCAACAATTTATAAATTGATTTTAATGTCTTAACAGAAGCTGTACTGAGGTCAATATTTTAATGTGCTTACCACGTTAGTGACCCAATGTAGTTCTCAGGAAGGTTGACTATAAGTGCATCTATAATGGATCAGATTTCATCAGATTCTTATGGATTGCAAATTCACCTTGAGCTTATGGCATCTCAGCCGATTTTGCTCCCATCTAAATGATAATTCCAGATACTATGATACAGAAACAGCATTTACTCTTGAGCATTTTGTCCGCCTGAGGGAAAAAATACATGCAACAAGATCTTGCATACATTAGCTGTGTGGTTTTGTGCAAATACAAAACACCAATGAATTGAAAAGGATACCCATTTACGTTGCAGTACATGTGTAGGCCTATCCGTTTGAGCATTTGATCCCTTGTGGCCTGTCATAGAATAACTTTACAAAGAGCAATGAGTCATTATAACCCCTTGTTGACATCATAGCAAAATGTATTTTGTGATACTAAATAAGATTGATACTAAATAAGACTGACTATTTAATAATGATCATGATGTGTGTTGTGTGCATAGATTTCCAACCTTGAATTGCAGAGTGTAAATTCAGCTTGTGGTGATTAGTTCTAAAAATGGCTTTCACGAACAATAGTGAATCATATTACAGAGTCTGAAAAATGCCATTTTCTGTCATCGTTGCTAAAAAATCTTCCATAAAAATTACACCAAGGTAGGCTATACCACACCCATCGTCTTAAATTGGACAGAGTAAATCATTATGCAGTGAACCCTGGAGTGTGCCCTAGAAGTCCTTTATATGACCATAGAATATTGCGGAATGCTCTGTGGAAGACACAGAATGCCATTGGACTCTAGCGCAATACATCTGCCCGAGGCCACCTCTTCAACTAATCATCATTGACATATCCTCAATTCCCCATCAATCTGTCAGCTGCTGCAAAAAAAAGTCGTCAGCCCAACAAACTATATGCTTCGTGTCCTATCACACATACCTACTGCTGCTCACATTTCCTATGAAGCAACACTCAACATGGTTCTGATACTTCAACAAACTTGTCAAGAAAAATTGGTGAAGTGTATTTAATAATTTTCCAGGTAATGTCATTCAAAGAGCACTGAAAAAGAGTGCCTGATTGTTTCCAATGGCGCAATGTGGCTGATTACCCTGCGGTTTACATGTAGATAATACAACCTTTCCAGGTATCCAAAACTATCCACATCCATTCATTTGTATACACTGTAATCTCTCTACCCCTAGTTTTAACACCAGGGCTTGCAACTAGAAATGGATAGATAGGGATAGGTTTAGCTAATTTCTGTATATAAACTTTTAATATTCAAGCCAGTCTTATTAATGAAGTTCAGGCTCTGGAATTTTTAATTGTGCAACAAGGTGGTTAAATAAAATCATGTTGTAAAATTCATCTGACCGGCTTTATGTCACTGCCTATACTTTGCATTACAGTCGTTAGTAGTATTTGTGTTTGTCAAACAGAAGAAGTAGGGATACAACATGAAGGAGTGGCAAATTAAGCTGTGTTGAATTGAATTAGCCTGGTTACCCAATGTTTGGCTGTTGTCAAATCTGCACTGAAGCATTCAATAGAAAATGTTCTGCTAATTTGCAGCCTAGGGGGGATGGCAACTTTATCATTTGAGATATTTGCTTGCCAACAAAACAGTGATCATATATGATCATGTAGCCTCTGTTATGTAATAGTGATATATAATAATGAATTGTACTGTGAAGGAATCTTCTTGTGCAAGCTTCTACAATTTAGAATCACTGGACAGACAGATTGATGACTTACGATTCCACTGTAAAAACAGGGTAAGCATCCTCAACTCTGAGCTGCTTTTCTCCTGGTAAACTTACAGTTAAGAGGATTGACACATATGCCCCAAAACTTCTGTTTGCACTGAGCTTTTCCATCCCCTATTTCAAATTAAAAGAGACAACAACTATTAGTCAACAGGTAATGTTATGAACCATTGCAGTTGACGAAATAGTAATGCTTACATGCACTGCTCTTCCAGGCTGTCAATGATGTCATTCCCTATACCTGCAATGTTAAATGCTATTGCTTTCTATTACTCATTACAGTGAAACACTTTGATATAGAAATAGAGTGGGCTGTGGCACTGTGAAAATGGCACTTCGTGTGTCATCATGCTGATGATTTGTCATGATCAAGCCCAATACTTTCTATGTTAATTTGATTGAAGGAGACTTATCCCACTTGTTGGTGACAGCCAAACGAAAGGATTATGTATCTGATTTTCACTCTGAAATCAGTTTTGACAAGTCAAATGGCCTTCTATTGATCATGACTAATCAAACAGTCTCCATGTTTCCCATGTTGAAGTAGAGAAGATGACACTTCATCAGCTATCATTAGTCAAGAAATGCATTTTTTGCAGTAAACTGATCATCATTGTGTCTATATCAAAGTGTTTCACTGTAATGTGTGAGTGACTCAGAGTCTATGCATCCCATGTAATTGCTTTTGTGTAATAGTCTCTCCAATGACCTCGCTGATTTCTCCCTGGGTGTTGAGCCTTCTAGTGCTTTAGGGGACAAAAATTTCACAGTTTTACAGAACTGTAGCAATGAGCAAAACATGCAGGATAAAAATGACTGTTGCTGGTCTTACACAAGAGAGACATTAGCAAGATAGATTGCACAGCTACCAAAACTGCAAACAAAAAAGGGAATACACACTCAAGGCTCTAATAGGATTATTGATATAAATTGGTTGGAAGCAGATCTTCAACAAACTTTACCAAGTGTGCACAATATACGTCACATCAACAGCTCTGCTTCTGACTCATAGGCCACCTCTCCAATGTTCAGCATGGCATTGATACACATCACAGATTACATATACTTGTCACTAAGTGCCCTATGGGTCGGTGAAAAAACCACCAGTTTCAATGGTGAAGATTGGAGCAACACCTTCAATGACATCAATCTCTCTGAAAACAGCCAGATGCAAGCACTTGAAGTTCGTCTGCTGTAAGATGATGAGACTTGAACTTCATTTCTTATGATTTTTAAGTTTTTTAATTGTTCCTTATGCAAGAGTTGGAAAAATTTGTAAAGAAAGTGTTATGAGCGAATTTTGTTCCTATTCTACATTACAAAACAAAGCCATTAGCATTTTATAGTTTCTTTGCAACTGTTGACTCATTGCACAATGCTGCTGACAAATCGCAAAATACCATAATGATTATCTGCCTTTTGTATTTACTAAAAATCACAACACTAGGTTGACAAAGTATTGTTGCATGCACCTTAAGATGTCATTCATTACAAAGATCAATACTGTTTTCTGGCGAGATTAAATTTTTGTTGTTTCTCTTCTTTAATCAGACATAACCTACGATATGTGTCTCATAAGTAACCAATTGGCATAGAATGCTTCCTCAGCCAAATGTTGCCACTTGCCACAGAGTATCTTATAAACCTGCAAATTACCTCAAGTCCTGGAGGCTTCCTTTTGTGAAAGGAGTGCTCTTTGTTGCTAAGGTATCATTGTGCTGTTGGAGCGTCTTGTCTGAGAGGTGTTATGATTAATGAAGTGTCATTACCGTTTTGGCAGGAGCAATTGCACCCCCAAAGAGTAAGTGTCGGTGTGAAAAAGTTGAGAGTCTTATGGTGGAGTCACTTCCAAGTCTTGATAAAAAGACCTTCACAGCAGGTTCCAAAGTGATGGCTCATCCCCATGAGTTTTTAGGTCAGCCAAAGTGGCATGCAGTGCTTGCATCAAGATATGGCAAGGACCTCACAGAAAAACCAAAAAGCCAAAAGAGCGATTTGCAGCGGAACAATCTGCAAATGTCGATTCTTGATATTCTTCTGTCTGATAGGTGATATCTATACCATCCATCTGATATTCCCTTCATGGAATTATAGGAGCTAATGTACCATGCTATTGATTTCTTAACAGACAAACCATTTCATATAATGTATTTGAAATACGTTTTTATTTTAAAATTTTTGAGCAAAAATTTCGATTCTGGATTTTAAATGGGACTGCACATAGTTTTACAATAATCTCATAAACATAAAATTGTTCCCAAACTTGCTGCAAGGAATTCACTCTCAGCCTAATCCAATGGGTCCATGAGGGAGACAGAGCCACTTAGATCAGGAAGACTGCTTGTAGCAAGATTGACAAGAATTGCATGGTGTTGACAATCTCACAAAGCAGTGTATGACTTTGTAATTCTTGTTTGAGAAGAAGTGCGGTTCTTTTCTTTTGTATACGGCTTTTCATCATTCTTATTTGAAAGTTTCTGAAAGATAATTGCAATATGCTTTAAATTAGTTCACTTTGAAAAGGACAGATGCGTGGAAGATGAGGTTTGTCATTCTCTCTGAAGCTATTTTCTGCTGTAGTGAATGGCCAGCTGTTTAGTCCAAATTCTGTCTGTGCTTTGCTGAAGCACAGTTCTCGTGCTTCAAGGGAAATGTGTTTGAGAGATAAACTGAGATAGCAGAGCTAATGAGATTTGTCAATCTTGAGGGAATGCTTCATAAGCTGGTGCCATATTGAGTTTTGGATCCGGGATCAGTCTTAGAGGGGACAAAAATCATAAAATATACCAAAACACATACAGTCAAGGTAAAAATGGGTTTAGATAAATTAGAACTAATAAGTGCTGCTGGCTGTCAACAGGTCAGTGAGGTCAGCCATACTGGCCCGGTGCAGTCAAAGATGCTTCTTAGGACCGATGCCCAGATGTTTTTAACCAAGGAGCTGAAGTTTGGAACCACTACATGGAACAAAATATTGTATCCTTTTTACTTATTCACAAAAAACAAGCAGCACCTTCTTTGCGATCAATGGTGATCAATGCTTGTGAAATTGCAACATTGTTGAATATATACATTTTTCAAGGATCAATGTTCCAGGAATAAATAATCTTTAAGCCAGTTTCAGTGTCAGACATCTGGCTATCTAGCAGCCTATCTGTTGGTTGTCATTCGAAGAATATTTATCTTCCTGAGCCTGGAGATATGTTTTCATAAATCGTGTTGTAAGCTGTTTGAGTTGTCAGGATCATTGACTGCAGTCTTTTCAAGTCAGTTCAATAGTGGCTCACTTTCTTTTGTATTGAGCTTTAGAACTGCAAATACTTCCAAATCAAAGTGGGCCTTCGCATGCAGACTTGCTGTTGCCACCTGAGCAAATATCAGATGCACAGTTTGTATAAGTTGGTTCTGCTTGAAACACTGAATGACAGTTCATGCAGGCTAGAATTGCTAGATGTGGCACTAACCCTGTCCTATGCCGAGTGATTTGGTTGTAGGGACGTGCCTTGGCCCTCCCTTCTTATTTATGTCACCAAGAATCTTTACTGTACCAATCTGAATTATTATAATAACATTATCAAGCGGCACTCAAAGACAAGGACAGAGCGCTTCCTCTTAGAAGGCCTTTCAATGACAAAATGACAGAATGGTGGTCTTGCAAACGCAAGGAGCACAACAGGCTGCCTTCACTGATCATTTAGCTGTAATCGATTGTACGCTTTCATGCAAGGAAGTCATCACAGCAGCAGTCATGAAGCAAGGTTGTTGATTAGTTACAGATGATGTGCCTATTAATATAGTTTCTATTTTCTTCTAACTTCCATGTGTTGTAACAGATTCAAGATTAGGCACACCATGATCTGTCAAAATGAGACCAAGAGAAGGAGGCTTGAGCCAGGCTTTCAGACTTTGTTGATGAAGCAATAAAAGTGTTGAAGATCCACAATTGCAGATTGCTAAGATAATTGTCACTGCTGCAAAAACTTGTTCCACTACCAGGCAATTAATATTAAATTTTGTGCTTGAGGCTAGAGGAATGAAAACAAACACCAGTGATTATCCGAAAACGTATTCTGATCTTAATTGTTTGTAAAAATAAGCTTCTGCGAAATGAAATATGCAATATTGCTCTGTGGTTCGATAAATTATTTTCAGAAACTTTGTTGCATTGAGCATTTATATTTTTTCAAATGTGAATTTGCTTCTTCTTCCAGGCTTTAGAAGCCAGCACATTTAGATAGGTTGATATACCTCCATATAAGTCTCACCCCAGGGACAATTAAGGTTTTAACTTTTGTCGGCTACAAAAAATTCATGTTGCTCATTAGCTTGTACCCATGATGAATAAATATCAGTTATCTGTTGTATTGTAAGGTCAGCCCTCTAAGCCAAATTTGGGGTTTTGATCTGGGATAGGCACATTTACCTTGAGTGCGGTAATCCACTGAATGTTTTAAGACACATTTACCTTGAGTGCGGTAATACACTGAATGTTTTACTCACCCATCATAGATGAATTGAGTCTCTCATCCTTACTTATTCCAGCTGGAATGTTGCTCATAATGGTCCACTGCAAATATTTTTTAGATTCTCTACACTGAGCTTGGTTACTAATTGAGGCACAAACTTCTATGCGTCTGGCTAGGACTGTGAAATGAAATCCCAAGAATTGGCAGATTTTGTATTAAGTACAATGTAGAGGTACACGTATACTTAAAAATTCTTCCGTGAATGCAGCAAGCCAGCGACATAAATTATCAATTATTTCCAGTATCATGCAGTGCATTTCCAAACTATCAGTATATATATAAAAAGAACCTGTCACGAGGTTGCTATTTTCAATGCGTTGCCATACTTAGCTTGCCATGTGATGGAATGTACTCCTAAGGAAGGTTGACTAATGTGCATCTATATGCATCAGACTTCATCAGATTATTATGGCATACACTCTATGAGAAGATTGTATGTGCATCCAAAATTATGATCCCAAGCACTGTTGACAAGGACAAGGACAAGGCCACAGTTTGTTGTGAGCATCTTGTTCTGCATGCAAGATGATCTTGCGTCCATTAGCAAATGCGGAACACCAATAATTTAAAGAATGCCAACTATGTGTATCTGGCATTTGAGAGGTTATAGTCTCATACACTATCATATAATTACTTTACTCACTACAGTGAGTCATATATAACACCTTGTTCATATCTATATTGTCTAATGTATTCCTAATATTGAATGGGCGTCAAGACATATTCTGACAACTTGTGATCTATGTACACACTGATTTTTCACTTTTCTTTGTCACGTGTAAATCTAGCGCAGCTGTGATAATTAGTTCTACCGATAGCTATCAGGAACAATAGTGAATCATATTGCAAAGACTAACACATGTCATGCCTTATTTCCTGCAATCGTTGGTAAAAGTTCTTCTATAGCATTTCTTCCAAATAGGTTATAGGTTGTGTGTATGATACTGTATATATATTCATCCTGTAGAAACTTAATTGGTTGATATAATCCCATTTGTTGTTGCTTCTTACTTCCTAGGAGCTGTATTGAAAAATAAATAACAGATGGGAACTGATAAGTAGCCCGGAGCGATCGCAAGATTTTCTTTTTGAAACTTTTCTTCGCGTAGCAGTCTGATGTCTATGATGCCATTTTCCATTAGCCAGACACCTGCTTTGTGAAAATTGGTTATTACCAAAAATCAGATGTGTCATGATAATTCACATGATGTCATAATCCATTGTAAAAGGCAGTGTCTCATCACTCATGAGTGATCCTTTAACACTTCATGGTGCAAATTGTCATGCCCCGTAAGGGTTCATAGGTCGCTGTTCAGGAGTGGCATGGAAACATAGATCCCCTGTCAAGACTTATAAGGAAGTTACCTTGTGACTGAGATTGATGTCCTGATCATAAGAAATCAGTCATAGTCACAAAAGAAGCACAAATATTTGCATTGATAATTTTGATGTAGTTTTTGTATCCATTAAAACTATGCATAAATAGTTTAGTCTTGAAATTCTCATGCATGTTATTGAATAATTTTGTAAATTTATATTTTATGCCATTCCTTTCAAACTCATGTCTCACAGCAGGCAGGTGCAAAAGGACATGGTGTCAGCATACACACAATATAATTTACCTGCCATGCATGTAACAACAAGGCGAGGCACACAGACATTCATTTGCCATGATCTGCAAGTACATATCGCATGTCCTTTCACCTTTACCGCCTTTGGTTATACTTACATGTGAAAATTTGGAAAATCCCAAATCCAAAGCTAAGATCCAGGATCATTGCTTACAAAAGGCTATCCAGCACTCACTTGCAATGTATGGTCACATACGGAAAGTGTGCACACATTAGCACACACCATTCCTCAAAGAACCTTGTTTTCCTTTGTATTCATTCAGGAACATTTTATGTCTTTGAAAGAGCAGAAGTGATGAGATACTAACATGGCTGATTTATATGGAGAGATGATGAAATAATAGTGCGCATGAAAATTTCACTATGCACTGTTACACAAATACTATAAACACATTCTATGGTCGACAAAAAGGCTATTCCTTGGACGGAAGAACATAGTAGCCAAAGTTAAGCCCCATCCATCACAAGTGAAGTTGTTCTAAGGTCTTATAAAACTATTGAAGAGGCCCTTTGCTGGAGGTCTGAAGGGCAAAGTGCTGTGTCTTCACCAATAGTGTGAATGAATTAAGTTGACATGCCAACTTGGTATCACACTAAAAGCAGTAACTGGCTTACTGAGTGCACTCTGACATGAGTAAACTCTTAATGGTATTGAGACATGGATGTGCTAAGTATAATTTGTAGTATAGTTAGATATTTACTCTGACACATAGTTGATTACTTTCTGCTTTGTAGCACATACATTTTCCTTCCTCTGCCTGAGGTATGTGCAGTATATGGGAAGTAAGAAATGACTATTCTATAAAGTTGCTATTGGCATGATGGTGTCAAATGGCTATGCTGCAATACTGGTTACAGATTGATTTAGGGATGTCAATGCTAATGAACAGTGAAGTTGGCTTTCGGCTACACTATTTCACTATAACTGAGCATTGGTATCTACCTGATTGAGAAATGGTGCTAGAATCTCTTGCTAGTGCCAGATATTCTGTGGCCAAGTAGAGCACGACCTCAACTCCCTTTCCAGGAGTAGCCTAACATCCGGAAACTCTCCCATCCAAGCTTCGAGCAGGAAGTCTTTTCAGGGAGCTGATGACCTACCTATGAAATGGCTCGAGAAAACCTGTGTATCACATCGATTAAGAATTTAATTACATACATGATTGCCTTGGTAGAATTGATTTTGTGGATAAGAAACAGACATCAACCCTTTTATGTTTAAATGAGGGATAGTGCTCCAATTGGACAATTCAGCTCAAAATCAAGAGGTGAAAAAACCAATAGTGTTTGAAGGAAATGTATACACTTTATTTGAGTATCCACCCAATCAATTAAAAAAATAACTAAACCTTTTCAGCTCCTATAGTGCGAATTAAAGCAAATAGTTCTGCAATGTTGTAAAAATTGACAAGGGTAATTGGGTATAGCAAAATGTATAACTGTTCTCACTGATGCCGTATGTATGTGTACAGTGCATATAGTTAATGTCGAATGCTATGTAGTAAAGGAGAGGACCGGATTCACTCATTGTCATGCAATGGTCCCTGGGGCCCATTGTCTGCCCCAGATGCCTCTTCTTTGACCAGAGAACATTGCTGAATGCTCTGTGGAAGGCACTGAATGGCTATTGGGGTATAGCGTGATAGAGTCGCTGGAGGCCACCTCTTCAGCTAATCATCATCAGCATTTCTCATCGCTCTGTCACCAACTGCAGCCAAAAGACCTCAACCTGGCTATATATGCTCAGTCTCAAATCATGCCTATGCATACTTACTGCAATCAACATTTCCTTATCGGCTTATGAACAGCTGCTTGATGTGGCTATGATGCCCAAACTTACTTGCCAGGAGATATTGGAGTGCATTGAATAAGTCCCGCATTTTGTAATTTAAGGGAAACTTTAAAAAATTTTGAATTATTCTTAATGAGTGGATTGATTTTGGCTGATTGCTCATGGGCTTCGAAAATACCAGTATTCGAAAGCCATTAATATTTTCAAGGCACTTAAAAATGGAGTTTAATGAAAATGTTAGAACTGTAAATCGAAGTTTTTTTAAGCATTTCTTTGAATACTACAGATACAACATGACAAATAGATGGTAGGGGTTACCATATTGACTAAAATATTTGTGGAATTTTGTTGAAACAGTGCTTTATATTAGTAGTTTTTTTTTTCTACTTTTGACTCACTCGTATTCATACCCCCAGTCTTCTTGTTCATGATGCTTCAAAAGCAATGAGTGCCATTTGTTGGAGCCTGGGGATTTCTTGCTTGAGAAATAAAATATTTCTTTCCATCTTGCCTCAGGAGTATTGAACCAAGAAATGTCAATATGAGAGAGGTATGCTGGAGCATGAATGCCTGCAGATACTAATCACAGATTTAGCCCTGGCAATATACAGAAATTACGTTGGCTCATGAAGAGTGTCATTCATTATGTATTGCAACTGTGTTTGCTGTGTCTTTTAAAAAAGCAGTGGAATTAAAATTAAAAGTGCGCATAAGAATATGCCATGCAATGTATACAAAGTGCCAAAGCAGCAATGTGATGTGCAAATATACATTTTTGTGAGATCATTCTCTTATTCTTCTGCTTGGCAAAATATATGTGTCTGACATTCTCATAATAGCCATAATCGTTCAGATACTCTTGTTACTATACTATTTGTTGACCTGTAGACAAACCAATTTACAGCGTTTAGGCTTCTGCACATAGACATTAGACACATTTTAGTCACACATGTTATTTACTCTGTAAAGAGTCTCCTTACACTCCTAGCTATGTCATCCAAACTGCATTGAATTTTTTTTTTCTTGTCCTTCTGGAGTTGTTTCGTCTTTCTCAATTGAAATCTATCAATAAAATTGGACCGTTTTTTAATGAGGCTTCCAACTTGTCATAAAAAAATGTTGCATTAAATAGTTGAAATAGCATGCAGGTCAAAATTATTTAAACTCAAAATATTTATTTCAGGAGCAAAAAAATCAACTTAACAGTTGTGTGCATTGCTAAAGTTCATTACAAAAGTGTGAATTTTTTTTGGGTCACCCTGCATTTGCCATGATATGCAAGTAAACATTGCATGTATTTTTGCTGTTACTGCCTTTGGATTTACTGGCAAGTGAAAAAATGGGAAATCGTAATCCAAAGCTAGGATCTTTGATCAGCGCTTACAAAGGCTCTCTTGCACTCAACAACATTGTATGGTAACACACAATAAGTATGAGCATATCTCAATATCAGTTAATACCATTCTTTAAACAATTTTTTTTTCATTTGTATCATCCAGGAAGTCTTGGGAACAGCAGGTATGATCATATGATAACATGAAAGATAAGGAGTGAATTGAGTGATTGTGAAATAAAGGTGTTCATGATCGAATTTTATATTTGAGCAAAACACTGTTAGTTAAGCACTACCATCTCAGATGAAGTTGTACTAAGGGCTTGTTGCCTTTAAAGTTACACAGCCACTGACATTGATTTCAGCCTGTGTAAGAGGCCCTGTGCTGAAGGTCTGCTGGGCAAAGTGCTGTGTCTTCACCAATAGTGTGACTGAAGTCGACATGCCAAATTTGTGTCAGGCTAAAAGCAGTAATTAACTGGCTTACTGAGTCCCCTCTAGCATACATACACTGTAAGTGGGATTAAAGCGTGTATGTGCTTCTTCTGCCAGAGATATGTGCAGTTTATAGGAAGGAAGAAATGATGGTCTCATATACATCTCTTATTGTTACGATGGCGCCGTGTGCTTACAGCTGCAGTACTGGTAACAGATTGATTTAGGGATGCCAAGGCTGATCAGCAGTGAAGTCAGCTTCAAGCTGACTATTGCACCATAATGTAACTGCCAACAGTAGAGCATCAGTCACTACCTGATGGGCAAATGACATCTCTTGCCACTGCCGGATGTTCTGAGGCCAAAGTGGGCACGTTCTCAGCTCCCTTTCCATGAGAAGGCCAACATCCGGCATGCAGGTCTCCCATCCTAGCCTCCTGCAGGAAGTCTTTCATGGAAGCTCATGACCCTACAATGAAATTGATCTCTAATGCCAGTCTATCAATAAAAAAAGTAATAAAAGAAAGTATGCGATTCAACTCAGCAGACTGGGTTTTGCAGATAGCTGGCGCTGGAGATATAAGCAGAATTTAATCCTATCAAGATGAATTTGACAGAGCTCTATTAAGGTATGAAATATCCAAGGTTTTTGAAAGAAACATACCAATGCACTGTATTCGGGCGTTCCTGAGCTACTGAATTCAAAACCCTATTACAATCCTAATCTTTTCTCAATTTACCAGATTATGAATTGAAAGAGAACAACCCGTTTTGCAATGAGAAGAACATGATTTGTGTATATCGGAAGGTAAAATTGTTACTGATGCGTTATGTACAATGTAGAGCAGATACAGTTGATGTTGAATGTTATGTAATTGTTGGAAAGCACCGGATGCACTCATTGTTATGCAATTGACCCTATGGCCTATTGTCTGCCCCAGATGACTCTTCTACCAGAGACCATTGCTGAATGCTCTGTGGAAGGCACTGAATGACATTGCAGTCTAGCGTGATAGAGCTGCTGGAGGCCACCCCTTTTGCTAATCATCATCGGCATCTTCCCATCAACCTGTCAGCAGCTGCATCCATAAGAATTCACCTTGACAAGTTGACAGACTATATGCTCGGTCTCAACTCGTACTTATGCATACTTATTGCTATCCACATTTCCTGACTGGCTTGCGAAGCAGCACACAACTGTGATGCTTAAATGTATTGGCAAAGAAACATTGGAGAAATGCATTTAGTGATTTCTATATTATTCTATTTCAACAATTTCTTATGAAAAAGAAATGTCTTATTTTTATTTAAACCCTGGGTTGATTTTGGCTGATTGCCCATAGGCTTCAAACAACCAATATTGAATTGGGTTTCTTTTGATATGGCAGATACAACATGACAACAAATATATGGTTGGGTTACCATATTTCCTTAATTAAGTAATATTTAAGGAATTCATTCACTTTCAGGCAATATAATCTGTCTTTGATTTCATTCAAAAGTGGCCTTGATATATTGAGCTGACTAGTTAATTTGAAATATTTTCCGTAACAAATAATTAAGATTGTTTCTAATGGCTAGTTCTCACGGAGACGTAACAGAGGGTTTAAGCGACGGCGTTTCTTATATTTCCAGGAAAGGGCAAAGATTTGAGCATGTTCGCCGTCAATTTTGGCTTTACGGCGCAACAGGAACAGCATGCGCCGTTTTAAGAGGTCTTTCTACGCAATTCCTAGAAATTTGACGATGCAGGAAAAAAGATTCAACCGGTTGAATCTTTGCGAGGAAAGAAGAGGTGAAGCAAGAAGAAGCGTAAAAAGAAATCAGTGCGCGCCGCAGATTTTTAAAGTTGCGACGCACAAAGAAGAGCTTCGAAGCAGAAACAGCAGTGTAGCAGAAAGCTCTTGCTTCATGTCACATGTTTCAGACATGCGTCGCGGAAAGTCACATGTGCGACGCACGTGAGAGGGTGCGCGCCGCGTCTTTTGGACCCCAATGCAGCAGACAGAGTGGCGCCTGAGTGCATGCGTTGTTCTATTTTTAGCATCAACCCTTTGTCTGCGTGTCACCCTCTTTCTGGGCAGCGGCTGGGGCAGCAGCAGCGAAGAAGGGGGGGCGAAGGAGGGGAAAAGAGGCGGTCCGCACCCTGCATATATATAGAGGGGGCCAGATTAGAGCACCATACCCACTCAGACCTTCGACCAGAACACACCTAGAATCCACGACACTATCAACTGCTACATTTGCTGCTACTTTTGTTGCTACAATTGTACTTTTGCTGCTACAACATGGGACCAAAGAGGAAAAAGGGCACCGTCGTCACCAGGGCACCAACCAAGCTCAGCACCAGGTCAAGACTTCACACTCCTGGAAGCACTCCTGCTGCAACTCCAGTGACAACTCCAGCTGCAACTCCTCTCCATGACCCTTCAGATGCTGCAGTGACTGCCTTCTTTACAACAGCCATGGCAGACATCTCTCTACCTGGGCTCTACACCTCCACTACAGCTGGCAGCCAGACGAAGACCACCACTTCAACCAGCAAAGCCACTGTCGTCAGCGAGACCATCTTCGAGGGCCGGCCAGAAGACAGCACAGACGAAGATTCATCTGTTGAATTGTTTGAAGAGGAAGGAGACAAGCCTGCTGACAAGCCTTCCAAGTCTGCTGACAAGCCTGATGCCAAGTCTGCTGACAAGCCTGCTGCCAAGTCTGCTGACAAGCCTGCTGCCAAGCCTGCTGACAAGCCTGCTGCCAAGTCTTCCAAGGGTCTTCCAGAGCCTACTGCCAATTCTACTCCAAAGAAGACTCCAAAGAAGACTCATCAGACTCCAAAGAAGACTCAGACTCCGAAGAAGACTCCGAAGAAGACACAACAGAGCCAGCCTGTTGTTGCTCTTGAAGATATCATACATGAGGACACCTTCTAGGAGGAAGACCACCAGTCCTCTGCTGATGAGACCCCTGCAGCTGCTGAAGCCAAGTCCAAGGGCAAGAAGGGCAAAGGGAAGGCCCCCAAGAAGAACATCAAAGACAACATGGGCATCACATCTGAAAACAAGAAGACGACCTCATCAACTGGTTCAGAGAGCATCCTGTCCTCTACATGAAGGGCTCCAGAGGATACAAGGGCAACGAGAAGCTGCTGCTGGACACAGAAAAAGCCAAGGAGCTGGGACCCAAGTACACCTCCCAGGACATCTTCAACTGGAGGAAGACAGTCCGCACCCACTACTCCAGACTCGTCAGGCCTGAAGCTTCAGGATCCGCCAGGAAGGAGACTCTGACAGACAGGGACCAGTACATCCTAGCCAACTGTCGGTTCCTGAAGGACTCCATCGTGCACAAGCCAGGGAAGGAGCTGTCCGCCATCTCTCAACTGTCTGCCAACCGACCAGCCTCAGACTCCGGGGACAGCTACAACCCTGAGGATTCCCTGCCAGCTTCCTATGACATGCAGGACCTGCCACCTGAACAGCCATCACAGGACAGACCTGACAGCCAGCAGTCCCAAGTCTTCCCTGGAGCGCCAAAGCCTGGAGCCGTTGCCAAGGGAACCAAGAGGAAGGCCCCAACAGATGAATCCATGCACTCCGCCATGAATGTCATCGCAGGCAGCATGCAAGCAATGTCCTCCGCCAAGAAGATCCTGAAAGGCTCTGGCTGCAAGATGTGCCCCGACCACCAGGAGTTGCAACCTGACCAGGAGTACTGGAGGATGAAGTGTCAGGACCTCTACCACGTCGGATTTCACGCCAGCCCTGAAATCAGAAGGAAAATGGTGAGGGCCATTGCAGAGGCCGCCTTCTACTGGGACAAGGAGAGTGAGATGGATGAGGCCAGCCGCCAGTCAAGACCTCAGGAGCAGACCTTCCAGCCTCCTCATCCTCCTCAGCGTCTGCAGATGCCACCTCCTCCTCCTCCTCCTCCTTCTTCGACGTATGTGCCATCCCACCACCAGCAGCACCACCACGCTTCCAGCAGCAGCCATCACTTCCACCACCACCAGCCCAGGCAGACTCCCAGCTACACCGTGATGCAGCCCAGCCCATCCTCCATGACACTGATGATGGATGCTCAGGAGAGCCCCGAGAAGTACGGCTACCCTGGACCCAGCTTTGGTCAACCGGCCGCCCATCAGCCGCACCAGCCTTCCCCTTCGCCCAGTTGGACTGACAGTCTCTTTTCTCCACGCAAGTAGAAGACCAGATGTGCAGCAAAGACAACAAAAAAACCTTGGCCCTTTTAAGGGCCACCAAATCCTCCCAAAAGGGCAGGCCACGTACACATCTTATGTTGACAAAAAAAAAGAGCTTGTGTTGACCGAAAAGAGCCGAAAAAGAGCAAAAAAAACGTTGACAATCCCCCCAAACAAAAGTCCCCCCAAAACAAAAGTCCGGTCCTGGCCTTCATTAAAAGTAATCACCTTCATAAAAGCAAGGTGCTAGTTCCCCCTTTCTTTGCCCCAAAACATACCAAGTGCAGCACTAGTACAAGTGCTGCATTCTTTGGTATAAACATATTTTTATTGCACTAGTACAAGTGCATGAATTTCTTAATTAAAATGTAATGCACTAGTACAAGTGCTTTGGTTTTGAAACTTGTGTTGGTTGCACTAGTACAAGTGCATCACTTTGTAATTTCACTTGTCTAGGGCAAGTGGCAGGTAGATAGCTAGATAGCTAGCTAGATAGATAGATAGATAGATAGATAGCTTGATAGATGTAACACAATGCTCGTTACATATATACACTGCAGCAAAAGAAAAGCAGTTGTCGTCACTTTGCAGGGATTGGACTTGGATAGATAGATAGATAGCCCGATAGATAGCTAGATAGATAGCTAGATAGATAGATAGATAGATAGCTTGATAGATGGAACACAATGCTCGTTACATATATACACTGCAGAAAAGAAAAGCAGTTGTCGTCACTTTGCAGGGATTGGACTTGGATAGATAGATAGATAGATAGATAGATAGATAGATAGATAGATAGATAGATAGATAGCTTGATAGATGGAACACAATGCTCGTTACATATATACACTGCAGCCAAAGAAAAGCTGTTGTCGTCACTTTGCAGGGATTGGACTTGGATAGATAGATAGATAGATAGCCCGATAGATAGCTAGATAGATAGCTAGATAGATAGCTAGATAGATGGAACACAATGCTCGTTACATATATACACTGCAGCAAAAGAAAAGCAGTTGTCGTCACTTTGCAGGGATTGGACTTGGATAGATAGATAGATAGATAGATAGATAGATAGATCGATGGATGGAGGGATTGATTGATTGATTGATTTTTGGGCTTGTTTTGTCAACATAGGATGTGTACATGGCCAGCTCAATTGGGAGGATTTGGTGGCCCTTAAAAGGGCCTGGGGTTTGTTGTTTTGAATAGATAGTCTGCATCTTCTTCAGATTTTCTCCAACTGCCAAGGGACACTTCCTGCCGGACTGTTGACCCAGTCACGTAGGTAGTCTCGAGCAGCCTTGGCATCTCTGGAGGCATTTCCGTGTCGAAGTGGTTCTCCTAGGTCATGCAATTGACGGTCTCCCCTCCAAACTCCTTCAGCGACGTCATGTGTCTGTGGATCTTCTCTGTCCATCACTTCATTGTCACGGGCATGGTGGACGCCTACTCTGTCTCGCAGAATGTTGTGTAGAACACAAGTAGCCATTGTGATGTATGTCACTCTTGTAGGTCGTTGGGGCATGGTGGTCAGGAAGCATCTGAACCTGTGTGACAGCAGACCGAAGGCATTCTCCACCACTCTCCTGGCTCTTGAAATCCTGTAATTGTAGACTCTGGAAGCAATGTCAAGGTTCCTTCTTGGCACTGGTTTGAGCAGCCATGTCTTCAGGGGAAATGCCTCGTCACCCACGATGTAATATGGGAAAGGATTGTCTTCTGTGCCAGGTAGAGGTTCTGGAGGTGGTAGGCCTAGATCTTCCTCGTCCAGGAGTTGTCGAAGTACTGTGTCCCTGAAGACGCCGCCATCAGATGCACTTCCTTGACAGCCAGCCTGCACATAGATGAACTTGTAGTCGGCATCAACGAGGGCCATCAGGACAATGGAATGAAATCCCTTGTAGTTGTAGAACAAGGAGCCTGCAGCCTTGGGACATCGGATTGCGACGTGCTTGCCATCCAGAGCTCCAATGCAGTTGGGCAAGTTCCATTTCGTCTCAAAAGCCTTGGCTATCTCCTTCCATCTTTCAGGCTGTGTGGGTAGTGCCAGCTGTCTTTCGAAGGCATGAACGATGGCAAGGCAGACCTCAGGGATGAAGTTGCAGATGGTGTTGGGTGCCACACGGAAAGCATAAGCTAGGGACTTGTAGCTGTTTCCTGTTGCCATGTACCGCAGGGTGATAGCCAACTTCAGACCAGGTTCCAAAGCCCTCCTCATGTTGGTGTCTTGCTTAGCGATGAGTGGTCCAACAGCTTCCAGGATTTCAGCAAAGATGGCAGGGGGCATTCTAGTGTAGTTGTAGTAGCCGGACACGTCACGCACTTGCAGTTCAGGCAGCAGTTGATGGAAGTGACCATGTTGTTCCCTCTGCACCAACCAGTTGCGAATCCACCACCTTTTCTGTCTCCTGGCCCTCCTCCTCCTGTGTCTCAAATAGACAGCTCCGATAGCAACAGCAGCAGCACCAGCCACAACAATAATTTCTTCTTCATCCATCATGCATATGTTCAGTAGGCAGTCGTTGTGTTCTCATTGAAGGGCAATCAGCAAATGAAGCAAGGAGGTCCTCTGTGTCCCTTTTTATAATGACCAAAAGTGACTCCTGCAGCAGCGAAACACACTTTGCCGCAGCGCTGCAACAAGAGACGTTCGTCGATGCTTAAGAGACCTTCGTCGCTGCTTAAGGCAAGGACGACGAAGAAGGTCAGCATCGACGCGCCTGTAATGTCCTCGGCGCTTTATGAATGCATGTGCGACGATGAACCATCAAGGCACGCAGTAACAAGTACCTAAATGCGGCGTTGCATTGTTACAGTCGTCGGCGAGGCTGTCATTTTCAGCGGCGCATCTTACCTCGGGTGTACGCCGAAGGTTTCCTGATGCGTCGCAGGTCGCCAATTTCAGACGTAGCTGCCTCACAACCATCAGCGGCGTAAGAGGAAACAACATTGGGCGAAGTAAAAGCAGCCTCGCCGAATTCCAAAACAAAGTGCGACGAGTCTGTTTGGAACTGCGCTGAGGAAAGAGAGGCGGAACGCGGCGAAGAAAGCTTAAGCAGCGCCGCGGACACCTCAAGACTCACCGCGGCTACTAACTTTAAGCGTCGCACATGACACTAATTGATTACGTAACGTGCCAAAACCAACGTTCTACGCCACAACTTTCCAAGAAATGACTTCTCTTGATGCGTCGCTCTCAAATCGCCGTCGTGAGAACCAGGCATAATTAATATTTATTCTGAGGGCAAATATTGTCAAACTCACAAGTACAAGTGATAGAGAGAGGTCTCTCATAACCAAACTTCATTGGCTTTCTTGGTTTCAGTATTACCTGCCCCAACTAGCTGAACTTTCAGTTTCAATGGCAACCACAGAGTGACGTTAAAATGTCAAAATTGTCCGAAATTTTGGAAATCCATTCCAAATATGCTGAATTTTATCCTGTGAAAAAATCATACAGCCTCGAACTTTCTGAACGCCCCTCGTATCCTTTGTAACATTGACCTCAATGACAATGACAATGACAATGACAAAATTTTATTCAGACCAATAAAGAATTGCAGTTACATAGTTAATTAAATTTTGAAACAATTTTTCTAAGGGTCTAGGAGGTGTACACTAAGCCAGATTTGACTGGCGCTATCGTGTACACCCCCTATGCAAGACAGACAATATAATCATAATAATTTGTATTGTAGTAAATTATAACAGGCAGTGTAATTGTAATATTTAATAATGGAGGAACATCTAAGTCTAATATAATAGAATTTAAAAAGAAAGAACATGAAAAATGTGAAGTAGCTACGACATTTTCAAGATCGTCTATTGGTGCTTTTTTTTTTTTTTAAAGAAGTGCAGAGAAAATAGGATGAGAATGGAATGGGTTATGATTAATGAGCATTGTTATAGGAATTGATTGATGTTTGACGAGAAGGTTCAAACATCAGTGACACAACACACGTAGCAGTTAGATATGGAACATTCATCATTGTATAAACTTAGGAAATAATTTTTAACATAGAAACAGAAACCAAATTCTGAGTGGGTACTTGTCTTCTCCAATATGGAATTTACATTTTCATTTAATAATTTTGGGAGCTTATATCTTATACTACGTTCCGCAAATTTATGTTTTAGCCGTGGCAGCTGGAAAGATATCTGTCTTGTGCCATACGGATGCTCCAGCTTTTTCACAAAAGAGGAGTTAAGGAAGTAGTGGGGTAGTTGATTACTGCTATACCTGAAGTAGAATTTGTATAATTTTCTCTTAAGCATGTCCTCAAAAGATAAGATACGTAGTTTTTTCAGCAACGGTGCAGTGTGGGCATTATATTTACTATTTGTTATAATTCGAATAGCCTTTTTTTGGAGTGATTGTATATGACTATTAGTAAATCCCCAGCAAAGAGCTCCGTAGTTCAAGTAAGAGTTGATTAAACTGTTATATATAGTTTTTAGAATATTTCGAGGGAGAGTATGTTTTAGTCTATTCATAATTCCTATTGTCTTTGACATTTTACTACTAATGTAATTTATATGACTTTTCCAGTTGAAATGTTCATTAAGTATTATACCAAGGAAATTGAACTCTGACACATATTCAATATTATCATTGCCAAGTTTCACAACAGGAAGCACCACTTTTTTTGAGGTGAGTGGAAGGCCATACACTTAGTTTTTTTGGTATTAAGTGACAGTTTGTTGACCATAAGCCATTTACTAACCTTATCAAGGTTGGTATTAATTTTTTCTTCAGTTTCTTTTGGGTTATACTGAGGGATATTGATGGATACAAAAAGAGTGGTATCATCAGCATAACAAATAAATTTGAAGTATTCAGAGCACATACAAAGGTCATTAATGTATATAATAAATAACAGAGGACCAAGAACTGATCCCTGTGGTACACCTGAGTGGATTATTAGTTTACGTGATCTGGTATCATTATATTCAATATACTGTTGTCTATTTTCCAAGTAGCTTTTGAGTAAAGACAATGATTTTCCTCGAATTCCATAATATTCAAGCTTTTTTGATAATATGTAATGATCAATAGTATCGAATGCTTTAGAAATTGCCTCTTCGCATGTTGTGACTCATCGTTAAAGCCAGATTAGACAGAAAAGCATTGACTTTAGTCTGCAATCTCAGAGAAGCTTGCTCAATGGCAATTTTAATTACTCGCTATTCCATCAGCAGGTTAACTTAATTCACAGCGAGCCAGAACCAAATTTGAGGTTGAAGAAATGCCCCAGCATAACGATAGGCATCGTTACGTAGCTGAAGATGAGACGAACAAGCAGATGTAAAAAACAAAAAAATCTGTTGGAAACTTTTTGAGATATTGCAATTTTTCAATTTCTGGTTTGTCACATTCCTTCTTTTGATTGACATTCCATCTAACTGGGGTGCAAGTTACAAATTTACGTGAGCAAACTTCATAACAATATTTTAGTGTGTTTTAGATGATATTTTAAAATAAGACAATGTTATCTTTATTGGGAAAAGTCCCATATTGATGTTGTGTGTGATAAACTTTTTTGTGTGTGTTTCTAAGAATTGTGTCACAAGCCTAGAGAATTATTTGCTGTCTTTACCTTAATCTTTACCACGGAAATACCACAGTTTCTTGATTATTGACACAAAACAAATTATATAATAGATGTTGTTTGATAAAATTGAAAATTACAGTTATAAAAAGATATAGCTATTCTGGAAATAAATAATTCTTCATGAGATGCATGGTTATAAATACTAAGATGTCTGCCTGTGTGCTTGCCTTTGACAGTTTGGTATTTAAAAGAAAGAAGAAGTGCACAATTGGTTTTATGGACTTTGGTATCTTAGTTTTAATCAGTTCATTTCACATTCATTTTATGAATAAAATCACAGAATTATCAAATAGGGTGAATGGATTGGATGTCAGGCAGTGCTCTAACATACAGTGTATTAGCTATTCATTACACTGTGGTTTGTCAATATGTTATTTTTTTTCCTGTACTAAGTTGAAGTTAATGACAGAAGACCATGGATGTTCTTCTGCTCAAAAACCTATTATTATTCAATTGAAATTGTAGTCAAACAGTGTTATACAGGTCAAGTGATGTTAGATTATTCAGTTGACACCGTTGTTTGTTTCATAAAATCAAAATAAAGTGAAGTGTTTTCTCCTTACTCTCCCTAATTGATAGGATAAGAATATTTCAGTACAAAGCTCTGTCAAATATGTGCACACATGCATATGTTTCATAAAACTACCTGCTAATGCCGGGGGAATAATTGAGCTTGCAAATTTTTGCAATTCTGTTGAAAAGTTGTACACTTTATTTGGAAATTAGGCATGCATGAGTTTGTCACACAATTTTTTGCATTAAATGCAATAGCATAATTTTTTTTTCAAAAAAGGATTATTATGTCTTTTGAATGATATCGTCTATCATTGAAACTGGTTTTGCAAAGGAGGTGCTCATTTAACAGACTTTCCACATCACTTGTGATGTAAAAAACGGGGTGTGATAAATCAGAAAGTGAAAAAATTCATTCTCTCAAAAAGTTTCCAACAAATTGTTTTGTTTTTTATATCTGCTTGTTCATCTCATCTTCAGCTACGTAACGGTTCCTAGCATTATGCTGGGGCATTTTTTTAACCCCAAAGTTGGTTCGGGCTCACTGTGCTAAGGGAGGGAGATAAGAAAGTTACGATGAGAAGAAAAAGGTTAATTTGTCCCTTGAGAGTGGGGACCATTCATTTAATCAATCACCTTTTCAAAATTTGTCTTCAAGGACAGCATATTCTAGAATGAGATTACAATACTTGTTTAGGGGGCAACTTAGTATTTTCTGATTAAAACTCATTCTGTGAATTTTAATCTTCAAGATGCAGACATCATCAAAGCATCAGATAGCTGGATGATTACATTATTTCACAGTGTCTGCATTTACAGCAAAAGGGTTGCTTCAGGCACGCTGATGACATGGCCAAGAGCCGTGATATCTTTGAGGAGTCATATCTAATTGAGGCATCCATTAAATCAAAATTGACGCTGCAAGATCATCATGCTGATGTGCATGTTTTGATCGTGGGTTGTTATCAAGGTGTATGGTGGAGTGTGAGCTTAACCCTTTGCATACAATTTTGCAATCCGGTCATTTTATTTCTACCAAGACCTAAAAACACCATGACGATACAATTTTAGAAAAGCAGCCCAGAGTTCTTGATACCTGCATGTACATTATATCATCCCAGTCTGATTTTGCAGTGGAACGATAGTTAGAAATAACGTCTTTTCACCTGAGAATAAATGTGTAGTCACTTCAGAAACAGCTGCAAGACAAACACCAGTGTCATGACATTTCTGTTCTGCAAAGGGTTAATCTCACAAACCACCATACACCTTGATAACAACCCACGATCCAAACATGCACATCAGCATGATGATCTTGCAGCGTCAATTTCGATTTAATGGATGCCTCAATTAGACATGATGTGCAATTTTCTCATCAGGATATTGCATATCTAATAAATAACAAGTGGCAAAACTCAAAAAGAGCAATTTGCAGTAGCAATATAATCCATTCTTGAGAGATCAGTCTCGTATTCTTCAGCTTGACCAAAGATATGTGTCTCACACTCCCATAATAGCAGTATGATTCAGATACTCTCGTTACTACACAATTTGTTGCTTAGTAAACAACCAATTTATAGCATTTATGTTTCTGCGTGTAGACATTAGACACTTTGTAAAGAGCCTCCTAACATTGTAGGACCTAACAATATCTTCCGTACTACATGTACATTGAATGGGAAGAAGCCCGTAAAGTTGTGTTCAAAACAGAGGCAATTCTCTTTATTCTTGTCGTGTCTGGAGCTGTTTCATCTTTTTCTTGAAAACCTGTAAATAAAATTTGATAGTCGTTTAATGAAGTTTGCTTTGAACTGTGCATGGGAAACAAACAAAAAACAGTGTTCATGCATCTCTCTTTTGAGGTTTCTCATCCTCTCTGAAGTTGCTTCCTGCTGTTCTGATCTGATTACCTTTCAATTAGCTGGCTAGACTATTTTTCACAGGAGCTTTTCACAAATAAATTGTGTGTACTCATCACCTGGCACTGTAGGCTTGTTTGACAAACTTAGAAACTGCAGGTGAATTATTTATCCTTGAAATTACATTATCAGTCCTAATTCTGATGCTTCTCTACTGAAGTATGGTCCTCATACATCAAGGAAAATGAGATTATGAGATGGCTGTGTTAATGAAAGGTTACCATTTGTCAATCTCAAGAGAGTTCTGCGTTTGCTTGAATCAGACCCAGAACGAAATGCCAGATAAAGCAAAGCAGTTTTATCAATTTATTGATCATGACAGCATTGCAAATGCGATTGGTTTTTCAAACATCATTTTGCCTCAGTCTGAAGATTGAAGTGAAGAATCATGCTGATAATGATTGAGTCCATGTTTAGCAGACATGAAGCAGAGAACTTGAAATGTGTTTTCAATTATTATTTCTTATGGCTTAAAATTTTGGAAAAGTAATCTTGCAATGGAGCCATTTTAATTCTCAAAGGTATTGGCTTTCCTAGAATCAACGATTTTCATGGTTGTTTTAATCATGTGATCAGGTGATGTTTCTATTTGTCTGGTTGAAAGTAACCTTAAATTTGCAGTCTGGTTTTCAAATAGTAAGCCTCGGAGTGCCTCATTTCAGATTATTATCTTTACTTTGAATAAGTCATATCAACAGAGAAAATTCTCTTTGTTTCTGCCTTGGAATGTTTGTTACAACCCAAGAATATGTGTTGCTACCTTCCAAAATTATGTAGAGATTTCACAGGAATCTTGCACATTAGAGTAGCAGCTGGAGGCCACCTCTTCCGCTAATCATTAATGATATCCCTGCATCAATGTTTCACCAGATGCAACACTCTTTGTACGTCTAACCGCAGTTTGCAGTAAATGAGAAGACAGTTGCCCTGCATGCTTATGAATATTGCGGGCTTCTCTCTTTGCTTCTTGATGACGTCTTGATTGGGTTCATGTCAGACAGTCAAATAGCTGATGCCTTACTGTTAATGTCCTTTACAAAAGCCCCCCAAAAGCCAATCCTAAAGTAAAAAAAGTATGCTTTTCAATTTGTTTCTACCATCTGTTGAATCCCCGATAAATTGCAGAATGGCCTCACTAAGCTATTTTGCAGTGTTGTAGGAGGAATGCTTCGTAATAAGAAGGCTTGTGACAGTCTCCAGTGACGACCAGATAGATCAGAGAAGCAATCAATCCCTACACTGCCATCAGTATCCCACCGAACACGTTTCGCAATAACCGGTAGGTCAGGAAGCTGCAAATAGCCTGTCGCTTAGTCTGGAGGATTTGCCTTAATGCCTCCCACTGACAGCTCCTTACATATGTCAAAGTGGAATGGCAGGCAGAGCCGAAGCTCAGACTGCCTTACTGAACAGGTAAGGTTGCCTGAAGAGTTATCTGTCTTTTTTCCATCCATCGAACAAAGGAGACACATTGATCTTGTGCTGTACTACTTACTTGGTTAAGACATTCTTAATATAGCCCAATTTGCAATTGCAATTTTTAATTATATGCAAAACCCCATGCATCTCATCAAGCTTTCTGCAGTCTGAGATCAATCCTGTTTCTCATTATAAAAACGTCCTTTTGAAAGTATAATTATTGAATTTAAAAAGCAATGCATTTGTACCGTCATGTAGCATTTGCAAATACTTTTATACGACTGATACACACTTTTCTCCCTTGACAGCACACTCATTATCCCATGTCTTGGCACATTTTCTCCCTGATACTGTGTTTTTTACTGGGCCAATACAACAGGGAAAAAGTCAGTATCGAGGAGAAAAAACAGTATACGGTCAGCTGACCAGTATTTGCCAGGGAGTATACTGACTTTAGATTCATTAACCAATCACAGTGCAGCAATGTGACATACCCACTTTCAGCTCAGCCAGACAAGCCAGAGTTCATGCATGACTGCACAGAAGAAAATAATCAATAATTCACCACTCCACCACTGTGCACAGACTTTTCCTGTGTTTTCATTGTTGGGATTAGACTTCTTGGAGCGTGGTAACATTGTATAATTTAATTAAAGCAACTAGAGTCACCAATTTGAATAAAAAATGTATAGATAAACTTAATTTTAAAATGAAACAAGGGCTCTCTTACTGTATTATTTTTAAAAGTTATAAAATCAATTTCAAACTCACTTAGTTCTGAAAACACACAGTTCTGTTGTTTGGAATTGTATAATATACTTAAATTTATCAACTTCTGATATTTTATTGAAAGTTGAATTTTACATAGAATCGGTAATAAGTATTAGGCTGATTTTTAAAATACAATTTTAATGTAATAGTAAAAATAGTGGGAAGTTCAGCAGTACTTTATTTTTCATAATACTAAATCATAAGACTATTAGAAGCTTTACATAACTCAATCAGCAATCAACTTCTCAACCTGTCAAACAGCCAATCCTATTTTTGAATATTAATGCTGACAGTATAGCTGGACAGCTTGGTATCTAGATAGATAGATAGATAGATAGATAAATAGATAGATAGATATGTAATTAGATAGATAGTTAGATAGATAGATAGATAGTTAGATAGATAGATAGATAGTTAGATAGATAGATAGATAAATTAACTGAAAGATAGTTAGACAGATAGTTAGATAGTTAGATAGATAGTTAGATAGTTAGATAGATTAATTGATGATTGGTTGATTTATCAATGTATATTATATATAGGCTATGGAGTTGCTACACATAAGATGTATACATGTAAGTCACAGGCTGGTTCAAGGCATTTTGAAAGACAGATGGATGACTTCTTATCTTGCAGTGTTACTAATTTCAATTAAATAGAAAAATGTGCCTAGACATGGGATAAAAAGGTCATACCATGGGTAGGTGCAGTACATCCCACTATACTCCCCTCGACCACAGTATATTTCCTCGACCATTCGGGTCTCGGGAATATACTGGGGTCTCGGGGAGTATACTAGGGATGTACTGCACCTACCCATGATATAACCTCATAATATACGACACTTTATGAAGAATAAATATGTATAGGCCGATGCCATTGTAATAGGCATTGCCTCTCTTATCACACATTTTCCAGCCAAGTTGCAAAGTAAGCAGTGTGCCCGCATTAAGATAGGACTTCCTACTATGTAGATTAATTGGGTCATTTCCCACCACAATTATCACCATATTTGTCGATAAAACGAAAGATATAAAGGTATATATTTTTATCTGAAGTCAAAATATTGTTTCCCTACGACTGTTTAATCATCAATATTGTGAAAAAAATTACACTGAAATTCAGTTTCGCAGCTGCTACTGGCTAAGACAAATCTGAATAAAATTGCATTTATGTAAATAATACAGTAACAAAATGAGTCTGTTTTATGATTTGATGCTTGGATTTCATTAGAATTGCAAGTTATATGACCTTCACATCCTGAATTCACTGCAATGACCTGTTGTGAAATATAATGTGGTAAAAATGAAGCCTTGGATTATACACAAGCAGAATACAACTCATATTACCAAAAACCCTGGGTAAAGGCATGACATTCAAGATACATCTGCCCATGACACTATGTAGTCTTGCGTACCCAAGCACTGGTGACAACACAGCCTTTCAATAACTGGAGCTGTGTCCTCTAGAATTACATTGTCAAGCCCAGAGCAGAGGTCAGAATGCTTGTGGGTGAGTCAGACAATGGCAAGGTATCTCAATGACCAGGTCAAGAACTGTATATATCACTATATTATCAGCTTAACTGAATTAAGTAGTGCATGATGCCATAAGAGGCATTCCTCACCCACCTTTCTTGTATAGAAAGGCTGCTTTCTCAGGAACTCAATTTTATTTTGAGCACAACTAAGTAGTAGCAATAGAAAAAGATGAATTTGCACTTTCCAGACATGCCTCTATATCAGGAAGAATAATCCTTGTTATATATGCAGTTTTCAACACTAAAGGTGAAGTGATATCCTCGTTTATAACACTTCGGCCTATCTACATTTTAAGACAAACATTCTTTATAGCCATTTTTGCCAATATCCCCAGTAGGCCTAATCAACCTTGTTATGCTGCTTCCAATATCTATAAAAATGGTGCACAAAGCCACTGGGCAAATAGAGTGCTTCTCAAGAGACATAAAAGAGTTTTTAGTTCTTTGTAAGGGGAATTGCTCCTGCCTTATGCCTAGTTCTCATGGAGACGTAACAGAGGGTTTAAGTGACGGCGTTTCTTATATTTCCAGGAAAGGGCAAAGATTTGAGCATGTTCGCCGTCAATTTTGGCTTTACGGCGCAACAGGAACAGCATGCGTCGTTTTAAGAGGTCTTTCTACGCAATTCCTAGAAATTTGACGATGCAGGAAAAAAAGATTCAACCGGTTGAATCTTTGCGAGGAAAGAAGTGGTGAAGCAAGAAGAAGCGTAAAAAGAAATCAGTGCGCGCCGCAGATTTTTTAAGATGCGGCGCACAAAGAAGAGCTTCGACGCAGAAACAGCAGTGTAGCAGAAAGCTCTTGCTTCATGTCACATGTTTCAGACACGCGTCGCAGAAAGACACATGTTCGACGCACGTGAGAGGGTGCGCGCCGCGTCTTTTGGACCCCCAATGCAGCAGACAGAGTGGCGCCTGAGTGCATGCGTTGTTCTATTTTTAGCATCAACCCTTTGTCTGCGTGTCACCCTCTTTTTGCGCAGCGGCTGGGGCAGCAGCAGCGAAGCAGGGGGGGCGAAGGAGGGGGAAAGAGGCGGTCCGCACCCTGCATATATATAGAGGAGGCCAGTTTAGAGCACCATACCCACTCAGACCTTCGACCAGAACACACCTAGAATCCACGACACTATTATCAACTGCTACATTTGCTGCTACTTTTGTTGCTACAATTGTACTTCAAATTGCTGCTACAACATGGGACCAAAGAGGAGAAAGGGCACCGTCGTCACCAGGGCACCAACCAAGCTCAGCACCAGGTCAACACTCCACACTCCTGGGAGCACTCCAGTGACAACTCCAGCTACAACTCCAGCTGCAACTCCTCTCCATGAACCTTCAGATGCTGCAGTGACTGCCTTCTTCACTACAGCCATGGCAGACCTCTCTCTACCTGGGCTCTACACCTCCACTACAGCTGGCAGCCAGACGAAGACCACCACTTCAACCACCAAAGCCACTGTCGTCAGCGAGACCATCTTCGAGGGCCGGCCAGAAGACAGCACAGACGAAGATTCTTCAGTTGAACTCTTTGAAACTGATGAAGGAGACAAGCCTGCTGCCAAGTCTGCTGACAAGCCTGCTGCCAAGCCTGCTGCCAAGCCTGCTGCCAAGCCTGCTGCCAAGCCTGCTGCCAAGCCTGCTGACAAGCCTGCTGCCAAGTCTTCCACGGGTCTTCCAGAGCCTACTGCCAAGTCTACTCCAAAGAAGACTCCAAAGAAGCAGACTCCAAAGAAGCAGACTCCGAAGAAGACTCCGACTCCGAAGCAGACTCCCAAGAAAACACCAGAGAGCCAGCCTGTTCTTGCTCTAGACAGAGTGGCCATCCATGAGGACACCTTCGAGGAGGAAGAAGACTCTGCTGATGAGACCCCTGCAGCTGCTGCTGAAGCCAAGTCCAAGGGCAAGAAGGGCAAAGGGAAGGCCCCCAAGAAAAACATCCGCAACAACCTGGGCATCACATCTGAGCAAGAGGACGACCTCATCAACTGGTACAAAGAGCATCCTGTGCTGTACATGAAGGGCACCAGAGGCTACAAGGGGAACGAGAAGCTGCTGCTGGACACAGAAAAAGCAAAGGAGCTGGGCCCCAAGTACACCTCCCACGACATCTTCAACTGGAGGAAGACAGTCCGCACTCACTTCTCCAGACTCGTCAGGCCTGAAGCTTCAGGAGCCGCCAGGAAGGAGACGCTCACAGAGAGGGACGAGTACATCCTGAACAACTGTCGGTTCCTGAAGGACTCCATCGTCCACAAGCCAGGGAAGGAGCTGTCCGCCATCTCTCAACTGTCTGCCAACCGGCCAGCCTCAGACTCCGATGATGACAGCTACAACCCTGAGGATTCCCTGCCAGCTTCCTATGACATGCCGGACCTGCCACCTGAACAGCCAGCACAGGACAGACCTGACAGCCAGCAGTCCCAAGTCTTCCCTGGAGCACCAAAGCCTGGAGCCGCTGCCAAGGGAACCAAGAGGAAGGCCCCAGGAGATGAAGCCATGCACTCCGCCATGCACGTCATCGCAGGCAGCATGCAAGCCATGTCCTCCGCCAAGAAAATCCTGAAAGGCTCTGGCTGCAAGATGTGCCCCGACCACCAGGAGTTGACACCCGAGCAGGAGTACTGGAGGATGAAGTGCCAGGACCTGTACCTCGTGGGAGTGCACGCCAGCCCTGAAGTCCGAAGGAAAATGGTCAGGACCATTGCAGAGGCCGCCCTCTTCTGGGACAGGGAGAGTGAGATGGATCATGCCAGCCGCCAGTCAAGTCATCATGAGGAGCAGACCTTCCAGCCTCCTCATCCTCCTCAGCGCCTGCAGATGCCACCTCCTCCTCCTCCTTCTTCGACGTATGTGCCATCCCACCACCAGCACCATCACCAGGCTTCCAGCAGCAGCCATCACTACCAGCAGCACCAGCCCAGGGAAGGAGGATCCTCCAGGCAGACTCCCAGCTACACCGCGATGCAGCCCAGCCACTCCACCATGACACTGATGATGGATGCTCAGGAGAGCCCCGAGAAGTACGGCTACCCCCCTGGACCCAGCTTTGGTCAACCGGCCGCCCATCACCAGCACCAGCCTTCCCCTTCGCCCAGTTGGACTTCAAGTCTCCTTTCTCCACGAAAGTAGAAGACCAGATGCAGCAAAGACAACAAAAAACCTTGGCCCTTTTAAGGGCCACCAAATCCTCCCAAAGGGCAGGCCACGTACACATCTTATGTTGACAAAAAAAAAGAGCTTGTGTTGACCGAAAAGAGCCAAAAAAGAGCAAAAAAAACGTTGACAATCCCCCAAAAAAAAGTCCCCCAAAAAAAAAGTCCCCCAAAACAAAAGTCCGGTCCTGGCCTTCATTAAAAGTAATCACCTTCATAAAAGCAAGGTGCTAGTTCCCCCTTTCTTTGCCCCAAAACATACCAAGTGCAGCACTAGTACAAGTGCTGCATTCTTTGGTATAAACATATTTTTATTGCACTAGTACAAGTGCATGAATTTCTTAATTAAAATTTAATGCACTAGTACAAGTGCTTTGCTTTTAAAACTTGTGTTGGTTGGTTGCACTAGTACAAGTGCATCACTTTGTAATTTCACTTGTCTAGGGCAAGTGGCAGGTAGATAGCTAGATAGCTAGCTAGATAGATAGATAGATAGATAGATAGCTAGATAGATAGCTAGATAGATAGCTTGATAGATGGAACACAATGCTCGTTACATATATACACTGCAGCAAAAGAAAAGCAGTTGTCGTCACTTTGCAGGGATTGGACTTGGATAGATAGATAGATAGCTTGATAGATAGCTAGATAGATAGCTAGATAGATAGATAGATAGATAGCTTGATAGATGGAACACAATGCTCGTTACATATATACACTGCAGCAAAAGAAAAGCAGTTGTCGTCACTTTGCAGGGATTGGACTTGGATAGATAGATAGATAGATAGATAGATAGATAGATAGATAGATAGATAGATAGATAGATAGATAGATAGATGGATGGAGGGATTGATTGATTGATTGATTTTTGGGCTTGTTTTGTCAACATAGGATGTGTACATGGCCAGCTCAATTGGGAGGATTTGGTGGCCCTTAAAAGGGCCTGGGGTTTGTTGTTTTGAATAGATAGTCTGCATCTTCTTCAGATTTTCTCCAGCTGCCAAGGGACACTTCCTGCCGGACTGTTGACCCAGTCACGTAGGTAGTCTCGAGCAGCCTTGGCATCTCTGGAGGCATTTCCGTGTCGAAGTGGTTCTCCTAGGTCATGCAATTGACGGTCTCCCCTCCAAACTCCTTCAGCGACGTCATGTGTCTGTGGATCTTCTCTGTCCATCACTTCATTGTCACGGGCATGGTGGACGCCTACTCTGTCTCGCAGAATGTTGTGTAGAACACAAGCAGCCATTGTGATGTATGTCACTCTTGTAGGTCGTTGGGGCATGGTGGTCAGGAAGCATCTGAACCTGTGTGACAGCAGACCGAAGGCATTCTCCACCACTCTCCTGGCTCTTGAAATCCTGTAATTGTAGACTCTGGAAGGAATGTCAAGGTTCTTTCTTGGCACTGGTTTGAGCAGCCATGTCTTCAGGGGAAATGCCTCGTCACCCACGATGTAATATGGGAAAGGATTGTCTTCTGTGCCAGGTAGAGGTTCTGGAGGTGGTAGGCCTAGATCTTCCTCGTCCAGGAGTTGTCGAAGTACTGTGTCCCTGAAGACGCCGCCATCAGATGCACTTCCTTGACAGCCAGCCTGCACATAGATGAACTTGTAGTCGGCATCAACGAGGGCCATCAGGACAATGGAGTGAAATCCCTTGTAGTTGTAGAACAAGGAGCCTGCAGCCTTGGGACATCGGATTGCGACGTGCTTGCCATCCAGAGCTCCAATGCAGTTGGGCAAGTTCCATTTCGTCTCAAAAGCCTTGGCTATCTCCTTCCATCTTTCAGGCTGTGTGGGTAGTGCCAGCTGTCTTTCGAAGGCATGAACGATGGCAAGGCAGACCTCAGGGATGAAGTTGCAGATGGTGTTGGGTGCCACACGGAAAGCATAAGCTAGGGACTTGTAGCTGTTTCCTGTTGCCATGTACCGCAGGGTGATAGCCAACTTCAGACCAGGTTCCAAAGCCCTCCTCATGTTGGTGTCTTGCTTAGCGATGAGTGGTCCAACAGCTTCCAGGATTTCAGCAAAGATGGCAGGGGGCATTCTAGTGTAGTTGTAGTAGCCGGACACGTCACGCACTTGCAGTTCAGGCAGCAGTTGATGGAAGTGACCATGTTGTTCCCTCTGCAGCAACCAGTTGCGAATCCACCACCTTTTCTGTCTCCTGGCCCTCCTCCTCCTGTGTCTCAAATAGACAGCTCCGATAGCAACAGCAGCAGCACCAGCCACAACAATAATTTCTTCTTCATTCATCATGCATATGTTCAGTAGGCAGTCGTTGTGTTCTCATTGAAGGGCAATCAGCAAATGAAGCAAGGAGGTCCTCTGTGTCCCTTTTTATAATGACCAAAAGTGACTCCTGCAGCAGCGAAACACACTTTGCCGCAGCGCTGCAACAACAGACGTTCGTCGATGCTTAAGAGACCTTCGTCGCTGCTTAAGGCAAGGACGACGAAGAAGGTCAGCATCGACGCGCCTGTAATGTCCTCGGCGCTTTATGAATGCATGTGCGACGATGAACCATCAAGTTACGCAGTAACAAGTCCCTAAATGCGGCGTTGCATCCTTACAGTCTTCGGCGAGGCTGTCATTTTCAGCGACGCATCTTACCTCGGGTGTACGCCGAAGGTTTCCTGATGCGTCGCAGGTCGCCAATTTCAGACGTAGCTGCCTCACAACCATCAGCGGCGTAAGAGGAAACAACATTGGGCGAAGTAAAAGCAGCCTCGCCGAATTCCAAAACAAAGTGCGACGCGTCTGTTTGGAACTGCGCTGAGGAAAGAGAGGCGGAACGCGGCGAAGAAAGCTTAAGCAGCGCCGCGGACACCTCAAGACTCACCGCGGCTACTAACTTTAAGCGTCGCACATGACACTAATTGATTACGTAATGTGCCAAAACCAACGTTCTACGCCACAACCTTCCAAGAAATGACTTCTCTTGATGCGTCGCTCTCAAATCGCCGTCGTGAGAACTAGGCATATATCTTCTAGTCCATATTGCTACAGGGCAAACCCACTATTCTATGAAAAACTTTGCCTCGCAGCATAATTACCTCAGTGTGGAACATTTTCTGCACCACAATGTCTCACTACACAACAGTTAGCACAGTGTGCAGACTGTGGTAAGATCCCTTTATAGATCAAGTGAAGAGAGACCATCAGTGCAGCACCAGGGTAAAGTAGCCTTATAAAATAAGCTCTCACCTTGGGTTACACGAACATAATGATAATAACAAGTGCTGGCATTTCAGTTATGACGTCTCATATATGTTCATTTAGAATTCAGTACTCATGATTTGATCTAGTTCAGTTTAAATTTTTAATGCTTCCAAATGCTATTCGTCTAACAATATCACAAGAGAGGCAGAAGTTGATGCATTATAAATGGAGACTTTCGAAATAAAGATAAGTAGCAATAATCATGATTTTTCTAAATTTTTTGAAACCCAAACAATTCACTCAACAGCTTTTGGGCTCATAAATGTTATACATTATAGCTTCATTCTGAATTCAGCAGTGTATTCATTTCTCATGAGAAGGTGGTATCTCAGACAGAAGTGGCTGTCTGTCATTCAGGCAGCTTGTGTTTGGTGCTTCTGATCACTCTCAGTCAAGTGCTGATTGTTTGTTGCATCCGTATGAAGCCTGAGACTGTCCCCTAGCTGTGTGGCAAGAGAACGGAAATTGAAGGTTCGTCTCCAGATTGTATCAGAGTTAGACTGCAAGAACTCCATATATGTCCAGGCCTTCTGTTTTTATCTGACTTATAAGCAGTAGCTGATTTTGTAAATGGTCTACGGAGAACCTTTAAATGCAACCTGACAAGAACTAAGTTTTTATTCATTAATCAGTTGTCTGGGATGGTGTGACAGCTCTGTGGTGAAGATTCTTCGCATAATATTATAAAAACGGAGACTAAAAGGGTCTTCTCGAGAACTAATCAGTAATTCAAATGAAGAACATTGATCACCATATTTGTCAAACTAAATGCAGTTATTTTGGCTATAGATAGGGGGAACGGGGGCACATTGGGACGCTTTTAACGTCTGCTCATTTTGCTCAATGCTGAAAGCACTGAGGAACTCAGAAGTTTGCATGAATTTCACCAATACCATTGAGCTTAAATGCAAGGAATAACAAACTAGACTGCACCAACCCTTTTGCAGCCAGAGAGTCATAAAAATGACTGTCCCAATGTGCCCCGGCTAAAACAGCCGGGGCACATTGGGACATCAATTAAAAAATCATTTTAACACTCAACGTGCAATAGATATCACATATAAGTCGTGCGATAGATAATATACAGTGCATTAACACTTTTTAGTGCCAATAGTTCATAACTTTAAACAGTTTTAAACATTAAACATAAACTGTCCTGGGTGCGGACATCTATGTAAGTAACACACAGTGCTTTGCGACACATTTGTTCACAGAGCATGGTAATCCACTATGCCTCTATTCCCTGTGGCCTGAATACCTGTTGTGTGCTGTCCCACGTCATTCAGTTGCCTTGGACACTTAAATTCTGCCATATTAAGGGCGTCCCAATGTGCCCCAAATTCACTATCCCAATGAGCCCCGATATGACTTTTACACCAAAATGCTAATTTCTCGGACACCAGTGAGTGTGTTTATCACAATAGCAATTCATAACTGTTGGTTACGATACATAAAATTCATACAAGCAGTGAGAAAGCCTCATTGTTCATGGTTTGTCCACAGAATTGTTCGAATTGAACCCTTCCATATTTACTTTAGTGGTAGGAAAACAAACTTTTGCTCGCCATACTTCTGCATGTGGCTGTAATTTGTCTATAAAACCATGGAAACATCAGGATGTGAAATAACAGGATATGATGGCACTACCATATCCTATGCCTTGCCAGGATCCAAGAAAACCCCACCGTCCCACAGTGCCCCGCGTCCCAATGTGCCCCCGTTCCCACTACAGTTATCATTCAGTGACTTTAATTCCTTTCTCCACCTGAAAAAGCCCACTGACTTCACTCAATCCAGCAAAGAGTTCTGAATAGAAGTCCTGATTTGGTCAGGCAGCTGAATTAAATGCCTTATCATTTACATAAAAAAAGACCGAAAGTTAAAACCTAATGCTGAAAAATGTATGCTCTTCTATGCATGCTTTGTCATTCTCATCGACTCAGTCATATTACCTATTTCAGAATAAATGGCACAATGACATCATGTGGCATTTCTTCATTGGTATATTCACATATATTATATAAGAGTGGGAGTAAGACATATATATGTAGGTCAAATTGATTGCTGTCTACTTAATCCTTTTTGAAACTGGATGAATGCAGCATAATGACAAGGCTTGTGGCAGTAAATTCAGACAGACCATATATAGATCAGAGAGGCAACCAATCTCTATACTTCCAACTGTATTGGACACGTTTCGCAATAATGGTAGGTCAGGAAGCTACAAATAGCCTGTTACTTAGTCTGGAGGATTTGCCATAATGCCTCTCACTGACAGATCCACACATTATGTCAAAGTGGAACGGCCAGAGAGCCGAAGCTCAGACTGCCTCATTGCACAGGCAAGGTTGCCCAAAGAGTAATCTCTCTTGTTTCCATCCATCAAACAAAGGCCATCGATAAATCTTTAAATGAATAAATGTGCCGCACTGCTAAGCCATTCTAAATTTAGCCCACCTTACAAATTGTTTGTGAATACATTGTGCATGATGTTACCACATGTTTAGTTTAAATTTTTTCTCTTATAATCTTTCTGTTGTTGCCTTAGAAACAGGAGGAAAAGAGTGGTTTGTGAAGATGCCTGTTTTAATAAACATGATGATGTGGCAGCTCATCAATCTTGCTGCACATTGTTCAGCGTGCAGTCTAGAATCAATCCAATTTCTTTCTGATAATGAAAACTTGGGGTAGTCACTTCGAAAATGTGTCACTTAGACAAGTTGCATGATCAAATGAATTGGACTGAATCAAACAGACCACCATTATGAATTGAATTGAATTGACGTCATTCCATAAAAAGTGAATTATATTGTGTTTGCACCGTTGTCAAATTCAATTCAATTGCATATAGCTGAATTGTTACCATCACTGCTAGGGCTTAGGCATGACAGAAAAGGTGCATCTTACTTCGCCTTTCATGCTGCCGTCAGGACGAACAGAAAATAAATAATCTTTAATTTTTAAGAGCCAATTGATAACAGGGATTAACACAGCCTTTGGATAGCCTGAACCAGAGGTCAGAATGCTAGTGGGTGAAATGGACAAGGGCAAAGTAACTGAATAATCTGGTCAAGAACTGTATACCATGACTCCAACTATATAAGCTTAATTGAGTTCAGTGGTGTGTGAGGGCGTTCTGAACAACTTATGCCCCATTCTCACTACGGGAACCGGAGTACTGTTTTTACCGGCGGGAAAGGTTTGCCTGGAAAATTGGAAAAATATTTGCTAATTTGACCAATCCCGCAGGGAGTTTTTCACATCTCGCCGCCGTATTTTTTGCATGTTGGCGGGTTCCTAGAAATGGGGAGAACTCCACTGTGGATGTCAAAAGAGATTCAGCAGCCTGAAACTTTTCTTACAAGTCGTCGGGAAAGAGCCAAAATTTTTCTAGATTTTTGGATGTCCGGGGGCATTTTTCAAGTGAGAACGAGAAAAAGATGACCGGCGGGATATAGGGACATTCCCTGTCCGTGTGGGACATTTATACTGCCCCTGCGGGACATCTGCAGCCTTGCCGCCGCAGTTGCCGGCAGTTTTTTGCGGCCTTGCCGGCAGTTTTTGGCATCTAGCTGATTGTTTTTGACATCCCGCCGACAGTTAGATCTTGCACCACAGGCATATGATCTTGACCTGCCAATTTACGATCTTATTCCGCCAATTTTAAGATCTTATTCCGCCAATTTTAAGATCTTATTCCATCGATTTAAGATCTTATTCCGTCGTTATATGCATCTAATTAATTATAATCGTCATATAATCGTTGTGTCTCGACGAGTTTTTCTCCAAGAAATCGTCTGCCCCTCTCCGGTCGGTCAAAAAACTTCTCCGCCATGTCTAGTGAAAACTACGCATTAGCCTTTCGGGAATGGGATAACTTTCACAGGTATCTCAGTTATCAATTTTGAGTATTTTGAAATAGTATTTTCCAGGAATCCCTCTATTTAAGCAAGATTAAAGTTAATCTGCTGTTTCACAGCCAGTTTTCACACTGAAGGTGAAGTGATGCAATACATGTACAGTCAATGCAAGCACAAGCCAGTGGATGGAAAATGTGACTCATGACCATACTGACCGGGCACTGATATGCAAAAACTTTCTTTGTGGTCAATATCCTAACTTAACCAATCCTGTTACACTACTCCCAATATCTATAAAATGCTACACAAAGGCATTGTGCAAATATGGTATTTCTTATGAGACATAAAAGAGTCTAGTTCTTTGCTTAGGGAATTGCTCTTGCCTTAATCTTCCAGTCCATATTCCTACTGAGCAAACTTACTATGCCATATAAAACTTTGCTTCAGGGCATTATTACCTCTGCAGGGAACATTTCTGCGCCACATACTACATGGCCAAATGCATCACACAGAGTGCAATTCAGTGTAGTAAAAGGGAGAATCCTGTGAGTAGATCAAGTGAAAAAGGCCCAGCAGTTTAGCACAAGGGTTCAGTCATTAACAAAAAACCCTTAACTAAGTTTCACTAATACACTAAATAGATAGTAATGACATAATAGTCATGATGTGGTCATAGCCCTATGTTATCAGATTTCTTAAATTTTCAGTATTCACAATTTCATCCAGTTCAAGTGATGCACATGTATAATACTGAATGATGTCATTGTGCCATTTATACCACTTCAGATGAATACAACAAGTGAGTCAGAAATGAATATGCATGTATATAATAATATATATACATTGATACTTTCCAAATAAAGTGAGGTAGAAACAATCATTGCTTTTGTAAATTCAAAGTAACCCAAACAGTGCAATCAACAGCTCTCAAGCTTTTCGCTTCTTGGGGGTATAGACAGCAGTTTCCTCCCAGAATCAGCACTGTATTCAGCAGTGTATTCAGTCCTCATGAGAAGGTGATATCTCACACTAAAGTGGCTGTCTGTCATTCAGGCATCTTGTGTTTGGTGCTTCTGATCACTCTCAGTCAAGTGCTGATTGTTTGTTGCATTCGTAAGAAGCCTGAGACTGTCCCCTAGCTGTGTGGCTAAGAGAACAGAATTCCGGAAATTGAAGGTTCATCTCAAGATCGCATCAAATTGGACTGACTGCAAGTGCTTTGTCCTTGTTTTTTTTTGTCTGACTCATAAGCAGTTGCTGTTTGTAGCCTATTTTGTAAATGGTCTATAGAAGACCTTTAAATGCGACTGAACTAGAACTGAGATTTTGTTTTCATTCTTCAGATGTCTGAGATTGTCTACTCCTCCTGGGACAGAGATTTGGTGCAATATACTATCAGCATGTAGACCAAAAAGTAAATCCTTATTCTGAATATATAATGCTTCTGTATCTGTATGCTTATCTGTCTGTTCCTCAGGGTGAGGATGAGCTCAGTGGTGACCCGCTGGGCTGCCAATTGTCATGGGTTTGGATCCAGGTCTCGCTGCGTTGCCCGGGACTATGTTTGATGGCATTTTCAATCATCATTCATCTCATTGCTATGACCTCCTCCTGTCCTAATTAGCTTACCGGGTGCATAAATACAGGGTGTAAACTGTATTAAGACAGTCACTGACAGTGTAGGCCTAGTCAAAAACAATGTGTCAGATAAGTGAATTTGCTATTTATAATAAGGCATATACTCAGTGGGAATTTCAAATTTTCAATACATTTTTCCCTGTGTTATAAGTTCGCCCCTTCTGCGGTCATGAAGCGGTCTCTCATGGCCATTAGGCCTACTGTCAGCAAAAAACAACACAAACATCACCTGTGATAAAATTTGATGTCACCAGCCCCTTCGTTTTTATTTTGAAATCCTACACATGCCACGTAGATTCCAGCTTTTTTTATTCCCACACTTAAAAAAACTATTTCTTTCAAATTCACTCTGTAGAGTGTAGATATCTACATATAGTTTCACCCTGAATATAGCAGTGTATTCAGTTCTCATGAGAAGGTGATATCTCACACTAAAGTGGCTGCCTGCCATTCAGACAGCTTGTGCTTGGCGCTTCTGATCACTCTCAGTCAAGTTCTGATTGTTTGTTGCATTTGTGAGAAGTCCGGATCCGAATGGACAAGGGGACGGAAATTGAAGGTGTCCTTTCCAGATTGCATCAGAGATAGACTGCAAATCATCTGTCTATTTCTGTGCCTTCTTTTTTTTCTGAAACATAAACCTTGGTGCTCAGTAGCACTTGCCAGCTGCTCTTATAATATATCACTGCGGAGTTAATCTCCAAAATTCTCATTAAATACACTTTCAGTTGTTTAAATTAATTTGAAGTTCTCTGATATTTGAAACCAAGCTATAGACTTCAGCTTTCACTGTCTTCACAAAATATTTTTCGGATCTAAAATATTTATCAATCGTTAAACTCGTTTTACTTGAAATCGACCAAACTCCGCCATTAGCTATGTGCTCAATAGTTTCAACTTTTTTTGTGATCATATCAGGAGCTATAATTACCAATATATGCGTTGATCGATAGATGTCTTGCGCCACTGCGCTATGAAAAATAGCTTAAAATTTAAAGAAAAAAAAGGTGCTCTGTTAGCTCATGAAATTGTTGTTATATATGCAATCTATATTTTATGATGCCTCTAATGCAATGAAGCTTGTAATTGAGATATGATTGGACTTGCATAAAAAGCTATGTACACATTGGGATCATGGATTAAAATGTTGCAATAAGAAGGAAATTGAATTAAACCACATTCAGCTACATTATTTCCAAACAATTAGCATTGGGTTTTGCAGACTTGTGCTCACTCTGGTTTGCAAGCTCGTCGGCTTAGAAGATAATTCAGTTGCATTACATATACTATATACTGGAATGAAAAACTCAACAACAAAAATGGAAAAACTCAACAATATTCTTTTTTTTGCATTTTTTTTTTTACGCAAATCATTTTTGTGTGCACCATTTTTCAACACAAAGCCTGATTTGATTTCCATGTAGAGCCTGGAACTCCCCAGAAGACCTGCATTAGGTCTATACATCAGTCTATTTAAAGGCACTATGGACCATGCATGAAGGCGGCATGAAAATAAATTCTCCTGAGGCTCCTGACCATAGGCTGTCCTAACTAGCCCCCCCCCCTCAATGAAGATTGGTGCATCTATTGGGTATATCATATGCAGTTGACATTCTGAAATATATTTGAAATGCACCGTGACAAGAATGTCACTTTTTGTGTGAGTTTATAGCCTTATCATGCAGGTGTCACGCTTTATCTTTTTTTTTTTTGTCTATCAAATCAATAAACTTTTCTGAGTGCAGTTATCAGTAAAGTTTGACGTTTATGATGAGTCTGACCTTTAAACCATTTAATTCTCAGGGTATTGCTTCTCAAAAATCATTACTTTCTCTGACGCTTTTGTAAAAAAAGAAAAGATTGTGTAAGGTCATAAACATACACTTAGTAATACTAATCATCACACTTTATTACCTAAATGCACCTTTAGTTGGGTTTGATCAGCCACAAGCCCCAACTGCAGGGAAGGGACACTGTTAAAGAAGGTTTTAAAATGGCCTTTGTTTCACTTCTTAAATTTGCTACAGTCATCAGTTTTATGGATGTATCAAAATGTTTAAATACTGAAACAAACAACTACAAACTTATGACAGACAAGATCTTTAACAATTTTGATGTCAGTTTTCAAGGTGAACGCATCAGTCGGTTATTTTGTGCCTCCAAGTGCTTTCCTCTCAATTGCCTCGCATTCGCCTATGACAACAAGAAATGCCGAATTCTGACTCAAACAGCTGCTGCAGGAAACAACATCATAGAAAGAGCAGTCCTCGTCCCCAAAAATTCTTCTGAAAACTTTTATGTGGTAAGTGCAATTACATGTTAAGGGAACTTCATAAGATACGAGGGGCGTACAGAAAGTTCGAGGCTTTTTTTTATATGGACACTTATTTTCAATCTAGAACTATGAATTTTTCACAGGATAAAATTCTGCATATCTGGAATGGATTCCCGAACTTTTGGACAATTTGGACATTTCTTAGTCATTCTGTGGTTGCCATGGAAATTGGAAGTTTAGCTAGTCGGGGCAGGTAATACTGAAACCAAGAAAGCCAATAAATTTTGGCTGTGAGAGGCCTCTCTCTATCACTTGTATTAGTGAGTTTGACCATATTTGACACAAGAAATATGAAATTAGCCTTTAAAAATACTTCCAAGCTCACCAAAAGCATTAGTTCATACACCTGACCCATTGAAATAAATGTTCCTCGAAGTCCTCCAAACAAAGTTCCGTGAAGGCATTTCGGTCATCCAAAGCCTTTTCTCCTCCAATGCCTGAAACTCTGGCCCCCATGGACTGAAGTAATGAAAAACCAGGACTTATGTAAAGCAACATGTCACAGGAATAGATGGGATGGATAATGCTACCCACTTTGGTTTCTTGTTCATACCAGTGAATCCATGCTTTCACAAGTCCTTATCTAGTCAGGGAAACACACCCCTGTCGCTGGAATTTCCCTTGCTAAATCTGGCATGCAGGAGCGCCTTCTTACATGGGTTCAGTGTAAGAATACACACATTCTGTGTGCTTGAAAGTATATTTAGAAGCTGATATTATATTTCTTGTGAAATATGACTTAGAAATTTCCAAATTGTCCGAAATTTTGGGAGACCATTCCAAATATGCTGAATTTCACCCTGTGAAAAATTCATTGTTCTAGATTGAAAATAAGTGTCCATATAAAAAAAAGCCTCGAACTTTCTGAACGCCCCTCGTATTCTTATGGTAAATGCAAATATGTATGAATTGAAGCAATTTGAAGGAAATAATAAAGAGACAGTTCAGAAATTATGACTAGGGTAGGGGTTTTGTTTAAAGTCTTTAGTACGACGCACCTTAGAATTGAAGCAGACTTTCAATGCCCCCTGTAAATAGCTTTTTTTTTCATTACGTTTCTTTCCAAAAATGTTTTGACTTCAAGCTATTTTTTGTTCATTATTTTTTAAGGGAGCGCTCTTCATTTGAATTGCCTTTGTTTTCCCTTTCATTGTTATCTGATGGGCTTTTCTAATTGCTGGTATTCGGTTGTAGCTGGATGGCCCTCTGCAAACGCCTAACCCAGGATGCAATGGCGAGAAGATGATCCTACAGAACCTGGTGAGCAACTACATGGATTCTGCATATTGCGAAAAGATTGGAAATCACCAGTTCATGTTTCTTCATCCATCAACACTGTTGAAGATCACTACAGAAGAGCTCCAAGTATACCACAAAAACAAGTCAATGGCAGCAATAGTCTTCTTGCGCAGGAACACCAACCCAGTGGAGCAGAAATACAGCGTGTTGCAGCAGCTGACTCAGTTTGCAAGCCGAGACATCGCAGCAAGACATTACGACCAACAAACAGTCCTCGATCTGAGATTTGTCCCAAACGCTGACATTTATACCAATTCCAATAATGGCTTGACATCCAATGGGCAAGAAAAGTTCTTCCTAAATTGTGCCCCACTCGGAGGCAGTAATATAAGTCTGTTGTACAACGAAAGTCAATGGCCGGCTCACATTTGGAAAAAATTCATCGACCCCACTTGGACCGGGCTACCATTCACTCAAAACTTCTACGATACTCTTCTCAACCTGGACACTGGTAGAAACCTTCCAAAGGAATTCTTTCTCCCGGTGACATTCCATTTTGGTGGTTGTGGAGCGGCATCAGGCACAAGTTCGGAGGATATGTCCTTGGAGGGAGCAGCCATCGGTTTTTTGACAGGATGATTTGGACTTGGGAAATAGTAGAGGAGATGGCCACCGGGATTGGCTCACTGCCTTATTGAACCACTTCAAATTTGATTTCAAATTATAAATTTGAGAAGACCTGTCCTATCCAGAATAATTCTTTTCATTTTTGAAGGGTATTAAAATTTAATGATGCGTGGAAAAAGTGCCTGCAATCACAGTTATGAAAACACCCCTGATTGACAGCTTCCGATCAAAATTTAATGTACAAGTCTCACACCACCAAATTTTATCTGGGGAAAGAAAATCTGTTTTTGATGAGTTATTCTTGTTATTAGGATCTTTAGATTATTACCTTCAAATACGAAAAGGAAAATTAATTTAACGAAAATAACCAGAGGTGCATTCACAAGTTTTGCACATGCATGTCTCTTATTTCCTCTGACTAGACTGGTCATGAGTGTCATCGAACAAAATATAAGAAGTAAACACTAATTTTGTCACTCGACTGCTTTCATACTCTGCGGGAATGTTCATTGTCATCATTGAACACCTCGAATAGATGTCCATTTATGTCTACACATGAAAATTTACGAAGGTAGTTTGAAAAGTTCTGATCCTTTGAAGGAAAAAACAAGATCAATGGAACTTTGCATGCTTTTCAGTTGCTACGTATTTTTGCTGCTGAGGCAGTACTTTCAAAGTTGAATGTTCTGAAAATGGACAAGTAGACCTACTGTGCTATAAGCTGAGACTGTCTGCCCTTCTTAGGAGAGGGTTCACCACTCAAATAATCTTCAATGATCTCTCTACCCTTTTTGAATTTTAGCTGCCCACCGTTTCACTGCAGTAAAAGATGGAACGTTATCCTCTGTTATTCCAAACAATGTCATAACAGTGTGAAAATCAGTTGAAAATAACCATTTCAAAGTCAGACACTTGACGAACTCAAAACTTTTTAAATGACCCTCGTATGAATGATTCATAAATCATTACCTAACTTACTTTAACCTTTCAAGAGAGAGATTTGTAATGATTTCTGAGTTTTGTTTATTACTTAGTGCCTTAACAATCTATATAATTGTCCCTTGGCACCATTGTATGAATTAATTACACCTCTGTAAAAAAAAACAATTCGTGCTATCAATAGTGACAAACAAGCGACTTTACATGTGGCTATATTGGAAAACTTCATAAAGAAATTGTATAACATTATTAAGATCGCTCAAAGACTCGGCTTGGACAATTCAATCCTTGCTGACAACGTGCAACAATGAATAAAGTATCATCAAATGCCAATTAAGATCATGAAAGATAAAGATCATCCACTCAATATAATTGTTTTTGACAGTTATACTCCGTAAATGACAGTTAGTAGCTAAGCCAAAAACAAACGAATATACATTTTTGTGACATCAAGTTTGGATGTAATATTTATGGGGTCATCGAAAGCATGTACATCAAGTTCATTGAATTAAATGTAAATATTTCACATTATCTGTTGTTGTGCACACTTAATTCTTTTTTTTTATGGTGTGCCTGCTTGTAACACAAGAGTTTGTTTGGACTAAATAAAATATATTGTAATCCTAACGATATCTCTGATTTTTGGTTCAAGACATATTTCTGCAGAATTGCTCACACCAGTCACAGATAATCTAGCTTGTTTGCAAAAACTGGCCCTGAATGTATTTAGTACAGGGTGCGGCAAAAAAAAATTTAACCATCTGAACATCTCCAGCAGATCAAATGGAACATTACAGAATGGAATTTTGAGAGATAGAATATCTAGCCAAACATATTAGCAGTTGCTGAAAAGTTGAATTAGTGTAAAATTAAAGCTAGAACACTTGCTATATTCAATCATGGGTAGCACCTGCAAAATTGTTCTTGCCCTAACCGAAGCAGGGCACAGTGTTCTGCTAACTTCTGGCCAGCTGGACATTTCTGAATGCAGAAAAAAATATTTATAAAAGGCAGTTTAATGAAAGAGAATAACTCAAGTGAAGTTTTGGCAGAAAAAGACCTGTCTGTTGTTGTCAGGTGATTGTTTTTGCATTGATTCCTACCGATAACAGCATGGTTCATAGTCATTTCCATAAAAGGGCACAAAAATCAACCCTCGGTGTTTTATTAGCCGTTTATTCTGACCAAGTCAATCTCAGTGTAGAACCCAACGACATCAAGTAGTTTGGTGGCTGAATAATGCCATTTCAGGCCTGCTCTTGTGAAGGTTTTGGCCAGCATGGGTTCAAATCCTGGGTGTTGAAGACAACATTTTTCAAGTTGATCTTTCAGGGTAAAATGCCGCTGGATGTCAATCAGATGAGATAATACATTTATGGCCTCCCTACATCACTTTCTGTGCTGAGCAAGTAAAATATTTCGACATGGGGTGAATACATAGCATGTAAAGGACTCATGCCATCCCATCACTTCAATCGACCCTTGGAGCATCAAGAAGTGTCTTTAGAGGGCTGAACTTGCCATATCTTTCTGTCTATCTATCTATTAACAGTAATGTGATATTTTGGTGAGATTTAGCTCGAGTATGTTCTGCCAAGAGGGCCAAGAGAGGCCTACAATAAACCAGTTCATCGGCTCATCCAACACGAGAGCATTCCTCTTCACCAGATCTCAAATTTGCAAACGATTTTAAGTGGGCAACGTAAGAGAGAGATGTCTGAAGAACCCCCAAAGTGTCAAAGGCACGATTGAAAACAGCAATTTGGCAGTATTTGAAAAAACATGACGCAGTTGCAAAAAACCAACGTACACTGCCTTTGGACCTAGAATGTGCAAAGTAATTAATGAGAATGGCAAATTCTTTGAGAACATCAATTTAGATATACATATCTTTATTATGTCCGATTTTGGTATTCGTTGAAGCATTAGTTAAGCAAATATAACAGCTTTAATTCACAGCCATTGCTGGTGCAAGTTTTTTTGCCGCACCCCAGAGTGGGTTTTAACCACCATTAAGTTAGAAAAAATTCTAATGGCGTGATGTCTGCTGGATATGGTCCACAAGGACATGCAGATTACATAACTGAAAACGAGAAAAAAATCTGTTGGGAATTTTTTGAGAAAATCACATTTTTATGTGGCAGCCATTTTGCAATGTGATAAACTCCATAAAACGTTTCTGGAGATCGTCAAAAATTATGTCAATCTCATGGAACCTGTTAAATATAGTAAACAAGGACATGCAGGTTCAATATCTATTAACAGGAAAAATATTTCTAGTAATTTTTGAAGAAATACATATTTTTATGTGAAAAACATTTTTTGATGTGATAAACTCCACGAAAAGGTCAATCTGCAATTATGTTATTTGCATGCAGTCAGAATCATAATGCATCTTAGTGTGCTATGATTGCGGGTACAGTAGCCCATCACAAACATGTAGTACTGATCAGTAATTAAAGGCACAAAGAAAGATGTTTGTGATGGGCACATTTCCAGTTATCAGCACTTGGATAGTGTCTACAATGATTATTATGTGGTCTGTCCAGGATTGAGTGGCCTCCATCCCGAAAACAGAGGACACACACACACCTTTGTGAAAGATGTTATTATGTTCATTATCTGTGCATTGATTTGATTATTTTTAAGTAAAATACAACAATACTCACAATAACATCAAATTGGACCCAAATTATAATTTTTGATATGTGAACCAATTTTCATTTATTAAAGGGCTGACAGGGCATCCACATGGGCCAAGGCAATGTCAGGAAGGGCAGCTGATTTGATAATTTCAGCATACTCTCAGCATCAGAGACAGGATTCGGGATTTTTTCATAGCCAGGAACTTCGGCATTTTGTTTGAAATCAGACAGAGCGTTGGATACCCATGATCATGTTGGGTCAATGCAAATATGTCTAGAAACCGTCCAGGAGGGATAAAAGAATAGTCAAGGACAATCAGGATGAAGCCCAAGCATTATGCCGACAAAATGAGAAAATATACCTTGTTGATAGACTGTGTGCAAAGATTAGATTTTTCTTGAGATATCTTGTACTAAGCTGTTTTACGCACTTGGAAATATATTTTAGTTATTTCTTGGAACCTTCTGCGTGGTGTCTGTGCTTTCTGGAGAACATCTGCATGTTTTTTGCTTGGATTCCCTGTGTTCCTCATCATTCCTGTAGCATCTTGGCCTTTCTGCATTGGTTTTCCAACGTCATGTCCTTAGTTTAGCATATTCTGGAAGATATCAGAACCGTTGTTGCTTTCTAGATATCTTCTCGAAGATACTGAAACTGAGATGGCTGGAGGGCATCCTCAAGAAAATTTAGACATAAGTTGCTGAAGGTACAAGCAACAAAGTTAATAAAGTTTATCACATGGCAAAATGGCTGCAAGTAAAAATATTTTTATGTTTTTTCTGAGAAAAATTCCCCACAGATTTTCTCATATTCAGATATATATAATCTACACTTCCTTTCAGGCTATTTCTTGCAGAATTCATGACATCACTGTGTTTTTTAATGCATTTCTGACCTTTTTATGGAGTTTATCACATCATAAAATGTTTTTAACATAAAAATGTGTTTTTCTTCAAAAAAAATTTTCTGACTTTTTCCTGTTAAAAGATTAGTAATCTGCACATCCTTATGGATTATATTGAGCAGGTTTTATGCCATTAAAATGAGTTTTGATGCTCTCCAGAAGGCTTTTATGGAGTTTATCACATTGCAAATTGGCTGCCACATAAAAATGTGATTTTCTCAAAAACTTCTCAACAGATTTTTTTCTCGTTTTCAGTTATGCAATCTGCATGTCCTTGTGGATCATATACCTACCATAGCACGGAGGAATTAACGAGATCCTCCTTAACTCTTTGCTTCACTTCAACAAGATAAAAATGGGTATTGGTTATAGGCAGTGATGGCGAATGTAGAGTGACTTAGCATTGTGTGCGCTGGAAACGGCTGCCTGTCTGTATGCTCCCCGGGGGGGGGGGGGGGGGGGGGGGGGTGAGAAAGGCTCATGCTGGAACAGGCCTGCCAAGGGTGTAATTGTAAGGTCTGTTGAGACTATACTTTGTCAGTGTAATGGACTATAATAAATGCTACATCTACATTTACGTTTACATCATTTCACAGGCTGAAAATCTGAGATAAGCTAATTTTTTTTCACAGGCAGAAAATCTGTTGGGTCACTCGATACGAGAAGCTAAAATAAAGGTGGAGTGATGGAAAACAAAAAATCTAAACCAATTTCACAAATTTAAGAAGTTGCATGCCAAAATTGAGCCAACATTACTAAATCAAATCACTGGCCAAATTTGCAATCCCCTTGCAGTTTATTGACAGACGTCCGAACAGCGGTATATTTAGGGGGGCCATTGAGCCATGGTCCCCTCCTCAGGCCAAAAATTAATGTGGAAGAGATAGGAAATGCTGTGGAGCACTGCTTATTCACCCCATGATGTGCCCAGGCGACTTCTAGATACACCCCTGTCTCCAAAAAAATTGTTGCTTCAGCAGTACATTTGTTCTTCAACCAAATGGTGTTTCTGAAGCATATATTTTACCGAGGTGTAAATCAAGTAACATATAACGTAACGTTCATCTAATCACTGTGCTGAGAAAATAGACAAAGATCGTATCACAAAGAGAAAAAAAATACCGGTACCTTGCAAAATTCTTGAAGACAGTGATTTAAATCAAATCATATCACCTCATATAGCCAGATGGCAAGTTGCCTAATTCTGAGATTTGACAAATATTAAAAATGGCGAAAAAAAATCAGTTGCATGTATTTCGGTGAGAAGTAGTCAGTCATATGATATAGACACCGACAAAACTTTATCATCACTAAAAAAGCAGCCGCCGCAGTACGGGCTCCTCAGTGATCACTTTTTGTATATCTCTTAACCAATTTTAAAGAAGGGACTTTCAGTTTTTTTTCAAATGTAAAATTGAGTTAAAGTTCCGAAGATTGCGGTTTATTGTTCAAGACACCTAGTTTTACAAAATTACTGGACAAAGGGCATCACAGGATTTTCGCCCTACAATTCAGATTTTTCACTTTTACAAACTTGTGGCACATGACGCCAGTGACAGGCCGCTTTTCTCTGTCAATATTTTATTGCATTTTATGCCCTGTAGACTATTAAAAGCCTAATAATGGCTCTGTTCTTGGTTGAGGTAACAAGAACATATGAGGTTGAGCACAGACTGTGCAAAGTCATGAATAAGGAAGCAAGACCAGGGCAGCTTATCTAATTTGGCCAAATGTCCCTTCCCTGCTGTTTGCTCATGATCTTGGCAGGCGCAAGAGTAATTCATAGCAGCTGGCTCCATAACACAGCAATCCTTATTTGTTGTGGACAGTGGAAGGCTGAGTCTAAGCTAAGTCAGACTCTGGTCCAAATGTTGACCACAGCACTAGTCAAATAGCGCTGATTAAAAGTTTACTGAAATGGTGCTATAAAAATCCCTGCCATCACCATTATTATACCATTCGACACCTCTGTCAGCCAATCATGAGCCAGTATTTCACTGCAATAAAACCCATATTCTTTGTTGTCCAGTTATCCTCCCATGGGAGAATAATAAGTGAAGCTGTGAAAAACCACAGCAACAAATGACAAGTTTCAGTTTTGTCTTATGGTATAAGCCAGTTATTCACCGCGGGATCGGTAATATGTGTTTATCACAGCTCGGGCTAACGCCCTCGCTGGATAAATCACATATTGCCTCTCCCTAGGTGAATAACCTATACTTATATACATTTATAGGCTTATAGCTTTAGAAATACCCAACCCTGAGGATAATACATATGCCTATGCTCGGCCGATCCATTTGGTAGCACCTGCAAAATGCACCATAATTCATAAAAAAATTACTACTTCTACCTTCTGTATAAAGATTGATAAATTTGGCAAATTTTAGTGCAGCACATGATGGTCCTAATGAAGCATAACTACTTCCAATTACTGCCATTTTGAGAAAAGCAGGCCACCAATTAAAAACTTATCTCACAATGTTAACCCTCGGGTAGAGCTACAGCATTGTGAAATATGGAAATTCATGTGATTAAGGAAGAGGACGACACCCAACAAAAATTCTAGACCTTTAGATGGCTTTGCTGGCGTTCGAACTCGAGAAATTACTTCTCTTAGCCACCTTTTCTTATAAAAAAATTATTTCATATTTATGAGCAACAGCACATTTTGGTTGTGTGGGCTCAACATGAGTTGGTCAGGCTTCCTCTAGAATCTGATGGTTACAAATATACTGTTAACAGTGTCTCTGGTTGGAATAAATAAGAATCTTCAAACAAAATCATAATATAAGTGTAGGCTGACCAGTTCGGTTTCCAGACAATAAAAAAAGGCTATTTTACATTGTCACAAGTAGATCAACATACTTTGTTATTATTACTTTCACAGCTAAATGTTTCTCAAGTTTGTACTTCCCATGACAGTGATGTCACAGATTTAGTTGCATAACTTTGTATATTACAAGCAAAGATTTCAAGGAACTGACTAAATGCGTTGACACATGCTGCCCTGTGATTTCAAAACACAGTAACTGCCATTTCAGTGATTTTGAGAAAAACGCATTTCTTTGTTTGTAACATTGTGACCTCTATATCTCAATCTCCAGATGAAGCACCCTCAAGTCAATGATTCAAATATGAAGAAATATAATCAACGTGTATGTGTGTATATCATTTGTCACCCAAAACAACTTCTTACAGATAATATTAGACAACGTTGTGCTTTTTAATGACTTACTGTGTTTTGAATGAGAAACCTTTGATTTTCTATCTATGTCCTTGCTGAAGACATCACTACTACCATACGTAACCTACACCATCCTTTTATGGGGGGTGTTACGTAACGATGGCGTAGGCCATCGTCGCCATCTGCCCCTGTGCGAGCCCTGTAAGTAGGTCACTGGGTCACCATCAGCTAAGTAGGTCACCATCCACTCCTGTGAGGACCTTAAGTAGGTCACCATCTGCTCCTGGAGGCCATCTCCACCCTAAGTAGGTCACCATCAACACCTGTGAGGCCCTTAAGTAGGTCACCATCCTCTCTGTAGGTCAAAGTACCAAAAGTAGGTCAGCAGGTCACACCTGTCCTTTGAAGTGCCATAAGTAGGTCAGTAGGACACCCCACTCTTTTGAAGTTCCATAAGTAGGTCAGCGTGTCAACCCCGTCTTTGAAGTTAAGTAGGACAGTAGGTTAGTGTGTCAAGACCCCCTTGTTACCCTGTTTTAGTGTGTCAGTAGGTCAGTAGGGCAGTAGGACTGGTGAGCAGCCAATCAGAGAATAAGTGTATTGTTGGTAACCCCCCATGCGTGCGCAGAGAATAGTATAAAGACTCACCAGTACTTGGAGTTTTCATTCTGCTCTTGGGGTCTCTTGACTGCACTTGCACTTAACTCACCAGACACGATGACTTCCGCTCACCTCGACATGGCTCCTCCTGCGGCAGCTGCAGTTTCTCTGATCCAACAACTCAGTGAAAAGACTAAGGTTACGGCGCACCCTGGTGACAAGTGGAAGGCCGGCTACTTGACTTTCAGCCGTGTGTCAGTGGGAAAGAGTGGCTGGCGAAATGTTCATGTTTCCAAGCGGTCCTTTGAAAAATTGGGTGAGCAACTCGTACCCTTCAAGGACGCTTTGAAAAAGAAAGCCCAACACCATGTCATGTTGAACAAGAAGCAGCATCTGTTGACAACGCAATTTAAGCGAGAGGGGAAAGAAACACTACACTATGTCAGTCTCATGCATCCGTTGGAAGAAAAAGAAACTTTGAAAACTGACGACGCTATCAACCATGCGAAGACTATAAATCTTTCCTCTGAAGAATTCCACAAGTTTGCCACCCTGTACCAGAAGCTCGCACAAGTCGTCAATAGCAAGTCTGCCACTGGTGAAAATGACGAGGGTGCCCAGATAGAGGGTTTCAGGTGGACATTCAAGACCACAGGCGAACGCTCTGCAAGAGTATTTCTCTCACGTGATCACTGTGATAAAGAAGCTCGCATGCACTTCTTCGAAGTAAACGAGTACAGGGGGCATCCTGATGACTACGACCATGCCGACGCCTATGAATACCTCCCTGTTCAAGTTGAGAGACCGAGCAAGCTTGAACTCATAGAACACTTGGCATATGCAACGCTTGTCCATGCCCTGAGGACCAAGTACAATCGGGCTTTCGATGGGCCTCCTGCTGAGAAAGACTTGAATGATGTTATAGAACGATTTGACAATGTTACATTCAGAGTGCTTGTCAGGAAAGTGATGATGAAACTGTCTTATAAAAATCTATACCTGAGTGGCGAACTTGTCAACATGTTCCTGTACTTCCAGGGTATAGAAAAAGTTAAGAATTGTCTTCTCAAACACCAGGTGTCATGCTCAGGCAAACTCTTTACTCGGCTTCTTGACCATTGTTTTGATATTGTGAATGAAGAAATGAATAAAGAATAAAACAAGTTTTTCCAAAAAAAATCTCTATCTTGTGTCTTATGTTGTAAAAAAATAAAACCCAAGTCAGTCTTATTGTGATATACTTTACAGTATGAGTGACTTTTTATTTTCAAGAATGAATAGAGGAGATGAAGATCCAAACAATATAATGTACATAAAATATATCAAATATATACACAATAATCAAAAAAATATAGATTTATTTCTGTTAAAGAAACATTTCATGGGTTTTGCCTTCTATGGCGTTTCCAGGGCTCCTGAATTTGAAGAAAAACAAAATACTAGTTACACTTGTGTGCAAAAAAAATAAAATGAACAGATTAGGAGATGGAAGAGGGAGGTTGGGAAATATGGGAGGTACCTTGAGTGTTTAGTAACCATAGGGCAGTGTGTCAAATGTCCCTGGGATGATCACCCTTTTGCTATAAGTTACTTTAAATTTCTTTAATTCTTCAGCACTGAAGAGTACGAACCGTTTCTTGCAACGTCTGATCTTGTCATATCTGGCCTCGATATAGTCAGCAACGCCTGGTGGTAGAGGGTAAGTGTCAGGGTCGCCCCAGAAGAGCACTTGCTGGCATATTGCCTCAAAGTTCAGCCTTTGGGCATTCTCGTGGTTCAAAGTCTGGCCCTTTGCTTTGACAACCTTTGTGCCCTTGTTTGTCAAATAGGCATAAGACTTTGGGCCGCTACTGACAAAGCGCACAATGTGCTCATCTTCGTCTAGCTCATTTGTCCACTGTCCAAGATGAGAGCCTAGAATCGGTTTGTACTGGGTTTTGTCAGTGTCATCATACTCAAAGACGACACTGTCTGTGTCAAAGTAGATGACTCGCTCGCCGAGTGAGTGCAGTGTCTTGTACAGCCGCCTTCTCGCATTGGAGGTTGTGAATGCTGCCACAAACACATTCACATGCGACATTTCAGGTAGAAATCCTGCGGCGTGCTCGTACTGCAGCAGGCATTTGTCCCTAGATATAACATTTGCATCCTTCAGCTTAATTGAGGGGTCAGCTGTTATTTTGAATAACCCCGGGGCATCCCTCACTAGTTTATGCATGCGATGATTGTTGTTTTCGCCAAACTTTCCCCAGAAGCTATTTAACAGCAACTTATTGGTGGCCCTTATGCCCGAATTGTACTCAATATTCTGAGGGTCCAGCACCACACCCTCAACTCTCGCATATTCCTCAATGTACTCGGACTTCTCCTCCTCTGTCATGTTTGACCGGGGCCAGCCCGAAGCCTCCTGCTTGCCCTTCAAAAACATATCCACATATGCCGAGAAAGGACCCGAGCCCTCCACTGTCCTATCATACTGGGCCTTTCTCTTGAAGTGGTAGACCTCAAACACCTTCACCACCTGGTAGCCCACTGCAAGGGCATCCTCCAGATCAACAGTGGTGTAGGTGCCAAAGAGGTCCCTCTCATCATCTGTGCACAGGCATTTCTCTTTGTTGAGGTTATGTGCACAGGTTCGACAGAGAGGAAACACAAGCTTGTTGTTGCTGCGTAAGGGGAGACACGGGTGGTAGAGTCCGCGGGGAGGCCTGACACGACACTGCACTAGGCCAAAGTATGCCGATATGTCATTGGAGGCAGGAGCTAAAAGAAGGCCTCACGTGGGTCGAGGCGCTCTCTCAAACCAAGCTCTTCACCCAGTTCTCTGATGCGAGGCTCTCTCTTGAGCAGGGCTTTAAATTCGCACTCCCACATGACGTGCACCTCCATTTTCTTTTCCCTCCTGAGGTAGTCAAGTCGGCTCATTGTACGCTGATATAGTACATCCAGAGGCTCGCCCGTGTGCGGGTGGCAGAGGGTCTTGGTCCAGGCGCTCCGGGGGTAGCACTTCTTACATCCATGGAACACACATCCCATGAATTCCCAGGCCGTTTCTTTACCTGTTGCAGTGTCGCAGTGGTAGCCATCAAGTTTCAGCCAGCCCCCCGAAGCACGTGTGTTTGACACCCGATGCTCACCTCCGCTGCGTGCATGCCTTATGGGCACCTTGAGTCGCCGAGACTCGTACTCCAGCCACAATATGGAGGATGCACTGTGATTCTCCTGTCCGCCATAGCCTGTAGCAGGCATGTGTGCCAGTGGTGTTGACTTGAATGTGCGCCCCTTCACCTGGGCAGGGTCAACTTCCACAACATTCCCATCAGAGTCATAGAAGGCGCTTGAGCCACGGGTTGCATATTCCATCAGTTTCTCGCCGCTCTCAAGCTCCACCTCAAATTCCTCTGTGAGGAATAGGTATCTGTAAGTGGCCATGCAGACACCTGCGAGAGTGTTATACTGGAAAGGGTCCACCCCCACCCGTGTGACCTTCTTGCCTCCCACCTCCCCCTCCCCAGTGCCCTCTACCGCATCTCCAACAGGTCCCCCCTTCCCATTCCCCACTGCCTCTCCCCCCTCCTCCTCCTCCTCCCTACAAGTTATACTCAGGAGCCATTTGCGGAATGCATTGCAGCTCTCCTGGAGGATGTTCACATCATCCTCGCAGTACTGGTAGATCTCCTTACGGAAATCAAACACCTTGCCCCGCTGCTGACGGTACCATTCCATGAACTCCCGGCGGGCCTTGGGCTTCATGGAATTGACTCTGTAGCAGTAGGGGTGAGGCATTGGCCCTACATAGTCCCAGTTCTCTTTCTGATTGAAGAAGACTGGGAAAGTTCCCTTGCGTATCCCCTTAAGCCCGAAAACCTTGGGCATTTGCGCCAATGGCATGGAGAGAAAGTTTAGAGAATCAATCACTCTGAAATGTTTGGTGCTCACACACATCACCTTACTCCCCCTCAAGATCAGATGGGGTTCCATGGTCAGGTTGCACAGGATGTATTGCATTAGAAAATATGCATCATAGGCCTGGCCATTGTGAAAGAGTAAGGTGTAGCCCTCAAAAGGGCGATCAAAGAAGAACACACAAAAATCTCGAGCAACGTCATCCCCAAAGAAATCTATGCCTCGCCTGCCACAGTGTGCCGTCTGCATGCAGACATTACGTCGCTCATCGCCACGTCTATGCCTGCCAATGCTTGAACGGCACACGGCACATGGGGTGCCGCAGTGTGCGCAACGAGGGTTCTCACGATAACTGGTACCCTCGCAGTGTTCGCATTGCCAATGCGCCACAACCAAATTAGGCTCATGAACATCGCCAGTCGGATCAGTCTCAAAGTCAGCATACATGTACTTCCCCGAAATGGCTTTAGGCTTCTTTTGGCGTATGTAGCAATAGTGAACACCCGTCACCTGCTGCTGACAAATGTTACACAATCTATATCCGCAGAGGTGATCGGCGCCCGGCCGGTAGAAATAATTACAATCGGTGCAGCGAATGGATTTGGAGCATGTGCCAACGGCTACATGGCGTTCGAAACAGGCCTGCGAATTCAAGAATCTGTTGCAAGCATTACACATTCTTTTCTCTTTCTCAATGGTGGCACAAGAATCAGCTCCGCAGGATTCGCACTTTGCTGTGCAGGCATGTCTGTCCCTCTTACCAAAGCATGCTTTACACTTTGCGCAAAATGTCACTCCTTGGAACAGCTTTAAAAGATTCACCACTGCATGAAAGTGCCCCGGGGACTTATCATCCCCCTCCATCTTGGCATAGAAAAGGTAAACAGTTCGCTGCCTCTCCTCGCTACCCACATAGACCGGCCTAAAGTCAGTACCCGAGCGGAACACCACAACTTGGGTGTTCGCGGCTCTTTCGAAAGCTGCAATGTCCGCAAATGAGGGCGTATAATTGCGGGGGAAACCTGCTAGATCCTGAAGTGCCTGTGCCTCCCTCTTCAGCACGTCTCTGTTGGCATTATACAACTGATCGAGGTGGTTTTGGGCAGCACGCATCAATTTAGGATCTCCGCTCTTCTCGCTCTCCACCCGCCTCAGCTTAGCCAGTGCCACAATGATTGATCTCGCAAGACACAAGTTATCATCACTCTTTGTGTGAGAAATCGCTTTGGAGTAGCGAAGCGAATTGCCCTCACCAAAACAGTACAACAGACCCTGCCGCCTGCCCGCGCCCTGTGGGTTTCTGATCACAGCGACCTGTATCTCGAGGGGCTCATCCAGCACAAGATCCTCTTCTGACTGGAGCACTGTTTCAAGGTGGTCGCTCACATGACCCACATTAAACTCTCGAAGTGGCATGAGTCCAATCGTCCTGGGTGCATTAAATTTTTTGCTGGATATGTACATTCTCACGAGATCAGAACCATTGTAGCACTTCCTAAGCTGCTGAATTATACGGTCCGCAATGTCCAATAGCTCCCCTAGCACCTCTGCTAAAACCACATTATTCCATGACTGTTTAAAGTTCACCCTATACACAATTTCCCGCACCAGCCCTCCGGCAAACTCCTGGCCTCTCACATCAACCTCCAAGTTGTCATGAAAACAAAGTGAGTAATCCCTGCCCCGAAAGAGCATTTCGGGATCATACTCTCTGCTATCATCATTGTCATCTTCAGGGTCTGGAGAGGGTGGTGCTTCCATGAAGTCTCCGTCTCCCTCCTCTTCCCCCTCCCCTTGCCCATCAAGCGGATAGTCCCCCTCCTCCTCCAAAGCTCCATCTCCAATGTTGCTATCATTATAAAGAATGTCAAACAAATCTTTAAGATCCTGATCAATAACAAAGTCCGCATGAGAAACAGGCCTCACCTCCTTGGTTTGCATTGACTGGAAAATCACGTCCATCTCACTGCAATGACAAGAGGTGTGTTTCTTGTTAAGTGTCATGTGTTGATAGTGTAATGGAGAAATGGAAAAATATCTTGTAACTTTTGTCAACTCACCTTGCTGAGAGACGATCAACAACTTCCTGCAAATCTCTTGATAGCACACCTCTGTACTGCGTTGTGCTTGAAGATGTGGGCCCACTATCAGCCACAGGTGCAGCAATGTTTGCAGAAGTGGCGTTTGTGACAGCGGGATTCGCAGGAATCTGCATGGGCGGCTGAAGTAGGTTGACATTTTCCGACTGGATATTCTGTCCTTTGTCAGCATTTGCCGGGCTGCAAATGAATCGTATGCTTTATCACATTTTTTTCTTCAACAGGCGAAAACTAAATAAAAGCAATACTGATACTGCATTTCAATTGATCGATCATTGCCATATATTCTCACTTTTCAGTCCCTGCCAACATTGCTGCATCCTCAATGCTGTTGTTGTTGTGATAGAAGTTCTTCACAGGGCTGTCCCAGGAAATTAGGCTGGTGGAAAACTGCAGTACTGCCTGTGCTGCTGAAGGTGAGCCAGGATCATCAGGGAAATCACGTTGGTCCGGGGTGTCCTTCACCAGGATAACTGGCTCTTCCTCCTCTTCTTCCTCTTCTTCCTCTTCTTCCTCTTCCCCCACTGGCTGTTCTTCATATATAAGTTTCTTCCCCCTGTGAAGAGAAGTAGATAGTTTTGTAACCTATTGGATGCAAAGAGAAATTTGTGTTCTTTTGGCACTGAAATAATAATCATGCTGACCTTCGAGGGACAGGAGCCGGTTGCTGTTGTTGCTGTTGCTTCTTGTCATCATTGACCCAGTCCAATAAATCATCAACATCAAAAGTGTTCTCTCTGATGTTGACAAATTGTGGCCCAGGACTTCTACTCAAGAGTGGTCCTTTTCCTCTCTTTGGAGAAGAGTGGGCGATGGGTTGCCACTCTGCTCTACCTCCCTTCTCTTGAGGCAGTTTTATCCAATCCTCAGGCGTAGGGTTGGGAGGACAGGTAGAAGTCGGAATTGCGGGAGTTGATTTGGGGTTTTCAGGAAGGTCCGGGCATTGACGAATAGCCTTCAGTAAAAGGTCACTGGCAGCAGACACTTCTTCAGGTGTTGGTTCTCGAGTGGTGCTGCCCTCCTCTTCCTCCTCTTCCTCCTCCTCCTCCTTCTCCTTGTCGTCTCCCTCATCCTCTCGCCCTGCTACCGCTCCCTTTGGCAAGTCGGGCCTGTTTCTGGAACAAAAAAAAAATTCCTCTTACAATGCAATTACCAGTAGCAGAAATCAAAATAAAAATTTGGTTCCATATTTTAAGCCACTCACCCTAGAAAACGTTTGACTGCCTTTTCTAACTCTGTGCATCCAGCGACATCAGGCTCACGTTTTCTTTTCCTGTTTACAATTCTGTAGATCTCTGTCATTTCTACAATGTGCTTGCAGAATACTTGCAGTTGATTTCGCAGGTTCTAGAAAAAAAAATGAAATGATATAAGTATCTCCTATTCTGCTTGGAATGCAGAAACACGCATTGGCAAAACTACAAACTGTAGCACACAGATACAACAATACTCACTTGGCTAAACCCACACTTGTAGCCCTCCCAGGCTTCCATGCCATTTGCCATTGGATCACTTAAAGGCATTGCAGCGGTAGCTTCAGGGTAGATTGGTAGGCCTGGCGGTGGCTGTCTAGGTTGTGGTGCCGCCGACACGGACGTTAGAGGAGCAGTAGGGGCTTGCAATGGCTGTTGCTGCGTGTGTCTCTCGGATGAGTCGGGGAGAATTGTATGTTGAGGCCTTCTCCTTTCCTGACGTTGCTGTGGCGTACTGCCTTTCACCATTACCGCCACGGGAATACGAGGTTTTTCTCCAGCTCTTGCCCTTTTGTCACTTTCAGCTGAGGCCTGCTGTGCTTTAAGCCAAGGCACCAAGATGCCCCTGCCCCCTGGTGGACATGACGTTTTTGCTTGAACATTGCTAAGCGTTGCTGAAGCGGGAATGCCTCCTGTTTGTCTGAAAAACGCAATTTTAAAAAAACCATTGTAAACGGCAATTCTTCATCATTACAATGATGGCAAGCGAGCAGGATGCAGCTTCAGCCACTAAACCAGGCAATGCAGAAAACTCGGCAATTGCACCACATAAGACTGGCGATAGCAAGAATGTCTTCTCCTTCGAAAGCCCTGCTGCGACAATACTTGTGGGCCCAACAATGTCAGGGAAGACAGTCCTTGCAATGAAGATTTTGAGAAATGCCGACAAGATGTACGACATTCCACCCAGCAAAATCGTCTATGCCTATGGCGTGTACCAGAAAGTTTTTACCCAACTGGAGAATGATGTGGAAAACCTGAGCCTACACGAAGGACTACCGGGGAGAGATTTGCTGGAAAGCATTGGTTCCGAGGACCCTCGCCATCACGCGCTTCTCGTGCTGGATGACCTCCTTGACGAGATTTGTAAATCGCCCGAGATGTGCTCATTGTTCATCCGCGATATACACCACCGCAGAATATCCGTGCTGATGATTTCGCAGAATGTATTCCACCAATCACGTTATTCCAGAACTATCACTCTGAACAGCAGCTACATGATTCTGATGAAAACTTGCCGAGATATTCAGCAGATTCACCACCTGTCACGGCAAATGTTTCCAAGCACTCCAAAGAGGCTGGTTGAGGCCTGGGAGGACGCCACCCGGCGGCCGCGAGGGTATCTACTGGTTAACAATCTGACAAGCACTGCTGATGAGGACATTCGCCTCTGCACCGGCATACTGCCCACAGACACCCTTGTCTTATACACACGGAAGTAATTATCATTATTTTATTTTTGCTCGCGTCCCCTCTCAAACCCCTGCAATGTCAGCTGCACTAAGAAGGAGTCTGCCTTTTATCAAACTTGTTGCTAATTCGGCCAAAGTCTCTCTCTCGCTTGCACAGAGGCTTTTGTCCGAGGCTAGCCGAGAACAGGCTCTTGCTGTGATAGAGTTAATTGTGAATGTGTTGGGTGGGAGTCTGAAGATATCTTCAGCTGTATACATTCAACTTGCAAGGAGCAAGGTCCTCCTGAGGAAACTCGCACTCATACGCAGGCCCTCAGTCGCCCAGGATTCACTTCGGCAGCACTACAAGACGGTAGCAACATTCCTCAAGTTATGCTACCCCTACCTGCGAAGGCTGCATTGCCAGACTGACAAACCAGAAGGCAGTGCAAGTGAGAGTGAAAGCGACAACTCAAGTGACGAAGAGACCATGACCGAGAGTGAATCTGAGACAGATTCAGAGACCGAGACAGAGTCAGAGAGTGACATTGAGCAGCCAAAGTCACCACGTCCGGGCCAGCTGGAGCGCCGTCGGGACCCGACGTCGGGTGGTCCGGGCCAGCTGGAACGTCGCCAGGGCCCGACGTCGGGTGGTCCGAGCCAGTTGGAACGTCGCCAGGACCCGACGTCGGGTGGTCCGAGCCAGTTGGAACGCCGCCAGCACCCGCCGTCGGGTGGTCCGAGCCAGTTGGAACGTCTCCAACACCCGACGTCGGGTGCTCCGAGCCAGTTGGAACGCCTCCAGCACCCGACGTCGGGTGCTCCGAGCCAGTTGGAACGCCTCCAAAGGTCGATTATCCAGTTGGCCTCTGCGGATGACAGATCACGCTCCGACTCTGAGTCCAGGGAGTCGGACAGTTCCACAGGCCGTACCGATAGCAACTCGGAGGAGGAGGAGGAGGAGGTGGAGTTGGCAACGGATGAAGAAAGAATTGTCAAGGAGTCAGAAGAGAACATTGGGTCAGTCAGACTCTGACCTTTGCCCCGAACACAGCATTTTGTGCGACATGGCCTCGGTCACAATGAAGTTCAACAAGAAAGTCTACGTGTTACCCGAAGAGAAATATCTGAGCATGCTGCAAGATTGTAAGCTACGGTTTTCGGATGAAGCGGGGCGCGAAAGCGCCCGCGTTCATCCGAAAACCGCCCAGGCTACCATTGAGGCAGATGAGCCGTCTCCGACTCCGCCCGATGGGGTGCGAGGCGCGGTCGGGGGTGCAGCAACCCATTCTCCTGAAGACTCAGAGTCGGTGCATTCTTCAGAGTCGGAGGCGACAACCTCGCTGCCAATGACAGAGTCTGCAGAGCCTGCAGAGCCTGCAGTGACTGCAGCCGTTGGCAAGAACAGGTCACACGGCAGAGTACTGGAGGAGGCCTTCGCATCTCTGCATGACGCAGCCTCGCGAAGCAACCTGAGGGAAGTTTACCGACGACTCAAGTCGTTCAGGGGCGCTCGAGGCGGAAGGCGGAACTTTGTCACTGCCCTGCTACACACACAGTCGCACCGCTTTCCCCTACCGAAGGACTGGAAGACCTTTTATGCCATGATGCTGGAAAAGGATGTGCCCTTAAAAGTGGTTGGCAACAAGAAATTGAGGAGGGTGCTGCAATTTTTAAAGAACAAGCAGCGCCTTGCGAGCAATGGGGATAAGGCAGAGAGCCTGCCAGGAAGAGCCATTCCCAAGAACCCAGCTGACAAAGTCAGTGTCAACTCTGGAGCAAAACTCAAGAGGCCTGTAAAATCGACCAAAGCGCTGACCGGCTGGGTGAAATTGTAATTTGTCATCCTAAAGGAAAAACTATGAGGAGACCAAAGAATATTGATGCCTACTTGACAAGGAGATTCTATGATCCAGGCTCACCTGGGAGTTTCACAAGCGTTTCAAAGCTGTACAGAGTTATCAGAAAAGAGGGCCGCTACAAGATTCCACTTGAACGCATCAAAGAGTGGGCAAAAGGCCAGGACATTGTTACTCTTCATAAAACTGTGAGGCAAAGACAGCCTGCCTACCGGCGCGTCATTGTTCCGGGGCCGGGGCACCTGTGGGATTTGGATCTCATGGTTTTGACAGGGAAACGTTTCACGGAGGCCAATTCCGGAAAAAACCATGTTCTCATTACGGTCGATGTGTTCTCTCGGTACTGCCGAGTGGAACCGGTGAAAAATAAAGGAGGGACTGAAATGCGGAGGGCTTTCCAGAAAATATTCGACAGATCCGGAACCCCGCCCCGGTTTTGCCGCAGCGATCACGGAGTAGAATTCTCCAATGGCAAAGTGCAGGAACTGTTCAGAGAGATGGGTGTCAGGCATTACTATGCCAACACGGAAAGCAAGGCAAATTTTGTGGAGGTGCTTATAAAGACCCTAAAGAAAAAACTGTTCCAATTCTTCCAGAACAGCAACTCTTACGCATACGAAGAACAGCTGCAGAACATTGTGGACTCCTACAACCGCACGGTGCACGAGAGTATAGGAGTGGCACCAGCGGATGTGAATGAGGCAAACGCGCAGAGCATTTGGAACTATCAATATGTCACCAACTCGAGAGCTTACAAGGAGTCCCTGAAGCGGGCGCTCAAGGCCGCGGCCAAAGGAAGGGGAGGGGTCAAGTACAAATATGACATTGGCCAGACTGTGCGCATTGCTTACTTCAGACAAAAACCATTCGACAGGGCCTATGATGAGCAGTTTTCTGGGGAAGTCTTCACGGTGAGGGCAAGAAGAATAGAAGAAGGATTACCAATTTATTTCCTGAATGACTTTGCAGGGGACAAGGTCAGTGGACATTTCTATGCCGGGCAAATATCAGCCGTTAAATACGATCCAAAAGCACTGTTTAAGATAGAAAAAGTTCTCAAGACCCGAGTGAGAGACGGAGTGGAACAAAAGCTGGTGAAATATCAATCTTGGCCCTCCCGTTACAACGAATGGTTAGATGCAAAGTCACTGGTGTCGCTCACAAGGGGTAAGAAGCGCAGGGTGCGTAAGAGGAGTGAGAGGGCAGAGAAATAGGCAAAGAGAAAAGGGGAAAATGCTCATCTGCCTGAAGAGTGACGGCCAGCGGAGAACTCATGTGCAGAACACAGCTGCGCATTTCTCCAACTGTCTACCCGAACACTTTGACCTTGGTGGGAGCGACAGTGCTCGGTGGGGGAGGTGGCACATTGGCCTTCAAGAATTGGCTATCCCTCACATCAAGACTGGGAAAAGGCATGACATTGTCTACATCTGCTGCTCTGCTTGCGAGCCTTCCTGCCTGGGTTCTATGTACAAGCCAATATTGGCCGCTGTCAGCCTTGGAGAGATAAAACGGGCAAACTTTGTGCGATTCCCTTCAGTGCAGTATGTGCCTCTGAAGGGACACAGTCTCAGCGAGCTCACAATAGATATCTGCTCCGAGGACGGAGAGCTTATGAAAGAGCTGAACACTGCCATCAATCCGGGACAGACAACCAAGTGCATTTTGGATTTAAAATGGATTCCGAATACAAATCGATGGAGGCCCTAGACCCTAACGCCTGGACAGAGCACTTCAAACAATCAATAGGCAGGTCCTACATGTGGGGCGAGGAGCCCAAACTTGTGCTGCTGCGGAACAAGTCTGGTGCTCCACAGTCTGCTTCATCTACCAAGGCCCTGCCGCTCAATGTTGTCGCACCAGTAGAGCAGGTGGCAAGCATGGCGCTGGCCTCTGTTGATAAAAGCACGCCAAAGTATGCTGTGCCTTCAGTTACTGGGAGCACCTTGTCGAGTAAGGGCGGAGGCAAGAGCAGCAAAAGTGGCAAGAGAAAAAAGTCAAAGTCTGACAAAAGCAAGAAAAGGAAGAGAACAAAGCGGGGTGACATTTTCTCCTAATCATCATCATCATGGCAAGCGGAGAGAAGATTCTGAAGGAAGCTGACCTGGCTTATGAAAATTCACTGGACCCGTTTGAGCGTCCATTGTCCAATCTGGGGGTGGCCAGCACCAAATTTGTCAACCACAGGCCGGTCAACCAGTTCAACACAGAAGGCAACGTGAAATTCCGTGTGCCGGGGGCTGGTGCCAGTTACACTGACCTCTCACAAGTCTATATCCGCACAGTTGTTCGTCTGCTGAACACCGATGGCACCCCAATCCCGGGCAGACCGATTGACGCAGAAAGGCTGGAGGGGCCGGATGAGGCACTTTGGTCAGTGGGTCCAGTAAATTTTTTAGGCCATGCATTGTGGAATCAGATAGAGCTAAGACTAAATGATCGGGTTGTCATGGGAGGACAAACAAGCTACATGTATAATGCCCTGATGAACGTGCTGCTGGACGAGAGTGAGGCCACAGACGAAGAATTGCAGTGCGCAATGTTTTACAAAGATACGGCTGGTCACCTGAGTGACTATTCTCTTTTTGACGGGGGCAATGAGGGATTTAAGAAGAGGGCCAAGTTGATGAGTGAAAGCAGGCCTGTGGAGCTGCTCACAAGATTGGATTTTGACATTTTCAAAGTGAAAAAAATGCTGGTTAATGGGGTGGATCTTGAAATCTTACTCCAGCCTTCATCCTCGGCCTTCAGACTCATGACTGCCAACACCGCCTATACAGATTACATGATCGAAATACAAGATATCTCCCTGATAGTTAAGCAGGTTGTTCCAAGCAGCCAAGTCCTTGTGGCACACCAGCGTCTGATGCGTGATGAGCAAGCAAAGGCACAGTACTTTTATTTGAAGGAGGAGATTCGTAAATTTTCTATTTCTGGAGGCTGTTCGAATTTTTTTTGTGACAATATTTTTAACTCAAGGGTCCCCAGCACCCTCACAATTGCATTTGTCGCCGCCGACAGCATGAATGGCCACATAAATAAAAATCCATTTCTATTTGCCAACAACCTGGTCAAAAATATAACTGTATCGGTCTGCGGCGGCCCCACGGCCCGGGGACCAATCAATTTCGATTTTGAGCACGGCATGTATCTGCAGGGCTACAGCCAGCTATATGCAGGGAAGAGCAGGCGCTCCACCCACAGTCAGAGAATTACTCTCGAGGAGTTCGCAGGGGGCTACTCGCTTTTTCGAGTTGATTTGAACCCACAGAGCCGCGACGGAGCTTACTTCCCCACTTTGAGAGACGGAGTTGTAAGATTGGAAATATCTTTTTCACGACAATTGGAGGAGTCTATTGTAATGCTGGCTAGAATCAGCCACCCAAGCTCTTTCTCGGTGGACTATCAAAGGAATGTATATTTATCATGACGACCACATCCGAAATCTACCAAATTTTGTGGAACGACGACACCACCACCAATTACGTGATGGCTGTGGCACCAGTAAAAGTCTTGCCTTTCATCAGCAAGGACTCCAAAGAAAGCTGTTACATTATCAATGTAGAGGCACCAAAATTAACCAAAGGGCACTCACCGTCGCCTGACGTCGTCACAGGAGCTGCTGACAGTCTGTGTAGAGGAAGGCAGAGATGGAGGCACAGCTGTGCAGGATCCAACATTAACGTTCGTTCCGGAGGTGACAGGGGGAGCAGATTGGGTAGAAGTTTTAGCCTGAGCCCCGTTCGATCCAAGAGGCATCCGGGGCATCCGGGGCATCCGGGGCAGAGGCGTCGGGGCAGTGTTTGCAGTGTGCGAAGTGCTCGCGCCGCCGAAAAGGAGAGTCCTCATCACAGGTGCCCCAGCGGCCCTGGGAACACAGGGCCTTGGCACGGAGCTGAGAAGCCTCGGTTGTCTGACAGTAGCAGCTGCAGCAGTGGTTGGCAATCCCTGGGTGCTGCTGACACTGCATGCAGGTCCACTGGGAACATTGGTCACTGGATTGTGCTTGTTGTTGGACATGATGACACTTTTATTTTTGACAGTCTTGGAGCAGTAGACAGTGCTTCCTATGGAAAAGAAATGTATGACTTTAGCAAAAAGCACAATTGTAAAAATATAAATGAGGAACTACTTGACCTGAAGCATTGTGCTGAGTTCTCGTTGCTCTTTGCATTTTACAAAAGTAGAGGCTATGATGCACATTCAGTAGTTGCAAGGCTTAAAGCAGTAAGACACACCATTAGGGAGGAATGCAGGGAAAAGTTCAACATAATTTCAATTTAGCTGTAGTGGTTTGTTTTTATATAACAGTAGGCCTAATTCCAGTAGCATTAGTGAAAAATTTTACTGTTGTTTTGCCCTGACCAAAATAGTATGTGTAGGAGAAATTTGTTCTTTTGAAATGACAAATAAATGATTAATTGATCAAAATTTTGCGTTGTCATTAATTAATTAATTTCTGCCAGACTGTCAGCTGATTTTAGAATCAACTGAACACATCCAAAGTGACAAAGTGACTGAAAATAGGAAGAAGAAGCTTTTAGACCAAGTTGTGGAATCATGACAGACTTTCTTGGAGCAGGGAAACATACCTTTAGCAAACAGAAAGCTGCTTCTGCGGATTTTAAAAAAAAGAGAGATAAAAAAAAGCCAAGAAGGTGACTGCTTAATCATTCATTGGGGGCAATTTTTTCTCCCACATCCCCATTTGCACTGCTTTTTAATCGGGGGAGGCAAGAGGGGAACACCAAACTAGCAGTTAGCCCAGCACGAAAAAAAACGGCGCCTGTTTCTTTAAAATAAGCTTGATGTGAAGCAAGTCGCAGGTCATGCCAAAAGCCTCAACTTGAGCGACTATCGCACCATCCAACAGGTGGGGACACGTGCATTTGCCTGTGAATAATTTTCCCTGAAGGTGGTGCACTATGCTGCACTAATCGGCAATGTGCGCCCCTAGCGGATATGACGGCAAAGACAACAGATGGCGCAAAGTGTGCTAACACCAATGCAAAAGCCCCCTCTGTCGTCAAACGTCTGAACAAGGCAATACTTCATGCGATGGCGATCAAACAAATTATAAGAGTTTCTCTTCTTATTTACTCGTAGTTACAGAGTGAAAAGTTGCTTTTTTCTGCAGTGACTGCCATGAGAAATACGCGTTCTAACGAATTATTTCTCAAATGTATGCATTTTTACTCGATAAAAGGGAAATTTCGTTTGATTCTAGCAGCTACATATGACTGTCTACGCACATTGACACTTTGGAATCAGTACTACATAAATGTCCCAAAAGAGCAAATAGTCATTTTCTGGCAGAAAACAAAAGCCATGGCGAGTTGCGCATTTGTGTGCCCTAACGAAATTTGTTTAAAATTCTGTAAATTTTAACATTTTTCTGGCAGTTATTAGCTTAGTTTCAGCATTGACTGTAAAGGCTGTAACGAGCACATGGGGGCAACATCAATTTACTGAAGCCTGTACTGTTTTTAGAAATAAGACTAGGCTGACTTACCTTGTTCAATTGCCTTGCAAAAAGTGTACAATCTTCCAGACTATCTTGGTCCAGTAGAGAGAGGTGCTGGCTGTGCTGGCAGGATTTGCGAAGTCCAGTGGCTCTTGGAGGTGAGAGATCTGTTCAGCAGGTGACTTGAGATCCTTCTGATGGCAGGAGAATGCTGCTCTGGATCTCTTATACCTCCAGTCACCTTAAGGAGTCACTTTCATCTCTTGTGATCAGTTGCTTCATAGCTATGGATTATTGCTCCTGGCTTTAAGTTGGGATTGAAATTTAATCACTGTGACTGGGGGAATTGATTGATTATGTCTACCTACCAATAGATCACATTGGTTTTGATCTTGTGGTAAATTCATTTAGCTCCTGTTGCTTATGCAAAAGCAATGACAGCAATTGGCCAAGTGATTGCTCTAGCAGTTTGGGATCAAAGCTGCATGCAATTAGCCCCTCATAAACACAGGCACACCTGTGAAATGTGTTTCAGATAGCCCTCCTAAAACTTTCTCCAAGTAAGATAAAGGGTAAATATTTGCTGTTTGCAGGAGAGAATGTGATGACTGGACATTCTAAAGTCATTTCACCCTTTTGCCCCCCGAGGGCACAGCAGCAGTCAGACTCTGAACAACCCCCAGTTATTATGTAATAGGGGTGCTAAAAATTCTGTGAATTGCCTTGATTGGGGGGCTCACATATATACATAGATCAAACATTCCATTTTCCATTTCATGCAGCAAGTTCTCCTCTGTTCCACAGGAAATGCAAATTGTAATTGGAGTCCTAAAATTCTCTGTGATGCAACATCACAGAAAAACCATGAAAAGATCAAGGTTTCAAGTTTTCATTGGGGTGAAGTGGCATAATGTGCACACTGGCACAGGTGGCACATGGCCCTTGGCATTTCCTGTCTGTCCAAATTCTTCTTACAGTGGATATATCTCTGTTATAATACCCTTTGATCTTCTGGGCTATGCTTTACCCAAAACCAGCTATGTTACTCAAAAAAAAGCAAGTGGCTCAAAATAAAAACCTGAATTTCATTTCTAGAAAACCAAATAAGTGGGCCTGTTTAATTAAAAATAAATTCTTGCCTGAGTTGGGAATTAAAACAAATTCAGAAGTAAGTCTAAGCTGCATGAGTGCTACAACAATTACTGTAACTTTTTTCCCCAACATGAGTTACAGAAGGCCAAGTGAAGGGAGGTGAGGCCACCTTGCATTGGCCAACACCAAGTTGGGATAGCATGGCTAGATTATATGTATAACCAGTGAAATATACCAGTCAAGTTACCCCAGTACTATAATTGTATAGCTGACACCTTCTATAGACTCTAGATTCTGGCAGTCTATAACTGCCCACTTTAGGTCCCCAGCACAATGGGGGTTACGTAATCCTTTTGTTCCAGCTGCCACCCAAATGCAGGCAGGCCTGGATCTCTAGCAGAAAGACAAAAGACCCCTTGCTATAGCATCTTGTTATGTAATGATAGACACTGCTGCAAATGCACCAGTTTGCTTCAACTGTCAGATTACTTTGAGCTGTCAAAAGGGAAAGATCACTGCTGATATTATTCTTGGATCAATGATGAAGGGTCTCCTGATTCTTTTCACTTTGCTGGCATGTTTGCCACTGAGTGACGGCTGGCTTTGTGGGCAATCTAGTCAGTGCCGGTGTTCAGGAAAATTTGTCAGATGCTTTGACAACTCTCTGGCTGCCCCGAGATTCCCAAGCAGAGCGCGGGCTGGCAAGCACCTCATGATGAAAGTGGAAAACGAAATGGACTTTGATGTTGAGAGCCTGGACCACACCTATGGATTCGAACGTGTAGAGCTGATTGGAGCAAGTCGGGACTTATGCGAGAAAGTTGTGACGGAATTCAGCTGGGTTACTTGCCATGGAGTGAAACAGACCACGCCTGCGATGTTTGTGCAACAGTCAACCGAAAGGACAATTGAGTCGACAGAGAGGACCATCGAGTCAACTGAGAGGACCATTGAGAGGACCATCGAGAGGACCATCGAGAGCACGCAGAAACACGGACAGTGGACAACCGACGAGCTGGTGTTCTGGGTTGGAGTCACAGGCGGAATCGTCCTCGGAGTCACTCTCATGGTGATTATTGCAGTTGTCATTTTACGTAGATGCTGTGGCTGGAATAAGGACCCTGCGTGCATTGTCTGGCTTTGCGAGAAATGCTGTCAATGCTGCCTTCTGCCATTTAAATGCATTGGCTGCCTTCGTAAGAATAGAACTTACCGTGAGAGACGCAGACAGCCTGGTGACCTGAGAATGGATCGACACAGTACAGCAAGCAGCTTCGAATCAGTCGAACTGTTTTCTCAATGATGTAATTATTCTTCTTGTACTCTTAATATACCTTAAATTCCATATCTTGCATCTCAAGTATAGCCATTGAATTGAAAAACCCTGTAATCTGACAGACCACTAATCTATGTTTTCTTGTGTTTTTATTGTTGCAGAAAAACGGATTCAGACCCACCGAACGGACAAGGAGATTGATCATGGACCTTTTGGAACGATTCCCCCGACCCTGGATGCTGCCGGCAATGGCCTGGGGAGCCATTCCGGCGGCCGACGCTCACCCGGCCCCCCTCGACCCCCGTGCTGACCTCGCCCCCCTTGATGACCAGGCACGCCACCCCGGCAGACGCCGAGCCCGAGCGCGCGCTCTCCCCGACCACATACTGGAGGCTAACATCATCAGGGGAGCTCGATTGAGACCAAGAAACTGAACTGTTCTTTGAATGAACTGTCATGATGACATTTCGTCTTGTTGGACAATGGACTGTACCACTTTGACAGCTGCGTTGTGCGCCCATTTTGGATATTCAGGCCCTGGATGCTAAAGACTCTCATTGACAGCTCTTAGCTGCAAATGTGACATTCTTGTTATTTGGAGACTGTTCTGACCTGGCCGATTCAGACTGTATATACGTGTACATAGTTATAACATATATATGAGAAACTTTATGCTGCCTTTTCTTTGCTGTAGCTTGCTAGTTAGCCAAACTTTTTAACTGTCTTAATCATAAATGACAGAGCAGCCCCCCAAAATGATATATATGGGAAAATGTATGTGGACTTTTCTTTTGCTGTAACTTGTTTGCTGGTTAAACTATTTTATATTGATTTGTAAGCACTCTAGTTATTCAGTTTAAAACCAGAGATTTCTTTTCATTTGGAGGCTGTTCAGTCATGAATGATTCAGACAGTACATCCATATGGAGAATTTTTTTGTGGTGTAATTGTGGTGCTTTGCTTTCTTACTGATATTGTCAGCAGGCTGATTATCCAGTTAAAGCTATTCTTTTTAAACTTCAGATTTCGTTTCATGTGGAGTCAGGCCTGAAGACCTGCATATGTTTAGTGGCTTGTTTATATGTTGAGATTTGAGCTTTTCTTCTACTGATTTTCTTAGCTTGCTGAATAGACTGTTTTGAGTTATGATTCTGATAGCAGGCTTAAAGACTAAAGTACTTGGGGACTACAACATTCTACTTTAAGCATACATTTGATGTAAAACAGTGTAAAAAAGATCACTTATTTGTCACTAGGAGGGTTTAAAGTTACATTCTTGCTACAACTTGCCTGCTCAAACCTCTCATTAATTATGCGATCATTAATTAAGTGATTATTAACATCAAACTTGACAGTAATTATGACAGAGACAGAATGTTTGCCTTCAATGTACTGATTCTTCATGCTGTTTTTGAAAATAAAATTTCAGATTTGGAAAACCAGTTTTTTGTTTCATTCCACACTAGGTGGCTGGTGTTTTCTCTTGACTGTGACACTGTTAAGGAAACTACACTTGAATAAACACATTCTGCCCAAATGAGTTGTGGCAGGCACTGAATTTCTAGAGCCCAATTTAGGTCTAATTTTGACTTTCTTGGAAGGCTAAAACTTGAACTTATGTCAAAAATGAGAATGGAAAACCAGTTTTTTTTTTGTTTCATCACACACTTGGTGACTGGTGATTTCTCTTGACTGTGTCACTGTTAAGGAAACTGCACTTGATAAAACGCATTCTGCCTGAATGAGCAGACACTGAAAGTTACTCTGAATTTCTAGAGCCAGATTTAGGCTTAATTTTAACTGTCTAGGAAGGCTGAAACTTGAACTTATACCAGAAAATGAGAACAAAGACAGATGGTTACAGTTGAAAAAGTTTTATTAAAAATTTAGCTCATGCACTGGGTAGAAAACAATTCATTCATAATATATACATATCACATGTAAAAAAATTGCCATATATACACATTTCCACATTTGGGTTAAAAATAAGAAAAAAATTTAGCACTGATAGATTCCAGCAAACACTGTGACTTGGTGACTTCCTCACCGAAACATATAGTGGCATTCAACGAACACAGGGCCACATTTTCGGGCCCCATGACTCCAGTCTGCTGTAGCAGGTCCTGGACATAGCCAGCTGTTGGCGTGTTCATGTTGTATTGCATTTCTTGCAATGCGGTTGCACACAGGTGCTGAAAGTACGTCCAGCGTGGGACGATGTAAGCCCTCGCCCTGGCTGCTGCGTCCTTGGTGTACTTGCCGCCATCATTCCAGGAGAAGTCCATGATCTTATCTCGGAAGATCTTGATGGCGGCATAATAACATATGACATGGGGCGAGGGCCTCTTGATCAGCTCGGGGGCCAGAATGTGTGTCGGTGGAAAGACGAGGTAGGTGTGTGTGCAGTGCAAGATTGCACATTCGTCGAAATCGGCGTCGTCATTTTCGCAGTTGTCGTCTTCAATGCAGATTGGATCTGCCTGGGTACCGAGTGAACTGTAGTTTGCACAGTGTCTGCGGGCGACGGCCCTGTCATGGGCGACAATAGTCTGTGCATCCGACTTCAACATGACGCGGGCATCACTCTGCCTGGTGGCCTCTTCGTAGGTTAAAAAATGTTCGACTCTCCCTGACTTGAGGCAGACCCTACGAAAGACTTTCATTGCCGAGGGCTCCTCTGGAAATCTTATGGCCTTGCAGGTGATTCGTTCCACAATGGCTGGAAGGAGTCTGAGCAGCTGCTGGTAGAGGGCCTGGGTTAGGGGGACCTCAAATCTGGGGTACTCGATGTTGCGGAGGCTGTCATGGGACTTTCTGACCTCTAACACTGCCGTGCGCCACTGCCCTTTGTAGTTGCAGGTCCTTACAATCTCGCAGACCTCAGAAACGATAACTCTCTTTTCCTGGTTGAGAAACATGGAGGACTTGTGGTGTTCCATCAGGTGGTATAGTGGTGCCATCTCTGAAGCCGCGAAGATGATGGATATACTGCAGCAGTCATTGACGAAATGCTTGAGTTCCACAGCATGAGAATTGATATGTGCACCCATCATAAGTCTCACTTGCACTTTGAGATGCTTGTCTTGCAGAGTTGTTGAGAATTTGGTCACAACGGACCTGTTGAAGAAGCTGCTGGTGGTGTTCATGGTGCAAAAGTTGGTTGCAAAGGTGATGACTGAATGACATCAGATGACAGATAACACCAGGGCCTTATTTTTATATTGGAGGGTGCAGGAAGTGATACAATAGAGTTCTACAGAGAGAAGGGACTTCAGGGGGGTCCCTGGGGGTGAGCAGCCAACCAGGATGAGCAGAGGGAGTGGCCTTCTCATTCGGCCAACAGGGGATGAGGAGGGGATGACAGCAAGATCAAGTGGGGCATGCAATCTTCAGCTTTGACCAGCAGAGTCCTTAACTTGCTGCTTTCTTGATTTTTCTAGGCGGGGTTGGGGGAGGACATACCCCACCGAACCGGAAATCAAAACACTCCAGAGGTCATTTGGTCCAACATTGAATGTTAAATTCAAAAGGCTTGTCGTGATGACAATTAGCAAGATGGTTATTTGCGAGAGATATACTACTTCTTCCTTTGGAAAATTCCCACCAAAAAGATTCCACCTGCTGGCACCTTCAGCAATATCCACAGCATTTAGATCAAAGTCCTGCATATCTGCACCCAACAGATCAGTTTGTTGCGACAGCATGCTTTCTGCCTTCAGCGAGTTGGCAATGCTGCCCTGACAACTCTCATCAGTCACTGTGACTTTCATGTCTATAACGGCGCTCTGTTCTTTAAAAGCCATGGCTTCACCTAGATGTGTTTACCTCGAGTGTTAAAAGCAGACTGAATTATTTCTTCACGTCAAGCAGACAGATATACACACAGTATCGTTTATTTTATTCAGAGGGCGAGGTGGGTGGCATGAGTGAAAGCTATTTTACCGCGCTGAGCTGTCAAAACACAGTTTGACAGGTCAGCTTGACATGCCGCGAGGCAGCATGCAGCGTGTGACGTCACAAGTTGCGCACGCAGCCAGCCTCTAGGCCGACCTTGACCCTGGAAAGTGCAGTGTTCAAGTGCGAGGATGGGGAAAATGGCGATGCAACGAAAGTTTATTTGTGATGTGAATGCTAAAGACGACAACATAACCACTGCGACTAGGTTGTGCTTTTCTCAACAAATGACAAGACGCAAGGACGACGAAGTGGGTGCTTTGCAACATTGACAAGCTGTGGCCAACAGGTGAGGTGATCAATGGAGAACTTCGTAAAATTGTCTTGAATACTCATTTATGAGTTCAGTTTTTTAAACGGCCCATGTTATTCTTTATTTACTGTTGCTGCGTCCACAGCAACAGTGCTATGGTCGACTCAGAATGCAGATACATTGCACTTGTGGCTGAATTACTATGAAGCAGTATTAGGTGTTTTTCAGTTGGCAAGGATGGAATACACATATATGCAGTTTTATTTATGTTAAAATGTATTGACACTACATGCGGGTAGGGGAATGAATACAGGTAGAAAAAAAATGCATTCTCAAGCTCAAGAATCAATACAGTTAAAAGTACAGGAAAAAATAGAATATCAGGTTTTCAGAATCTTGCTTGTGGTAAATATGGAAAAATAACAGGTTTTCAGAATCTTTATTAAAATAATATTGGATCTTCAAAGAGTATCTGGCTTGTGGTAAATATGGAAAAATAACTGGTTTTCAGAATCTTTATTAAAATGATATTGGATCTTCAAAGAGTATGAAGTAGTGATGCTTCAAATGTCACGGTTGACAATTAAGTCACTGACATACTCATGGAAATGCTACTGTATGGTTACTGGGGTAGTTAAGGAACAGGACTGATAAACTGACCTGGGTCTACTGACCTACTTGCATTACTTTAAAGGCTGGGGGTGACCTACTTATCTACTTAAGGTACTTCAAATGACACAGATGACCTACTGCTCTACTTATGCGACTTCAAAGGAGGGGGGCGACCTACAGGGGTTGATGGTGACCTACTTAGGGCTGAGTTGTACAGGGAAGGATGGTGACCTACTTAAGGACCTCACAGGTGTTGATGGTGACCTACTTAGGGTGGAGATGGCCTCCAGGAGCAGATGGTGACCTACTTAAGGTCCTCACAGGAGTGGATGGTGACCTACTTAGCTGATGGTGACCCAGTGACCTACTTACAGGGCTCGCACAGGGGCAGATGGCGACGATGGCCTACGCCATCGTTACGTAACACCCCCCATAAAAGGATGGTGTAGGTTACGTATGGTAGTGACATCTACTCAGTTGATGTGAAAAAACAGTATCTTCCTGTTTGTGTCATTTCAAAACACAGTAACTCAAAATTTGATTTTGAAACACAGTAATTAGCCAAATAGATACTGTGTTTCAAAACAAAATGAGTAAATTACTGTGTTTTGGCCTGACATGACATGTCCATTTTGATGTGAGCAGTTGATACTGTGTTTATTTATCATGGATTTGTGGGGTAACTAGAGGTGATACAGTTATGAAATGTGGCATGGAGGTAGATATTATTGAAAGGTTTGAGAAGTTATGCTCAACTCAGTTACTGTTTTTTGGTCACTTACTGTGTTTCAATTTCACAGGGCAGCATGGATTATGCATGTTTAGATTGTTTAGCTTTGATACCTGCACTGGTCGATAGATGCTTCAATGAATTGCAACTGAATCAAACAGACTCGTTTATTTTCATAGGAGATTTACAATGACTGACAACAGATTTTAAAAAGTTGCTTGAAATTGTGAAGACAAGACACTTGTGAATAACAGTAACACACTTCGTTCGGAAAACATTGAGACTCTTCTGGTGAGGTGTAACACTCGGCTAAGACAGTAGTTGTTTGTTATGGTTTCACACAAAAAAAACACTGCCAGGCAATTTGAATTCCTTTGTCATTAACTGTGATGTCAAACTCTAAACTGAGTGTCACAGTTAGAAGACTAGTAATAACATTCGCTGATGCCAGATGATATCATGGTTTAACTGGAAAATTTTTTTTTTTCGTAAAACACATAGCTATGAAAACGGTAAAAATCAGCACAATGATTCACACCAGATTCAAGTTATCAACACCTGCCCTTTGCATTGCTTTACAGTGAAACACTTTGATATAGACACATGAGGATCATTTCACTGCGAAAAATGCATTTCTTGACTAATGATAGCTGATGAAGTGTCATCTTCTCTAATTCAACATGGGAAACATAGAGGCTGTTTGTTTTGTCATGATCAATAGAAGGCCAATTGACTTGTCAAAACTGATTTCAGTGTGAAAATCAGATACATAATCCTTTCATTTGGCTGTCACCAACAAGCAGGATTAGTCTCCTTAAATCAAATTAACATTGAAAGTATTGGGTTTGATAATGACAAATCATCAGCATGATGACACACGAAGTGCCATTTTCACAGTGCCACAGTCCACTCTAATTCTATATCAAAGTGTTTCGCTGTAATGATCCTAATTGAGGCTTACAAATGAGACCACAAATACATTTATATATATCACATGGTCTTTTACACTCTATTTTCCTAATAAGCAAATGACAATGGCCACATATATGGAAAAAACTGAATTCTAGAAACATATTATTTCAAATCTGTAACTGGTCCAGCAGAATCCAAATACATTACAGGTCGAAATTTCCGCCTCAGATTTGTTGCGGCATTTCTAGGCCCGTTTAAACTATAAAATTGGCCTGTCAAGCTGTGAAAATATGCCCTACCTTTTGTAGATGGTCTTTAGCTTTGTATCCAACAAAATCTATCTTTCATTTCCACCTTAAGCTATCAAAATCCATGAATTTAAGACCGTGAGTCCATAGAACGTCCTCTTAAAATGGTGGCTTTTGTTGATTAAATTACCATGCTATAGGGCTATCAGCGCTGTCAGCGCTATCTGTCTATCTATCTATCTATCTATCTATCTATCTATCTATCAATGTATCTATATGTGTGAACAATAGGGAAATCAATCAATTCAAGCCATCTGTTTATTATTTACTATTTTTAAATCAGCCACCCTCTCTGTTACAACAAATGAAGTAAATATGCCTATTACTTTGGTCCCAGTGTCAGACATTAAGAAAATGCGATCTGGGATGAGCATTTGTGGTCCCAGTCAGTCAAAGAAAAAAGGATGATTGCTGTGCATGAATGCCTACCAATGAAATTGAAGTACGGAATTATTCACAGTGGATAAGACGGAGTTGGGATTACTGAAAACTGAAAAGTGATTACCTCAATCAGTTACTGTGAATAGCAATCAGATGCTATGAACAACATTGAAATTTTAAAATACCCACAACAATAACAAACATCAAACGACATGCAACGAGGCACTGGACGTTTTTAATCCTCTTAACATGTATATTAGACAGTGTTTGTCAGCAGTCAAAAGAAGTTCACATGTTATTTTGGCCAAGAAAATTCAATGTCTCCCAGAAATTTGGATGTAATTCTTTAATTTGGATTTACCAAGCATTGACAATGTGCGGAAATTGTGGAGAATGACCTGCACAACATGCCTTGATGGCCCAGGAGTGGAGGTATTTAATTAATTTCATGTAAGCAGCATTAGAAGTTGTTGTTTTGACATTTTAGAAGAAATCTCGTCTCCATTTCCAATGAACAACTCCTTGACTCTATATAACAAGTCCCTTGTTACATAGTCTAGTATTTGACTAATCTGTAACCAACATGGAAGAACACCCTGAGAATATTTTCAGAGTAGAAAAACGCATTTAAACAGGGTCCAATTACATCGTATATAATATTACACTAGCGCACGTGACATGACGTCATCCCACTCACCTTTTCAATGTGCCTGCAATCCAACTCTTCCACTCTTCTCAACACCTCTCATACGCATTACTTCCTATTTTCCACATAACTTTCCTCTCAGCCCCTTCTGCCCTGCCTTTCTCCTTCCATTTCTCCCTCGATTCCACCCTTCCATCTCAATGTTTCCGCGCCGTAGTTCCTCTATTGCCCACGGGTTAAGGGTGCCGCCACCATCGCGTTTCCCGCCAAAACGATCTGCACAGTGCACTGCTCTGCTGAATCAACTTACAGTCATGTCACAGCCACACCCTTTCTTTCTTTGCATCTTTGCCGCCTCAGCCTCAAGCCAGCCACCAAATCTCATCAGTTGCTTATTCTGCACTCATCTGCTCCAAAAGTTTACTCCTCTGCAATACATGCTACTGCCCTGGGTCAGTCCCCGGGGGGGTTACTCACTAACACAGGGTGTATATAGAGGCGCCGCTGGATGGTATTGGTTTTTTGGCCTTTTTGGATTAAAATGGTTTTGCTTCTTTGACAATTGTGATTAATTTCCTTCTGCTTTTTGCAACCCCAACATGTTTGGTATCGTTAGAATCCGCTTCAAAAGACGATTCAAATGGTTTAAAAACCATGAAGCTTAAATTGGTTGCCAAACCTTTTCTTGAAGGATTAAAATGGTTTGTGGTTTTGGCATATCTTCAGAAATGGGTATTTTCTAGTATATATATATGGAAATATCAGAAAGGTTTTTGCATGCTATCGTCAAAGTTGCAAATGATAACTGTCTGTTAGTGAGGGAATATTTGATGATTTGACAGTCCCTGTGCTGAGCACGAAAACACATCTTGTTCAGCAACTTATTGGAGATGACATTAGCCTGCCTCCTGCCAAATCTCATCAATGTTAATCTTATCATGAGCTCAATGCAAGAACTGCAGCGTATGCAGAAATATTGAAGGAAAAGCACCAAATGTAGACAAACGACAAACATATTTTTCTATAATATGAGCGTATATTGTACTTTAGGACACATACATTGAGATATACTGTTGATGATGCTTGTTTTTCAAACTTTGAAGAGTTCGGAGAAAATATACTGCTATTTCTTGGTAAAAGTTGAGTAAGGAAAATACCCCTTCAAAACAAAATACATTTTTTGTACTTAGGCATACGCTTTATGTAAAAATTATAGTTTAGACTCGTTGAAACTAGGAGAAGCACATTAATCATGAGAAAGCCATGTAATTATTGTCATCCAGAATGCAGCAAAATATCTTGGCATTGAAAAGATATGGACGATTTTTTTCTTATATCATATAATATCAATTGCCATATGTATTGCGTGATGGCACATTTTTTACGAAGTTGAAATAGATCCTCTTTAACTTACATATTGTCTCAGTTTGATACAATGAATGAGGTAGTTTTACAGGGGTATCCAATGCAATTGGGACAAATATTCTCTCTTTGCTGTTTGATCACGATCTTGAGAAGCAGAATATAATTCTGATTCAAAGAGCACTATTGTGATTGGATCAGGAGAGATTGTTTCCCATTGCACATGTGTAATTTGTCATGAAACCTCAGCTCCAAATTGTCATTGTCATTTCCAAAAAGTTGCTGTGTTAAGTGTGGAATAAATTCTTTGCAAAAATAAAAAATAAACAAACCATGCTGCAATGGAATTGCATACTGTATATGTAAATGCTGTTTTGTTTAGGAATTCTGCACTATAACTGCTGATTGGTTTTGTATTGAATTCATGCACCCAGTATTGACAAAGTGTGCACCTTCCTCATTTTTCTTCAATGGTGTGCACTATGGTTGCATTCCACTTTCAGATAAGACTTTATTAGATTTCATGTTAGCATGAAAGGGAAAGCATTTGCAGATTGCTTTTCTGCATTCCCATGAACTAATGTTAACCATGAAACAATATCTCCTACAACGGACAAGCATGTCTTCTGTGTTTGGACTGAGAGCCAACATAAAATGGTTTCACCAAAGAATGATTGTCTATAATAAACTGCCAACATTCTGAAGACTCTACAGCTCAAAGTCATTTTAAAAGGCTCGAAATGGCAAAAATATCTTTCTTAGCAGTGTGCACCTTTTTTGTTTTATATGAATGAGGTCGAGTCCCAAGATAGGAGCTGATAGGGAACTTTGCTCCTTAATCTTCCTGCCTGTCTTGTGGCAGTGTCTTCTGGCTGCTGTGTAAATTTTTGATGCTTGAACAGAACAAAGTTGCATGAAAGCTGATTTGCCTTTGTAGAAAGATTTTATTCTCTGCGTAGGCTGCACATTGATCCATTATTGCAATTTTTAAAAAAAACAGCTTCGTTCACATCTATCAAAATGGCCACGAAAGAGATGTTATGACATGTTGGTAGGTTGTGGATGAGCGTGTTGGATGGTATTTGGGGTTGATAAACAATGTTATTTTCTGAAAACATCCCGAATTGTATTTAACCGCAATCTAACAGCTGAACTTGCCTTTCAGTTCAAGTGGCACAGATACTTTAAAACATTGACGCTTCTTCAAGCGTGCCTGACAATGTTTTCCATAACCAGACTAAGTACACAATAAAGCAGAATAGCTTTAAATGCATTCATATTGCTCTTTATTGCAGATTGCATGCATGGCATGGATACAGCAGAATATATACAGCTTATGTGTTCTGCAGCTGAAACATCCCATGAATAAGGAAGCATGACCAGGGTAGCTTATCTAATTTGGCCAAATGTCCCCTCTCCTGTATTTGCTCATGATCTTGACAGGCTGAAGAGCCATTTGCGGCAGTTGGCTTCGTGACCCAACAATCATTATTTGCCTTTGGACATATGGTGGTCTGGATCTAAGCGTAGATTAGTCAAATATACAGACTGGCATTTTTGCGAAGGATCATATCAGTAAGATGCTGAATTGTCTGGTATGATATGTTCATGACAAAGTGGAATACTGCACAAGACAAGAGCTTAATTCATGTGCCACAGTTGCTACTTTTTGGTGATGGTATGACAGATGATTGACCGTATTGATTGATCTCATGCTAACTTTTATCTACATATAGTATCACAACTTTTACACATCCAATTTGAAAATAAAAGGATGAATGATGTTAAATTCGAATCATTGGGTGCCAGATAACATAACAGTCACATTGTGAGAAAGTGTCGTCTGAACCAGAACTACAAAAAAAATAATGGCATGTACACTGATGAAGTAATGGAAACGGCTTTCTGTTATGCACAGCTCTTGCCTATCCTTTTAGATACAATGAGCAGCAAGCATTTGCAGATTGTATTGATATCACGCGCATGCATATCAATAATACCCTATAAGACAATACAAGCGTATGCAATTCGAATTTGTAGATTGCAGGAGCAGGGTCATTTTGCAAGTAACATACAGATGTGGTGGAAATGCAATAGTTAACCTTGCACATTTCACTTATTTTGATAATGTTATGGCATGCAAATAATTTTTTCCTTTACAGTATTTGCAAATTTTGAAGAAATGCATAACTAGTGGAGCCTATTCCAAAATCACATGACAAATTCTAATTAACATAAATCAACAGTAGTGGTCACAAACTTATACATTGTTTGTTACCATTTGTGCTTTTAGCAGTTAGACAACAAGAAAGATGTAGATAAGAATCTAAAACTGTAGAACCAACAACACCCAACAATAACTGAATTTTGAAAAAAAACATTTCATACTGTAAAATTGGATGGAATCTGTGACAAGTACATCAAAACACACATGTCTAGGGCATTTCTTTGATTTGTCATATGCTAGTATATAGGTGGACTGAAGCCATTTGCATGCCCTGATACCATTTGTCTCTCAATGATTAGTATGGCCGCCCATGATTGATATGCTCTAAATATATTATGATTGACCTCAAAAAGTGCTAAAATAAGTCTTAAACCTTTGGTCATTCAAATCCTAAATTACTTGCCCCTCTAACTCAGGCTCTAAGTGATCTGAATGTGCATCAACAGAATTTCTGGTCATTGTTTCTGCAGAGTATTTTGACAGTCAGGTGCTACCCGTAGCACCACTTATTTTCAGAACCAAATTTCTGATCCTTTTATAGAAGAGAAGGAGGCATTGTCAAGAGCAATCTGCTGTTTTGGTACAAATAACACATGACATGAACTTCAATTGCATCTGGCTTTCCTGTGAGAAGAAATGTAATTCCCTGTAAGCATTGTCAAAAGGGAGAAAAGAATGGTTTCTCTGCTTTGGATTCTCCTTGTGCTGGGGTCATTAAAGATTTCGAAGAATTTTCTCCAAGAAAACATTGTTCTGGAGTACTGAAAAGACAGTGTCTTCAAATTCACCTTATCATTTTGTCTTAACTGCAGATGGATGATATATGCAAAGTGGTTTGCTATGTGCATGAATATATACATGCCATGCAAACCTAATGTCAAAACAATTCATCTTTTATGATGAACAATATCTTGACAGCATAATATTGTTACATTGACGCAGAGGGTGCCTTGAGAATCGTAATTTCATCAACTACTATATAGGAAATACAATGGTTTTGTGGCAATATGTGTTTATTGTAAAATAATATCAAAGAAATTCAGGTATTAGGTAATTTCTTCTAACAGATAAATTAATTATCTGAAAAAGATATTAACTCTGTTTATAAAAATGATGATCTCTTTAACCCTCACCACTTCATGAATGCAGATACAACTGCAAACATTCTGAACATTCCACAGCTCCGAGTCTATCAAGGCCCGCAATGATGGTGAAAATGGTTTCTGGCCATGGTGGTATTTCCTGTGAGATGTAAAAGAGGTTGAGTCCCGAGCTGGGGAATCTCGCTCCTTAATCTTCCTTCCTGTCTAACAGCAGTGTCCCCCGGCTGCTGTGTAAAAATTTGATGTATCAACAAAACAAAGATCCATAAAAGCCGATTTGCCCTTGCGGCAAGATTTGTATTCTCTGCACACACTGTGTTTCTACCCGTTTTTCCAACGAAAACAAATCAAAGTAAGGCATGTAAGTTATAAGAACTGAACTCACGTAAAAGCGTAGACAACTAACAATAACTATGCGAGACATGACGGTAGAGTGGCCATCAGTAACAGTTGTGTGTTATAAAATGTAGTATGGAGTGAAAGACTGTGCCGTTTCTCCAGGATTTTTTCAGAGTTAGCAGGAACCTTTCAATTGAGCTGATGAACATGCGTGATCGATACTGACAATGCTAGATCTCTCGAAAACAGCAGTCGGATCTATGTTGCTTCCTTGTATAATATTATGTTACCGTGAACAACAACTGTTCGATGAAATAAAAGGGCTGAATAAGAAAATAACAAAGCAGGCTGGCTCATTTTAGTTTCAAGTGACAGGATATAGGTAATTTAATAATGTTTTGATTTTCTTTTTGGAAAAAATTGTCTCCCAATTTCCTGCAGATATATATCAAGCATTCACTGTTGTGACATTACATCGAAACCAGGAGCTGCATCTACTTATATGCCTCCTGGCATTATGGAAATAACACATTTTTAATTTTCTGATGATTCATGTGCCGTCCATGTCATCTACACTGCAATTAGCTTTTTAAACTAGCTACTTAATGAATATGGTAACGGTGTTTTTCATTTTGTTAATGTGTTGTCACAATTAGCGATTTAAGACAATGGGCAATTTGAAAGCGATAGCAAACAAGAAAAAAAATCTATTATCATCACATATAATTAAATGAGCTGATTCGTTTTCATCAGCATGATCATGGGAGTCAAAAGAGTTGTTATGAAGCAGATGCAAAATGGCCGTCTATCCCTTCGTTTAATCTATCTAAATAAAAGTGTAACGTCAGTGGCACATTCGACACTTGGGGTCCCACCTCTCACGTCAGCACAATCACCCCATTTTCACCTCTTTCGCATACACAAACCCCATAAGAATCAAAATGTTTTTTAATTGCCATATCCACATAACCTACTCACCCATACCACCCAAATTTCTCATTTCAAACACACCTGTTTTTAGCCCCCTCCCCCAGGATCTAGATCAGCCTCTGTCTGCCTTCACAGTCCACTTTTGTCCACGACTTTCAAGAGACCTGCCACTCCTCACCCCATCTAATGTGCACATTTCCTCTTTTTTCAACCATGCCCTTCTGATGAATCCACATGCAATTTAATTACTGATGGCCCTTTCCCTTCGATTCAAATGTCCATGGATTGATATACAATCAATGCCACAGCAAGCATACCATTCCCTGCGTGGTTATACTTCCGGTCTGAAGAGTTTGTTGTGATCCAGGAGGATCCAGCATTTCGCGCTGTTTTGTGTATTCAATCACGCCATTCAAACTCCCCCCAAAACAGATAGTCATTATATGTCTAATTAGGCCTAGAGATGTGTCAATCAATGGCCGTTCTTTTCTATGTATTTTCTGGCCTGGATTGCTGCTTTGTTCAATTGGATTGAAATGTACACACAGTGCAGCACACAAGTTTACATTGGTGACACTTGAAGTGCACTTAGGCCTAGCCCAATTACACATTGACGGCAATTTGCACTTTCATAAAAGAACCATTCCAACAAATTAAAAACCCTTTGTCATTGGGCTTTTTTCCTTTTAATTGTCCACAATTTTTTTAAGACAGGCTTCAAAGTCAATTTATGGACAATCTTTTTGATGTTTTACATTATAATCCTATGAATAGGCCTAAATGCTGTTTTATGCGTGATTTGACTGCTTATCTATGAGTTTACTGTTACACTACTTACTTTTATTCCTTACGCACAATACCTCATGTCTCCGTCTTAATGTAAATACAAATGTAGGCCTGCAATGCCCTGCATAACACTCAACTTTCCATACAAAGTGCGTTTAAATAAGCAAAAATACATTGACTGAATGGCACTTAACGCGTCACTTAATTTGTCCAAAGTAACTGACCTCCAAACCAGTCCAATCAGACAATTACCAATTAAATCCTCCATTTGATCTTCCCTGACTTCTGACTTTACATGAATGATGAATCTCTTGATACATATATACATGCATGGATAGATAGATAGATAGAGATAGATAGAGAGATAGATGGATAGATAGATGGATAGATGGATAGATAGATAGATAGATAGATAGATAGATAGATAGAGAGATAGATAGATAGATAGATAGATAGATAGATAGATAGACAGATAGATAGACATATAGATAGACAGATAGGATAGGTTAGGATAGGATATTTATTTTTATGACACATATATATATACGCAATTACAATAATCTGTCAATGCTATTAGAATATTCCATATATATATATATATATATATATACATAGCATATGGAAATGGAGGAGCATACAAGAGCCTATGCAGGCTGTGGTGGCAGCACCTTACATTATTACAGAAAAAATAATTTTCATCAGTATTTCAATAGATATATAGATGGATAGATATATAAATAGATAGATAGATAGATAGTCATAGCCATATATAGTCATAGATAGATATAGCTAGCCAGATAGATAGATACCCATAGACACATAGTCATAGATACTGCCACAAAGCTAGGTATAGATAAACAGATAGATAAACAGAGATATACAGCTACATAGCAGATAGATAGACAGCTAGACAGTCAGACAGATAGACATCGCATTTTATCCACTCTCTCTCACAGGGCTGCCATTTGGCATGTTCAGGCCACATCACTGTGTCTCAGCCACATTACCCCCCCCCCCCAAAATAATATATTCTACAATTCCAGTCCTCCTCCTTTATTCATTTATCACTGGGTAATTCTAGTTCTACATATAACACGATTGACTTGAGATGTACGTTGGCGTCAATGACTTGATATTTGGCAGTCTGATGATATACAACAGTGTATTATAGCAGGTGGTACCGGTCTCTATCTGTCAGTCAGTCTTCTGTTTCAATGCACTCAATGCAATAGATGTAATAATTTTGGCAAACAGTTGCGGATCCAGAGGGGAGGGCGGTTTAGGGGTTCAAACATTTGGGCCTATAGTTTTAATGTAAAAAAAAAAAATCCCGACATTTTTAGTACATTTCCATTTGAAAACCCCTCATCCGACATTCTCTGCATTCGCCCCTGGTAAACATACAGGCCCAACTTTTTACCAACAGAATTAAATCTTTGATCTAACTGTAATTCCAAATTTATCACTACCTCATTCAGCGAGACAAAATGGCAGCACTGATAAGCAGGACAAGAGTTAAGACTTGGTTTAACCTTAGACCTGTTTTGAACTCAGGCAGTCTGGCTAATGTGTGGACCAGGCCCGCATCACTACTATTAATGTCCCACTGTTTCTCAGTTTGATAGACAATTTTTGTTTCTAAATAAAGTGTCAATACAATTATGGGCAAAAAAGATCCATGATTGCGTTTAAAAGTGCACACCTAACACAAACGCTCCTAGGTATTCACACTATAGTTGACCAACCAGCAGTATAGAAATTTCAAAACAGCACACGGCATCGATATATTCCAGTACTGGACAGTTTTTCAATACCCTAACCTAAAGTATTCATTATAGGAGTTTGATGCTTTCTTTGTGCTACTGTATTCTAGATCGGAAAAATGACTCTGAGAGAGCAGAATGTATAATATAATAAATAATATTATGTAGTCAGCATTTCCAAGTTCTGTGCTCTGCAGCTGAAACAGCACAAGGAAGCATGACCAGGTAGCTTATCTAATTTGGCCAACTGTCTCCTCTCTCGTATTCGCTCATGATCTTGACAGCCTGAAGAGCCAGTAGCGGCAGTTGGCTTTGTGACCCAACAATCGTTTGCCTTTGGACAAACATGTACGGTGGTCTGGGTCTAAGCATAGATAAATCTGCTATACAGACTGGTATTTGCGTGAAGGGACAAAAAAGTAGGATACTCCTTGCTAGGTATAGCATAGGCTATTCATGACAAAAAAGAACATTGCACAAATGCTTCATTCTGGTACTTTACATTCATGGCATCACAGATTATGGACCTGATTGATAAGAATTCACAAGGCAACTTTTACCTATTTATCAAATTTTTTACTTATTAAATTTCAGCATACAGGATGAAATGCTGTTAAATTAAAATCATCGGATGCCTGATGATAACACTGTCATGTTAAAAAAATTGCATTTGGAACTGGAACTACAAGCAAATAATAGTATGTGCATTTATTTGTTTAACACTGACAAAGTATTGGAAAAAGCTTTCTGTTATGTTAAGCCTTTGTCTGTCATTATAGATATAATCAGGAAACATTGTACTGATGAAACCTCCTCTTATAGCTTTAAAAATGAAACCTTCGACATGGGAGGCTTTTATTTTTGAAAATTGAGGATGATATCTGGAGTTGTCCCAGTTGATGAAGAATTACCTGATTAATTTATTTACAGATCCAAAACATTATACAAATGATAATAAAAAACGTTTTTTGTAATGGAAGCAGATTCCGTATAAATTCAACACGGTCTGTAGGCTGACCATAACATTCACAAAGATTTGTCATAATTTTGAGCATATCATATGCCTATCGAGTCAGAAATAAAATTTTTTGCCCTTGATGCATTTTACTGAAGGTTGCACTTGGAAACATTTAAATACCTCCTTCCTTCCTGGTGATCCTAAAATGGCATTATGTATAAAAGGATCGATTCTAGTTTCTCTAGAGTATCACATTTATAGGCTTTGGATTCTGTGTTGCTTCATGAATAAGATAATTTACAAATATGGCCACCAGTAACCTTATGGCCATTATTGACTATCAAGGTGAGGTTCAGTGCTAAATTGATAGGGTTATCCAAAGGTCTAGCAGCCACAAAGGCCCTTCAGCATTACTCTAGTTTCTAGTCAGAGCTAGTACCTTATTATGGGTAACATCTCGCAGTCTTTCAAGATGATTTCTGGCCATAATGGAGACTTTTCGGGGTAAATATTATAGTCCACTGCATGAAGAGTATCTGGTGTGCACGAAGTCTATATACTTAAGTCTGTTTCACTAGCTCATAGGAAGTTTTATTTTAAGTGCCATTACAATTGCTCAATTAACACTCAATAATGTAAATTTTTTTTTTTTGCTTTTATTTGGCGTAATTGTTTCCTTTCAGAGTTAACATAGCTTTTGAAAAAGAACTGGCTCGGAGCATTTGGATCCCATTGGTCAGGGTGTCAGGCAGCTGGCTATATACGTCGGTCAATACTATATCAATCCCAAAAAGTGTCAGATTATCACAAACCACCTTTTAAAATCTTAACTTTATGTGCCAGTGTAAATTACCTGACATTGCAGCATCAAAATTACAAGTTAATATTATTGATTTGAAATGAAATCAGAAAGTTAGTATATTTATGGTGGATCTACTAAGAATTTAAACATGTAATTAAGGGTGCCAGAAGGAAAGGAGGGTGTCAAGGATAGTCGAATGAGAAAGGGTAAATCTGATCCTTGCAAAAAGAAATTGTTATAGCGTCAATAATAATTTTGCGCGTATACCTCCAATTTTTTTCCTGATTCAAGACCTGATAGTATTCTTTAAGTTCAAAAGATCCGTGCCCCCCAATGCAATTACTCCCCCCCCCCTCCGTTCCGGCACTCTTCCATGTTATAGAAATATTTTGACGGAAATATCTGATCCCCTTAGAACAGCAGGAGACATTGTCTGGAGTGTTCAGCTGTTTCTTCGCAAATAACACATGACACAAATTCCAATTGCATCTGGCTTTCTGTCAGCAGAAATGTAATTCCCTCTCAAGAGCTGTTCAAAGGCCATTGTCGAAAAGGAGAAAAGAATGGTTTCAATGGTTTGATTTCTCTTAGTTCTCAGGGCTTTCAAGTTTTCCAGATTTTTTCCAAGGAAAGTGTTTTTGCATGAAAACTTCAATAATTTATCGACCAAAATACACCTTTTTATTTGTACAAGCTGCAGATAGATGATATGCCAAGTATTTATGCAATTTGCATGCATATTATATGCGTTGTACTGATGTCCATTGCTTAAATATGTTGAGGCAAATACTCTGTTCATAGCAAGTTATTTTGCAATTAATGATCTGCTATGTCAACTCTACCACTCAGAATCTGTGTCACTGTGCATCTGTCGATATCAACCTGTTAGCAATTTCATTTGATACTTACTATAAATATACTCAATAAAATATATATTGTATACCTAACAAAAAGGAAATGCCTTAATCAAATTTGTGCATGCCATGCACAATAAATTCCAGTTACCACAACAAACAGAAAGCTCACATGCAGGCCTAGACTTACAGTGAAACACTTTGATATAGGAAAAATCCTTTCAGGTTCATGTTGATTTTTGCATTCTGTGAGTCATGATACACCATGATTTGTCATGATCATTGCATCAGTATAGGAAGCATATATGCTGTTGATGATTCATGATCGAGATTACATGCCATAGCTGTGAATCTGTAAGATCCAAAGCTGTGTATGAAAGATATTGACATGGGATGATTGGTCATCATTTGGATGATTTGTCATAACCAGTCTCTGGCAGTGATTGGTCTTCCTTCATGATGACAATTTCCTATTCATCTGCCAAAATGAAGGAGTATCCACCTGAGCTGAGATGGAGAGTCATTTATCTGAAATATTTGCATGATAAAAGCGTACAAGAGATGTCTGGTACAACTACATGCAGAAACAGGTGGTGTCCATAAGAAGGAAAGGCCTGGAAGAGTCAGGAAATTGAACAGTAAGTACATTTGGGGTCAACCATTACATATTGGGGGGGGGGGGGTTGGAGGAGAAAGTACTGCACTGTGATACATGTACCAGAGTCAGTTATTTATTTCAAGCACTCGCTATACAAAACTTGATTTCAAGATTGAACAACACATATAATAAGAGAAAGAAGGTATGATTTTATTTATTGAGGCTAGACAGGACATTATTGTAATTTAGGCCAGACTTTTTAAATTTTTCGCTTCTCAGAGCGACCAAACCAACCGATTTTCTGCCTATGGAAAAAAAAATTATCATACCCACAATTTTTATCAAATTGACATGTATAAAAAACTGAGATTTCACCTTCTTTTTCGTCCTACCGACCTACCCTAGAAAAAGTGTCTTGAGAAGATTAGAGAAAGAAACTAAAGATCAATTATGTCTGGCCTTACAGAAAGCACCAAGCCAAGCCAAGGCCGATTCAACATTGCAGTACCCAAGCTAATGATGGAAGTATATTTTTATATTATCCATAACCGCTCCTCCTCCCATGGCATCATCCTGTAGGCCTCCAGTTGCCTTGGACTGACAGTGGTGCTAACAACAGCTGAAAAACAAAATCTCTTGAGCATATGGGCTGTGGTTATGCAGTTATGACAAATAATGCCTATGATGACTCATCATCCCATGTCAAAGTGTTTCACATATTTAGTCACATTTACAACTATATTACATGGTAGTGATCATGAATCATCAGCTGCATATTTTTTTCCATTACTAATGTAATGATCATGACAAATCATGGTGTATTATGACTCACAGAATGCAAAAATCAACATGAACCTGAAAGGATTTTTCCTATATCAAAGTGTTTCACTGTAATTCCTTCACACTCTTGGTGAAGACAAAACAATTTACTTTGCAATGTTTCAGCATAAAGCCACTGCCAAAGGCTTAAGGGAGCTTTGCTGCCTTTGAAGGCACTTAGTCGGCATCCACAAATAATGGGCTCAGACTGACGTAATTTTCCAGCCAGAGCACAGAGAACAGCCATTTTGTAGGCCAGATTCAATAAAAATGGCACACCCTGCTTGTGTCAAATTGTAAGGATGTAACTTGCCTTATGATTTTCAGGCATTTCAAATTTGAAAAACCGTTAAAGAATAGCTATTTGGACAAATTTCAAATTCCAAGGTAATTTTAAACACAAGGAAGGATGTATGACTGTGTTAGAATTATTACTGATTTTAGTTGGATGCCGTTGAATAAGCAGCATCTTGAGCCCATGCAATCTCTTACAGTTGCATTGTAACTGTATCATAGCAATGGACAGAGCTATTCAAAGAGAAAGACAGCAAGCATCACAGATATTCATCTGTCACAAACTGGTGGAAAAGAATGTGCATGTAATTGACATCATCAGTAATGGAAGCTGTCTTTCAGTGATATAACATTTTGTGGTTCAACAATCTCTGTACAGACGGCCAAATCATATTTTTTCCAGCAACTTATTGGAGATGACATCAGCCAACCTCCTGTCAAATTTCATCAATGTTAATCTCATCACTGCGCTCAAGGAAGAAAATGCTGAGTATGCACAAACGATGAAGCAAAAATACAGGATATAGACATGTGACAAACATATTTTTCAGATACATTAGTCTGTGCTTAGCAAATCCCCCTATTGATTAAATAAAAAGTTTTTGTGAAGGTTGAGGGGGGATGACATTTTGTTAATGTCAGAAATGAAGCCTCACTGTCATGCATTTGGTTGCTGTTTCCCACAGTCATTCTACACAAGAAGTGTGCGTTAATTGGCTCTATATTGACATTATGCATCTTGGCAAAGTATTGAGCATCGTTCTAATCTGTCCCGAATTATGCATGCTGTGGTTGCTCCTCTCTTTGGGATAAGGATTTTCTAGATTCCAGTTAGCTTACCATGAAAGATAACCCATTTGCAAGATTGCATTTATGCATTTCCACGAGCTGGTGGTTACCATGAAATAATATCTTCCCGATTGATCTACTTGGCGGTACTTGCATTCTACATAAATTTATTGTCTTAAAGCCAACATGGAATAGTGTGGCCAAATTATGCTAGTCTATTATGAAGGAATAATTTCTGACTTCCAATTTTTAAACAATAAATCTTACCTGGAAATCTTTTTTCCTGAAGCATGTTTAGTGTCTATAATTCAACTAGGCAATTTCAACACTAAACTACCAATGAGATTTGAGAAATTTAAAGAAAATTGCAGAATTCATGGGAAATGATCAATGGTAAAATACTTAGGCCTATTTGTAAATATATTTCGAACTGAGAAGAACAGATTATACTGATGATGCCTTGGAAGGTTAAAAAATAGTGTGTAGGTAAGTATTGATGCAACATTAACTGCCTGACAAAAGATGCTATAAAAACCTGTAAAATGTATTGTCTATTGGATCATCATTTCTCATAGCAGCAGATGCAACTTTCAATGTCCTGAACAGTCTGCATACTATCAAGTCTCGAAATGGCAAAATGGCTTTCAAAAGATGGTTTTATATTTTGTTTGATGTGATCAGGTCCGGAGTCGGAGAATTTGCTCATTAATCTCCGGCTATTATCTCCCTGCCTGTCATCTATATCCACTGAAGTCAAGTTGAGTGTATAACCTCAAATTATTAAAAAATCTTGCTGTTAATTGAATAAATGGACAGATACAAGGTTTCCAAAAAATCCATGACGTAAAAATAACTGTGTTATTTGGCTGTGACGTCATCATATAACAAACGTTTCAGGAAATGAGTCGGGGTGTGGGTGGTGGCACAGGGATTTTTGCACCAATATTTTTGTTGATTATATAACTATATATGTTAACTGTAGAAAACAGATAATTTCACCTTTTTCTGTATTTTGTAGTTTTGACAGTTTCTATGTGATAGTTTCAAACTGTGAAGCACTGAAAGTGCCATAGCTTCCTGAATAGCTGTCAAATTCATTCAGTCTACAGATTTTGCAGAGAGCAGATCATTTTATTTTATTCAATATGTAGTGGAGTTTTTAACCATTTTAAGGTATGTGAATTTTGTAATTAAATTATATTGTCATTGAATGATATTGTATAATTCTACATTGAGTTTATATTGGTAGAATAATTACTTAGCCTTTCATTAGAACAACTATAAATCTCATGTGTTCATTTATTAAATTTACATGCTTTTATTCAACATTTGTACAGTTTAAATTACTTAGATGATTACTTAAGATTACTTGGGTGATTACTTAGATGATTACTTAGATGATTACTTGGGTGATTACTTAGATGATTACTCTGATGTTTACTTTGTGATTGTGATAACTCACTTATGTAATTAATTATCATTTACTTGATTATTTATGAAATTAGATGTTAATGATTATTAGCACATTATTGAGACTGCTGAACTTAGAAACATTCTTTGATTTATTCAGGTGTGAATTATGCAGTCCTAGTCAAGTTTCACTAAATATACAGTCACAATATGAAGTCACCCTTGATGATGCGGCTAGTTAAATAGAGGCACATTCTTGTAAGTTTATTTATTTGGTGCCCTTTTTATTTCTGCCAAACTTCTTTATTTCATATTTATTTATCATTATTCATATTTATTTATACCATTCAGTTTTACCATTTATTTATTTGTTGTATTTTACTCATTGTTTTTAGATGTACCTGTCAACTTTGATCGAGTACAATAAAGTGTCCAAAACTTCAAACTGCGTCGTCAATAGTACATAAGAATACGGCCAAGTACAAGTCAATTCGCTTCAACCATGGGGGATGCAGAGGCCAAGAAATCCAGGAAAGCAAGGAAGGGAGCACTCACAAGAGAAATCAACAATCTTCGCAGGTTGATGGCTGAAGATTCTTCAGAAGAATTAACAACAAGACTTCCGAATCTCAAAGATAAGTTCATTGAATTTGAAAAAGCCCATGAAGAGTATCACAAAGCTTTAACAGAAGATAAAGACATTGATGAAAGTGATGACTATTTTCTCAAGGCTGAAAATGATTACATTGATTCTACTATGTCTCTGAAGAACTGGTTGGCATCTTTAAATGAAAAGAAACCTGCTGCTGTTGCTAAAGAAGATGTTGAATCACTTAAAGACTTAAAGGCAGTTGACTTCATGACCATGACCAATGCGCCTAGTTTAAAGATCGAAAGTTTTAATGGAGATCCCATGAAGTATCACAACTTCATGGCTATTTTTGATGAACATGTACACAAGACCAGACTTTCTCCAAGTGCCAAGTTAGCCCGCTTATTACAGTGTACAACTGACAAAGCCAAATTTGCCATTCAAGCTTGTGCAGTTCTTGGTGAAGAGGGCTATGAAGAGGCCCGAGCAATTTTGAAGAAAAGATTCGGCAACAGTTTCTTAATTGCAGAAGCTGTTATTAATTCGATTAAATGTGGTGAATCCATTGAAGCCCCTGCTGACCTCTTGAGGTTTTCTGATGAACTGTTGAGCTGCAAAGCTACTCTTTCTTCAATGGGGAAGTTGAAAGAAATAGACACTCAAGGCAGTATAAAGGACATTCTCAAACGTTTGCACCCTGATATTCGTGACAAGTGGAGGGAAAAAGCTATGAAGCATAAGAGAGACAAAGAGAGTTACCCTGATTTTGATGATTTTGCGAAATTTGTTGCGATAGAGGCTGATGACGCAACAGACCCAGTTTATGGGTCAGAAAGCTGTGCATCAAATACTGCCTCCAAGTCTTCTGTCGTAAAGAGCAAGGCTTCATCTTCATTCTCGTCTAACGTGTGTGATGAGCGCAAGACTCCTTCTTGCTGTGCTTGCAGTGGACCACGTCACCGTCTCTTCCTGTGTGAATCCTTCAAGGGTTTAAAGCCACCCGAGAGATTGCAGCTTGTGAAGCAACATGAACTGTGTGAGAATTGCTTTATGGATAATCACACAACTCTCCAATGTCACAAGCCTTCTTTCTGCAGTGTGCCAGGTTGCGGAATGAAGCATTCCAAGTTCGTACATGTTCGCAACAATTCTACTGATTCTAACAACACTCAACAAGAGACTGCCAGAAAACTGACCTCCAATCAAGCAGAGATTGTACATACCAGTTCTGGTGACTATGATGAAGTTATGCTTCCAGTTGTGAAAGTTTGTGTGAATAATAATGTTGAAACTGGTGCTCTGCTAGACAACGGTTCTACAAATAGTTTCTGTACTGAAAGACTGGTGAACAAACTTGGTATTCTAGGAAATGCTGTTACTTACAAATTGAGTACTTTGCCTTCTTCCCAAGAGACCAAGCGGTCACTTGTTGTTGATCTGAATGTTATGTCAAGTGATGGTCAATCAGCTATGAATCTGTATAATGTTTATGTTGTCAAAGATATTCCCGTCCATGTACCTAAGTTTGACTGCAACATGTATTCTCATTTGTCTGACTTACCTGTTCGTACTTGCAATGATGTTGATGTTCTCATAGGCCAATGCCATGCTGAAGCTCTGATTCCTCTTGAAACCAGGAAAGGTCAACTAGATGAACCATTTGCCGTCCGGACTATGTTGGGTTGGTCACTCAATGGTCGAGCATCATCCCATGGACATGCGAGTAAGAAGGTCGTCTCCAACTTTGTGTCTACTTCTACTAGGGACTTGGACGCCCAGAAGACATTGGACATCAAATATGGATCACCGAGTGAAGAATTTCCTTTCATCCAAATTCCTAACAACCATGAATCTACAACTGGGAGTATGAAGTTGATTGACAAGAACATGAGAAAAAAATGGATCATCACAGCAAGAACGCACTGAATATGATCAACCTGCTCTTGGCAAGTCCGAAAATTCTGATGCTTCGTCACAAGTTGAGCCCATTGATGATTGTGTTGAAGATGATGACATGTTTTGTTATGATGCCGATGTTAAATCTGTTTCTGTTGTGAATCACTCTATGTTTAATGATGTTGCATATCAACGTGATGATTTTCATCCAGTGAATCAGAATTTCCAGCCTCTCTACAGACCTGATCATCAAGTTGCAGCCCAGGAACCTGTGAAGAATGAAGCTAATCACAGCACTGGCTTTACATGTTCAGACAGGTGGCAACCTGTCAGAAAAGAGGACAACCCAGCTGGTCTGCTGTGTAATGGGATGACAACGGGACCATTATTCCAGAATTTCTTCAATGGTGAATTTGAATGGATGTGTTGTGATTTTGAAAAGAAGATGTTTGTCACACCCTTAGAACTTCAAGTCCTCACCTTACCTGCAACCCTGGGAAAATCTAATCATCAACCAATTCAAAATTTCTTTGACACTGGATGGATATTGGATGGAAGGCCCCCCCCCCCCCCCCGAAATGAAACCCTTGTGACTGACATCTCAACGAAAGGACAACAGAACTTTAGCTAGTTATATTTATTTGTACTTGTGATATTCAGTTTTTAGAAATTAAATCATTCAACTTTTACTTTATTTATTCTTTCGCATTTGTAAAAAAAAAATAAATAAAAAAAAAAATTTCAATTTTGTTTACATTTGAGTAATTTTTGTATATATATTTGATTTATGTGAATAATTCAAGGTTGTGGAGTGTTAACTGTAGAAAACAGTTAATTTCACCTTTTTCTGTATTTTGTAGTTTTGACAGTTTCTATGTGATAGTTTCAAACTGTGAAGCACTGAAAGTGCCATAGCTTCCTGAATAGCTGTCAAATTCATTCAGTCTACAGATTTTGCAGAGAGCAGATCATTTTATTTTATTCAATATGTAGTGGAGTTTTTAACCATTTTAAGGTATGTGAATTTTGTAATTAAATTATATTGTCATTGAATGATATTGTATAATTCTACATTGAGTTTATATTGGTAGAATAATTACTTAGCCTTTCATTAGAACAACTATAAATCTCATGTGTTCATTTATTAAATTTACATGCTTTTATTCAACATTTGTACAGTTTAAATTACTTAGATGATTACTTAAGATTACTTGGGTGATTACTTAGATGATTACTTAGATGATTACTTGGGTGATTACTTAGATGATTACTCTGATGTTTACTTTGTGATTGTGATAACTCACTTATGTGATTAATTATCATTTACTTGATTTTTTATGAAATTAGATGTTAATGATTATTAGCACATTATTGAGACTGCTGAACTTAGAAACATTCTTTGATTTATTCAGGTGTGAATTATGCAGTCCTAGTCAAGTTTCACTAAATATACAGTCACAATATGAAGTCACCCTTGATGATGCGGCTAGTTAGATAGAGGCACATTCTTGTAAGTTTATTTATTTGGTGCCCTTTTTATTTCTGCCAAACTTCTTTATTTCATATTTATTTATCATTATTCATATTTATTTATACCATTCAGTTTTACCATTCATTTATTTGTTGTATTTTACTCATTGTTTTTAGATGTACCTGTCAACTTTGATCGAGTACAATAAAGTGTCCAAAACTTCAAACTGCGTCGTCAATAGTACATAACTATATAATTTAAAGGGAATTCACCATTTTATTTTGAGATGTCAATGTCTTCCCAGTCAACAATTTGACCTCACTGTGATATATCTGTGAGGTCTTCAAAGACACCTTGAAAGCTCACAGAAAAGACCTCACATCAACCTCATTTTGAAGCCAGTCAATGAGGGTGATTTGAGCTCAAAAGTTGAGGTCACACTGTGAGCTCCCTGTGAGCCTAATGTGAGGTCTCATAGTGAGATTCATGTGAGCCTCTTGTGAGCTTTCTGTGAGCTCTCTGTGAGCCTTTTCTGAGATCAACTCTGCAGGGTGAACTTTCTGTGACCTCTGCAGGTGAACTTCCTGAGACCTCATATCACCCTCATTGACCTCTTCAAGAGTTAGATAAATACACATACAGAATAGCAAGTTTGTTCACTCATTTTATTTATCAAATCACATTGCTGGATAGGGGGGGGGGCTTTATCCAAATTTCTTCAATCTTCATTCCAGTAGTCCAGCCCATACATATCAACCAGCAAGCAACCTGAAACAAAATAAATATAATACGAATACATGTATGTGCTACATATAATATATCAGCAACTTCAATATAATGTCCAATATACATCTAGGCTGAATTATCCTATACTGTGTGTGTGGTTGATATCTATTATCTAATTATTCCAAGAAAAATTGTCAATTAAAATGGAAAACATCACTAGTTCATACATGTCAAAACTGTATGTGTTTGTTTAGTGCAATGGCTCCAGATACTAAATGACAGTTGAAAGATTGTGCCAAGACTGCTGTATAATTTAACTGTCAAAACACATATAGTTGTCATTTTCTGGATGCTTAATTTCTATGTCTGTGGAATCACTAAGTGTTTAAACCCATGCTAACATAATTTCCAAATCTACAACCTATATAAAAGTGTACTTACATGCATTACTTCATCTCCCAAATTTCCCTGTTACAAGTTGATTCAAAATGGTGGATGGAATGTTGTGATGGCCATGTGATGTCACTTCCTGTCACAGAAAGCTCACAGTGTGAGCTCTCTGTGAGATCTCATAGTGGCACCGTCATTTGTGAGCTCACTGTGAACTAAAAGAGAGCTCACATTTTGACCTCAGCATGTGAGACTTCTGTGAGCTCTGCATGAGGTAGCAATGCATGAGGTCACAATGTAAGCTCTCTTTGACATCTCTGTGTGATTTCCTTGTCACCTCCCAGAGAGATCTCATAGTGACACCATCGTATGTGAGCTCACTGTGAGCTCGTAGTGGACTCACATTTTGACCTCAGTATGTGAGATTTCAGAGAGCTCTGCATGAGGTAGCAATGCATGAGGTCACAAGGTGTGAGGTCATTGTGATGTCTTGATGACACTCTCAAGCAAGACATCAACATGTGAGTTTCTTGTGATCTCACAGTGAGTGCTGTGCAGACTCAAATGTTGACTGGGTTAAACAGGCAGTTCTTGAAGTGATAATATACAAGCCTGGTGCAAATGAATAATGTAAAGGGCTAGCATGACACCCAGTCTTTGATATCTGAAAGTTTCATGGAACTGCAGCAAACAACTGCTGCACGGTTGACTAGTGAATTTTTGTTGATTTTTTGGGCAATCGGGGAATAGAAGCTGTTTCATGGATTCTGGCACTCAGGGTAGCCAATTTGAAAGATTAGGCAAAAAAAAACCAAAAAATTGGTGACCGGTTCAAGGAATATATTTGATATAACAGGCCATTCAACTCACTTCTATTTGCAGCGAATGACCGCAATATTTCGCATTTATTCCCTGCATCACAACTATTCAAAGCAGCTTTCACCATGGATTTTTGGCGTATTTCAAGCTGGCTGGTGAGAACCTGCAGATTATGGTGGCAAGATATTAAAAGAACTTTCTAGGAAAATACAGATGATATAAAGTAAATTAGACAACGTTTATTTAAGGAAAACTGACTTCTACTTCTGAGGATGATGATAAAGTGTTTTAGCATTTCCATCCCCTGAATTGGCAACCAGAGAGTTTTTACCAGCATGATTGTAGGGAAGTCATGAAACATATTCTATTCGCATTTCAAGCTTTTTCACACTTTTCGGGCTTGAAACTGCTCCCATTGGGTCAGAAGATGTCCTAAATTCATGAAATGTTCGCTGGATGTTTGGGAGATATTGGTGATTAACTAAGATCATTTTTGGGGATGTCATGACTAGCAGAAACATGTGTAGATTGACTTCAATTGAATATTAGGCTGTTTATGGTGACTTCCCTTTATATTATATATTTGTATCTAACACAAAGACCATAGGTGTAAAAACCCCTATGGGTGGGGGGGGGGCAGCCCCCATGTGACGCCATGACAACGTTTGTGAAGCAATGTTTTGACAAGTAACTGGAACTATTTAACCGGATATTGGACTTGAGCCCTAAACTTTTCGAAGCAGTACTATCCTGAACAAGAAACTGACCAGTCAGTCACATACAATTGTTCTTGATGCCTCGGGAATGTCCCATAGTTAATATGGTATTGCAGTGACATTTCTATGCAAGGTAAGTGATTTTTTTTGTATTGACGTCTTAACCTGTAAAAAAAATGTAGGGGAGAGTGCCCAAAACGCACCCCCTAAGGGAGATCTTGAATATCAGGATGATGTTCACTAATAAATGTATCAGTTAGCTAAATACAACATAAAATGAAATTGAGAAGACAGAGGCACAATTCAGCACAAACCAGAAGGTGCTTGAGCAAGTTCAGACTTCACTATGGCCATTATAAGATTTTAAAACAAAGCCATCTGAACGTTGATGATCAGGGTGATGAAATCACATGAAAAGTACATATTAACACCTCGAAGGAGCATCTAAAGCCCTGGATAGATAAGACATACAGTGCCACAGATAATTTGATCTTCAAACAAGACGGGGCATCAGCCACACTCCCTTGGAAAGGCCAGAACTGGATCAAGGTTCGCTCTGTCAAGTTTCTCAGCGGGACAATATGGCCCCTGTTATTGGGGGGGGGGGGGGGATGATAAAATGGCTTTTTCGCTTGGCATGTGCGGGGACACCTCCAAATCAATCTTTATTGTTTTAAAAGTCCATCCATACTGAAATTTCTGGATTTCTGACCTGCTACTAGCTGCTACTGGCACTTTAGTATGACAGGAAAAGCGATGTTTTTGTGAAATTTCGCCTATTCGCGATATTTGTTAATTTTAACATGTTTAAAGATAGGAAGTTGAAAATAACACCATTAAACAGAGTGTCAAGAGAGCTTTCATTTGCATACCAACACTTATAGTCTGTGACAAACATAAAGATCAGATAAAAATTTATTTTATTCTTCTAAATTAGATGATTATGAAACTATTAGAGACATGGCGTGAAAATAATGGCCTAAATTATAACTAGTCATTTTCAGGAAACCAATGACACTGTGTGAACAGTAGAATCATGTTAAGTTAAGCCTTAGCTTGGAAATGCAGTATCCCCAGTAAGTACACTCATATAAATGTTTTATTGATTTGCCGATCCGTAAGGGTCCAACTGAAATAATCGAGCTAAATCTGTACGTAAGTGAATGTCCGTTATTTGGGAATGATGTGCACTTAAATATTTTTAATTGGTAAATAATGAATTACAAAACTTGTGCTGTAAATAATTGACTAAACCTTGAAGTTAAACTTATTTTGTAACCTGCATGCATGGTGAAGTGGAAGTCTTGATAACTGTGTGTGCATTTTAAAATATTAAATTCTATTAGTCTGTGCTTCCGAGAAGTCAAAAAATTCACGAAGTGTACTGACATTGACTATTTTGAATTTGAATTTTACAGGAGAAACTTCATACTCGCATCACTAATGCCAGAACAAACTGAAAATTTGCAGCAAATCATACAGCAGTTTTCGAGCAGGCTTGGTCAGTTCACTGAGAAGACAGATTGTAAACTTCGATAGCCCAGACCTACTATTAAAATCACATTAAAATATCAGTCAAGATACTGCAACTGGTTGACCTTGGAGAAATTTCTTTGTTTTTAGGTTGCAAATGGTCAACTTTTAGGCCCAAATTTTCATGTTAGGTTTAAACTTGGTTTAACCCAGGGTTTTACTCAGTTAAACCCAGTTTCGATAAACCAAGTTTAACTTGAGTTTAGACCCAGTTTAAAAACCAAATTTTCATGTCTGACAAACCTTGGCTAGACCAGGTTTACGGAGATTGAGTTTAAACTCAGTTTGCACCCAGTTTTTTGAAACAAGAAGAAGCAAAATTTAAAAAGATAAGTAAGGAACAAAAGAAAGGTAGTAAACAAAGACGAAGAAACAATAAGCAATAAAAAGAAGAATTTTAGAAGGAGAAAAATAAAAAAATGAAAGGAAATTAAAGCAAAATCAGGAAGAATGGTCAGAAGAAATGCTCATGAAGTTAATTTAGACTAATTTCGAAGTAGAAAGATGAGAAGAGAAACTAAGGAGAAAGAAGAAGGAAAAGCATTCGGAAATTAAGAAGAAAGTAAGAGCATAATTAAAAAGAAGAGGAAGAAGATGAAAGATCTAGAAGAACAGCAAACAACAAGAAAGGAGAAAAAAAAAACAGAAGGATAACATAATACAGCCATAATTAAGGAAAAAAGCCGAAAGGAAAAGAAATATGAGAAAGAAAAAGGAATAAAGAGAATAAAAGAAAGAAAAGAAGGAGGAAAGGAATGAAATAGGCCATGAAAGAAGGAGATAACTGAAAGTGAAGAAAAAGAGAAGAGGTAGAAAATGATGACGAGTGCAAAAGAAGAAGCAAAAAGATGCAGGAGGTAAAAGAAAGAAGACGAAATGAAATAACAAAAGAAACCAGATTAAAAAGAAATGAAGAAAGTAAGAGAAGACAAAAGGGGGAATATGAATATTAAAGAGGGAAGAAAAAAATTTTAAAAAATCAAAGAAGGAAGATACAACAGTTAGAATAGATAATTAGTAATAGAATGAATGATTATGTAAATGCCAAAGCATGAGGACGGCAACACCTGGACCCAAAAGATACATTTTAAAGACAATAAATTTTAATGAGCTATAAATACCTGTATAACTATTCTCCTAATAAAAAGTTGCCACAGAAACATGAAAATAAAAAAAAATGTATAAAAAGTATTCTTGGAAAAATTTTGGGAAATAAAAGACCAATTTGACAAAAATGTCCACATGGGGAGTTATGGAAAAAGGAAATGTTGAAGCGAATTTGGAAAAGAAACAATTTTGGGGGGAAAAATTTTTGAAAAAAAAAAGTTCTTGAAAAAAATTGGGATTAAAAATAATTTTCGAAAAAAAAAAAAAAAAAAAAATTCAGAGCACAACCAATAAGGTTATCTAGATCTGTGAATTGGATATCTGACTTTGCAGACGCAAAATCCACACTGAAGGCTTCCAAAACCAGGAGTTAAACCACCCCTGAGCAGGTTTCTGCTAAAACCACAGAAAAACCTGGTCGATTTTTAAAACCAGACATGAAAATTTCGAGAAAATAAAAACTTAAGTTTTAATATCTTAAACTTGGTTTAAACCTAGTTTATCCACAAACCAAGTTTAAACTAGAGATGAAAATTTGGGCCTTAAGGTCAGCAGAGTAGTTTATGGGTCTACCCAGGTGTCAGGGTGGGCATTAGCACACTTCCAGTCTCAGTGATATTTTCAGTAAACTGACCAAGCCTGCTCGATAACTGCTGTAAGTTATGAATTGGAGCATGCATAGGCAGGACAAATCCAATGATTCTGAAGCAGAAGTGCAACAAAATAAAAATCATAAATTTCAATATTGAAAATTAATCGGTGTCCATTTGAAAATGGTATTTGTTCAAGGAAGAGCCCAAAACTCCAAATCCTTCAGGACCTCAAAAAGATTTGAACAACTCAGTGGTCCAGTTTAGACAATTCAAAGATCTGACAAATAACATATTGTACAACTATTGTCTGGTATCAGACGATCCTTTTTTTCACAGTGCAAATAGGCCTACTTGACTGGTATATTGTAACACTAAGAAATGTATGATATATAGTTGTGTGATATAGCAAGTGAAGGTCTGCCACAATATTTAGTAACTATTTGCAAAATTGTAATCACTATCACATATATTAAGACTTGTATGTGTAGAAGGGAACAAAGCCATCAGAATCATTGATCTGTACTTTCTCACGACTTTTTTGGGGAAAATAGTAAAAGTCAGCAGTAATGGTGACACTATTATAATGATCATCAAAATTTAGCTATGACATATCTAATTACAAATTATCCAAGCCAGAGCAAAATCACCAGCACTACACAAATTCCCAGACCTAATATTTTGTCACTGTGAATCTCATGTTGTGGTTTACAAAGAACGCCATGAATACTGCAAAAGCATAATTCATTATGATTTTCATTGATTTGCGGTTTAAGTTATCCAAACAAAATTATTGCATTTTATATGCATCTGTCATTCAGAGTCATGCCATTCTGGGGGGCACATTGTGGGGATGATCAGATATGAATCTGAAACAAATGTAAAATTTTGTGATTAATGCAAAAAATACTCCTCTTGCTACCTTTTGTATACCTCCAAGTGATTATTTGGGAATTGGAAACTGTCACAACACTGAATCACAAATAATTTCACATTCTGTTTATGAAAGTGTAGCGAAGGAGTGCCAGAGACACGGTCCTTTTCCACACAACCTCTGAAAGGGCCATCACCAATTTCTTCTCCTTTCCATCTAGGCCTACTTCAAGCCGTCAGTATTGGCAATCTTCGAATGTGCAGGTTGCTGATACAAGTGACTTGCAATTCACTATCTGTAATTTTCTATTTCTTGATGAAGTCAGAGATATTTTCAAGATTCAGGTCCACCGTCCACAATCTAAATTCTTGTCATTGACCGATTCATACAACAATTGATGTTTTGGGATTTTCTAGAAACTTCTTTTAAAATGTACCCTAAATGTCCATATCTCAAGAACCACTGCTCCTAGAAAGTTGAAATATACACCAAAATGTTCGGAATGCCCTATTTCATATTCAATATCGATACATTTATATGACTTAAAATCAATACTTCTCAAGTTCTGATGGAAAATACTATTTTCGACATTTAAAATGACGCGGTTTGACATTTTGGCCAGTAGCAGGCAGAATAAGTCATGAAATTCAATTTGGTAAATTTTTTCTCCATTCTGGAGGCAATGAGCAACTATTGAAGGTGTCCCCGCAAATTTTCAGGATTAATACCCCCCCCCCCACTGTCAGACTGAGTTTTATCGAGGGTTGGATCCTGAGGTTGACTAACTATAATCTCATTCCTTATTAACCAATAAAAATTGTTTCATGCAACCAATAACTGTGGTCAATAATTGAGCAATCTCATGTGTTTAAATGACAGTTAGCCAGCTAAACCAATTCAAATTGGTTGGTAGCAAACCAATCAATTGATTGGTTGACTTACATGTAATTGTTTTAACTAAGCATTTTTCTGCAAGCTTTGTCATTTTAGTTTTCTTGTGATTTCTGAATCCATGTGAGAAGTTGCATCGCAAGAAGTGATTGATTGACTAAGTGTACAAACTGTCTGTTCGGTAGAATGCCTGTGCTGAAATTATTTTTAAAGATTCAGTGAACAACTTTGGTAAAACTTCACATTTGGATGACACGATGTGCATACTAATTAGAAAAGGAAACTCCTTGTCAAACAATGAAAAGCAATGATGAATCACTGGTAAAAACAATGAAAAGTTAGTTTCACAGTTATTGAATCTATTTTTTTAAATGATGAACGGATGAAGAATGCCATTATGAAATTTGATTGTGCAGTTGTTGTGATTCACAGTAGAGCTTTCTTTCAAAACCATTCAAAAGTTGCAATATCTTCTTTCTCAATTCAAATGGAACAGTTGATGGCAGTTTTTGTGCCGATGTTTCTTAATTTCTATTTCATAGAGTCACACCTGGATTACAGCTGAGGTCCTGCATATTCTTGGTGAGAGAGACTGATTCCAATGCATGTCTGTGTGAAACAAAAAAAACAGAGAGGGAGAGAGGCATGTGTGCAGTTCAGTGGTCAGTTTGATCAGGTGAGCATTTAATTGAGCAGTATTGGGTCAATTTGGCATTTACACCTCCTTGTGATCGTTCATGGGCAGATTGCCCCCATGATTGACTTTTTATTTGTTGCTGAGTGCCTAGCAATTGCTTTGACAATAACATTTATGCTGCCATCAGTGAGGGTCATACTGTTAATTGCAATTAGGAAGCATCCACCATGCTCCAAAGTTCTGTCCCCAATGATAATCCATTCATACAATTGCACTCTGGCAAATGCTATGGTCCAATTATTATTCGCATAATTATCTAAAAGCAAGGTATTTTAGCTAGCAATGCTGGCTCTTTTGGTCACAAGCTGTCTTCATACTTTAGACAGGAACCGAGGTAGATGAATCGACATAGTAAATTAGGTATTTATGAAGTTGATTCAAATTACAGTATAGTTAGTATATACATGAATAGAATTGATATTTATAGTGATGTGTAGCTTATAATGCAAATTGAGGTAGGTCAAGTCCTGTATGTTGAGGTTGCTGCATTTGTACAAAAGGTAACTGATGCAGCTTGATACACAAGTGAAAGTGTAATTTGGAAAACAACTGAAATAGCTAGATGTATTAAACAATCTGACTAAAATCGGCTTGAATCGAAATGTATTAATTGTTATGCAAAAACAACATATTATAACACCTTGGGATTCATCAAGTTGAAGCTAGGCTTCCAGGGGACACATATTTTCTGAAAGCTACTTCAGCTTTCAAGTGTTTTGGGTCATTACTCTCAATATTCTCGTCTGTCAGACATATTTTCGGTCTCAGTCAAAAGGCTCGTTGAAATACTCAAAATTCTATGACGGCCATTTTGGATATGAAACGCCACAAACAGATAATTTATATTTGAAATATAGAGATTTCTGGCTAAAAATTAAAAATCAATTATTGAAAACACCAAAATTGAGCTATCAAAATATAGTTGCAGGTGAATTGTAATTAATCAGAAGCCTCCCTAACACTGTAAAAAATACTTGAAGCGCATTATCATGCTTCATTTATGGTCTCAGCTTCCTGTATATATGTTCAACATTGTGCACATTTATGAACTAAGAAAATTAACAAATGATATGATTAAGCACTCAGAGATTAGCTTGAGTCTGATAAGGAGGCTTATTGAATGAAATTTATCTTCTGCTGGTGAAAACCTGTAAGTGAAGCTGACTTCTTCATTCTCACTGCCTTATTAGATTACATGCATTACTCTCAATATTCTCGTCTGTCACACATATGTCATTTCAAACTTTTTAAAAAGTGCACTGTTCAAAGTCTATCAATTATTTTTTCAAATAATATACTCACATGTTGGTATGTATATCATACATTTTTACCAGCCTTCTCATTTAATTCAGTAGGCCTAACAATCTCTGATGTTCAATGTTCATGTTACGCATTTTAGAATCTTTTACACAATTATTGATATTATAAAACTAATTCTAGCTCAGCTCATGAATTCAACGGTAACGGAATCACCCCGGGGTGATGAAAATTGCACACTATTGATACATCACCGAAGATGTGATTGAAAAAGTCATGATTTTGAGATTTATTATGATTTATGTTAATGTTAACTTAACTTTTTGACAGGCAGAATTTCAGTCATTAGCCCCACCAGTTTTTTACAGCATACAAAACTTTGGGTAACAGAATCACTAGCAAAAATGCCCAATTTTATGATTATTTTATCTAATCATCTCATTTAAGAAAATAATTCCTGCTACAGGAGAAAGAAACTGACAGTGCTCACCCCAGGAATGTATTCTCAAAGTACACTACGCTCCAAAAGTTTGAATACACCTGGATAAGTGAGGTTTCTTTTAAAAATACTTGATTTTGAATGGAATTTTTGTTTAATATTTACATCAAACAATATAACAAGTCACATTGAAGTCAGAAGTTGTTTATATTTTGTCATTTTAGGTCATTTTGGTTGAAATTTATGGCCTCTCTCGATATCCCAAATTTTGGTATTTTATAGAAAATTGTCACAGCCTATCTTCTAGGTTTATGAAATTTAATCATATTTAAGCATTTCCAGAGTTGTAACATGATCGTAACAGTTGTTTTTGACCCCGAAAAGACAGTTTAAAAATTGGACATTGACCACCCAAAAATACAAAATTTAAATAATTTCGGGTTATCATGAAGTATAATCATAGAATGTAGCTTCTATGGTGAAAATTATTTTATATGAGCTGTTTCAGCATTGTTTCGACCCAAAAATAGCCAAAATCAGTATTTTTGTCCGATTTTCAAACGCCATTTTCTGGTCTGAAACTACTTGTAAAATCATCACAAACCAGTGGAAATGTGTAAAAAATTATTAAATGTCATAAATATGGAAGACAACAGTGCTTTTATAGCTTTTTATAAAAAATGAAAAAAATTGGATATCGAGAAATTTATATAAATTTGTACCAAAATAATCTAAAACCATGAAATATGGACACTTTATGGCCTGAATGTGAATTTCCATATTGTTTGATGTAAGTATAAAACAAAAGTTGTGTTGTAGATGAGGTATTTTTGAAAGAAATCTCACCTTTTCTGGTGTATTCAAACTTTTGGAGGGTAGTGTAGTTACATTTTCATGAACTTGGGTCTTCACTGATGGAAATTGTTCTGCTCCCTTTAGGATGGATTTTTAAGAGAATTGTGTGTTTCCGTTACCGAGTCAAATGTGATTCCGTTACCTTTATTTGAATCTAGCATATGGAGGGAGAAAATAATAAAATGATAAAAATTGTTTAATAATTTAAAATTTGAAAACTATTAACATCAAATAATGTCAACATCAAACATCAAGAACCAAGTTATCCATGTGTATTGAAGCCTCGAAAATCGGCATTTTTCTTCAGTTTTTATGCGAAATAAACAGTAATATTAAAAAAAATCAAAATTTCTTATGAATGCTGAAAGAAAGCAATTTAACCAGTATCAAGATTTCAAAATGTATGTGAGTAACAAGTGACCTGATATATCTGGGTCACAGATTATTTTGTTTTGGGTAAATATTTTGAAAATTTTCAGTGGCAGGTCACTTCATATGAGAAAAGGTCATGTTTCCACGAAATGCAACATCTGCATGGAATTCATGAGCTATAATATCGCTATGATTGTATGATATTATGTAAAAGAAATAGAAATGTATTACAAATGGTGATGGATTCATTTTTCAAATGAAAAATGTCAACTATCTTAATGAAATTCCGTAAATGAGCATTTACAAATCGAAAATAAGGTCCATTATGGAGTACTGTGCTGTAGTGTGGCACACAAACTTGCAAAGTCATCTGAGCGACGCCATCCAAAGTGCACAAAGGAGTGCCCTCTCAGTGGCGGATCCAGATATAGGCTCATCTAGGGGATGTTTCAGCATTCACGGGCCCGCGCTGCGGCAAATTTTCTTCAAAATACTATTATTAATCTCAGTGGTCTAGAGGGGGGGGGGTCTAGGCCCCCCCCTCCCCCCTGTATCCCCCACTGCCTCTGCACGATATATGGCAAGAGAGATTATGAGGAATGTCTAAAATTGTCTATTTTTGATGCCTTTGTGGTTATGATGGGAAGAACATTGTAAAACTTTGTACAATGACATTAAATGTTCTAGTCATAAATTGCATAACCTTCTTCCTATTCAAAGAGACAGGCACTATGATTATCGTGATTTTAATCCTTTTGACTCTATTCAGTGCCAAACAGATCGTTACTGAAAGTCTTTTTTTCCCTATTGTACAAAACGTTTTTAATTTCATGTTTTATGTACTTCCAATATTTTATTTTATGATTTACTTTTTATAAGTTTTAAAGATTATATATATCTATTCCCAAATTGTACTCTATTTCAACTTTTGCTGCAAATTAATAAACAAATTCAATTCAATTCATATCCCTATCAGCGTGCCTCGGCGGCCCAACGTCGGCCCAAAGCCGGTCCGATGCTGCTGACATCGGACCGACGCCGGGTCGATGCCCGACCGCCGAGGCACGCTGACAGGGTAACAGTCATTAATCATATTACATTTATTTTGTTTCTGTTCAGTGCTTAATATGGTTATAGATAATTCTTGTACGAAGCATCTGAATTCGGATTATAAATTGCTTCTTTTCTAAATAACCCACATCGACATGCAAGTTACGGATTGAACAAACTGGCTTTTCATAAATATTTTATTATAAATATTTAAGCGACAGAAAATCTTTCATTTGATCGGTTACATATGCAAAATATGTGTTGCACTCGGCAAAAAATAGGCCATGCCCAGCCTATATGGAAGGTCATTAGAAAAATATAGTGCAGATAATGCGCTTCAAGTATTTTTTGGAATGTTTGGGAGGTCTCTGATTAATTACAGTTCACCTGCAACAATTATTTGATCACACATTTGCGGTGTTTCAAATGATTTCGAGCAATTTTTAGCAAGTTCTGATTTCTAATTTTTAGCCAGAAATGTCAATAATTCAAATCTAAAGGATCTGTATGTGGTGTCATATCCAAAATGGCCTTCATAGAGATTTGAGTATGTCTTTCAGCCTTTTGAAGGCCAAGAATTTGACTAAGACTGAAAAAATTGTCTGAAAAGCATGCAAAATGCCTGAAAATATGCATATTTATAAAATGCTGGAGTGGCCCGACACCAATTGAAACCCACAACAATTTTTTTTTATTCCATTCTTCATCTTATGGCCACTTCCAAAGATTTAGACCCTGGCATAATTATTGAAATTGCAAAAAAAGTTTTTTTCAGCCCACCCTACTACTAATATTTATTGAAACACCTGTAACGTGTTTGAAATGATCAAAATGTACACAAAATAACCGTTTTTGTCACTGCATCAAAGGATTGTTTTGCTGTCGCTTTTCCTGGATGGAACTGTCTTGACAGTTATGTCCTGTTTAAAATCATAGTAAATCAGCGAACTGAAATTATAATTGGTAAAAATACATATTTTTTTTAAATCAATGGAAATGTCAATATGCTTGCTTGCCGAATTTTATTTTGATGGAAATCTGTGTACATTATGCCTTTAATATGCTTAAATGTGTTTGAACATGGTTTTTCTTTTTAATGCAGGAGGCATTCAGTTTGGAGCCACGAAGGACATTTGAAGAATCTTCAGATTTTCCTGCATACAAAAAGATGCTTCAGAGACAGTTTACCACATAAACTCTTTCGGAAATCTCGTTATTCATAAGTGTGCAGTGTTTTTCTGCGGACTAACAGTTCTGCCAAGATGGCCTCCATAGAAATAGAGAATATTCTACAAACTGATTCACCAAGTGGTCCTCTTGCTGAGAAAAAAGGTGGATTAGAGGATCAAATCAGAACTCACTATGACGGTGAACCTTATTCAAGCCTAATAAAACCAGAGGTAGAAGATGTTGAAGCTGATGAAATGGATTTGGAACATATACCAGGAGAAAACAAGGGATGTTATGAGACTGCATCAAATTTGTCGACCGAACCTAAACAATTGAAATGTGATGTTTGTGGTAAAAGGTTTCGGGGCAAAAGAACTTTGAACTCGCATATGAAAACACACCTAACAGAAGAGCCGTGCAGATTTTCAGTTGGTGAGAAAAAAATAGCCAAAAAGAGACATCTTGACAAAGACACAAGTATGCTCAATGGAGAGAAGCCATATGAATGTTCTGTTTGTGGTGCACGCTTCCGCCAGAAAGGTTATGTTAAGGTACACATGAGAACACACAGTGGAGAGAAGCCATATGGATGTTCCATTTGTGATAAACATTTTAGCCAGAAGAGTAGTCTTAATACACATTTGAGAACACACAGTGGTGAGAAGCCGTACGGTTGTTCTGTTTGTGGCAAAAGATTCAGCGATAAAGGAAGTGTTACTGTGCATATGACAACTCACACAAGCACCAAGCCATATCGATGTACTATTTGTGGACTTATGTTTTCCCACAGGGGGAATCTCAGTAGACACACGAAAACTCACAGTGAGGAGAAGCCTTATGGATGCTCTGTTTGTGGTAAAAAGTTCAGTCGGAAGAGTCATGTAGATAAACACTTGGTAACACACAGTGGAGAGAAGCCATACGAATGTCCTGTTTGTGGTAAAAAGTTTGGTTGGAAAGATGGTATGGTTCAACACATGAGAATACACAGTGAAGCGAAGACATTCGGGTGTTCCATTTGTGGTAAAGCGTTCAGTCAAAAGTGTCAATATAATAGACATGTGAGTACACACAGTGGAGAAAAGCCATATGGATGTTCTGTTTGTGGCAAAATGTTCCACGAAAAGCATCATTTGAATAGACATTTGACAACACACACTGGAGAGAAACCGTTTGGATGTTCCATTTGTGGAAAAAAATTTTCAATTAAGGGGTATCTCGATATGCACCTAATGACACATAGTGGTGAGAAATCATTTGGATGTTCTATTTGTGGACAAATGTTTGCTCTCAAGTCAACTCTCAAAACGCACCTAAGAAAACACAGCGGAGAAAAACCATTTGCATGTTCTATTTGTGGCAAAAGATTTTCCGTCAAGTCAAGTGTTAAAGTACACATAAGAACACACAATGGAGATAAACCATTTGGATGTTCTATTTGCGGCAAAATGTTCAGCCACAAGGTAAGTCGTGATGGACATATTAGAACACACAGTGGAGAGAAGCCATTTGGATGTTCTGTTTGTGGCAAAATGTTCAGTCAGAAGGGAAGTGTTAAAATACACATGAGAACACACAATGTAAAGAAGCCATAATACCATGGTTCTTAAATGTATTGTAAATGATCATATACATCAACTTGAAAATACACAAGGACTTTTTCATCTAGCTTTTCATTTTAGCTTTCAATATTGAAGTAGGGTAGAATTAGAAACTTTATTAAATGTAGATTTAGAAACAGGAAATCGATTATGTAATACAGTGACATCAAATAGACAAATTTCATTTTGTCATTAAATGTGAATTTTATCATTTTTGTGATAGTGTCAAATCTAAATACATGTATCCAAAATAGTTTAGGCCACTTTTCCAAATTTATATTTACTGTCAAATAAATGAACCATGAAGAAAAATGTGTCCATATTATGAAATATGATGAAGCTATCACAGATTTTAAGAATGGACTAATGTTGCCTTGTTATATTTGAGGATTTGGAGTGGCATTGACACATTGTTCAAAGTAAGGCTGGAATATTTTTTGTATGGCATGTCTTATTTGTATGGTTTTCTACTGTGAAAAATAAAAAATTGTTCAATATTCATGTACCAATTTTCAGTAATCACTATTTGTGTGATGCCAGCCCTATCTAAAAAAGAAGTGCTGTTAATCTGGTTAGTTCTGCCACAGACAGAGACCAATGTTTCAATTTGCATGTGTCTGTCTATCTTTCTGTCTAGCTGTATGTCTGTCAACAACAACAAGATTGAGAATAAAACCACATAGGCTTTTATATAGGCTTATATTTCTTCTTCTTTGTTAGATCCTGCAAACCTCCTGAATCTTCCTGCTGTCCTGGCTTGCTCCTTGCTTCAGAAGTTCCTACATGTAATTCTATTTGCTTCTCCAAGCTCTTGTGAGGGAGGAACCAGGTCTTGATAGTACACCGAGTCCGAGTGCCAAGCTATTAGGAAGCAATGGTTTTTTGCCCTATCTCCAAAAGTATTTCGAATATTTTTATTTCCTTTACCAACAAGAGTGGGTTAGGGTAGAAGATCATTCTGAGTGAATTTTGTCCAATTCCATTCACATAATCAAAAGTTATGGCATTTATTAGAGGTTTTGGGTGTACCAAGTTATTAGGAACAGTGACACATTGCATTCAAATATTGACAAAGAATTTGAAATCAAGGATGATAATGGCCTGGCTATATTCCTATTATAAATTTTCATAAAGTTATTCCATATTCGGAAGCTTTCATGACTTCAGTTTGAAGCAATCCACTTTATTCTGTGCCATTGGAATACAATTGGATATAGCTAAAATTCCACAAACAAAACCTCTCCTGAATTGGAAATAAATCGTTTTAGTAAAAACACTCCTTCTAATCTTATCTGCTGCCATTGACTTTGTCCTGCGCTAATTTTAGCCAATTCTGGCCTTTGTACTTGAATACAAAACAATTAAAAAAACTCGTCAAAGGTCTCCTTACGAACTCCCATTGGAATAACATTGCAAATACATAGGATGTGATAAATCATATTTTTTATTTATTTGCTGTTCACGCGGCTGAAGAGCTGCAATCTGACTGAAACTCCTGTAGCATCAAGTCAATAGCATAAAGTAACCTACAAAACACATTTTTGTGATATGACTAATTTTTAGTCCAAGAGAGGCTTTGGTTGTCAAAATTCAGTTAAATTCAATGTTATTCCAATGGCACAGAATAAAGTGGATCGTTTCAAACTGAAATCACGAAAGCTTGCGAATATGGTATAACTTTATGGAAATTGATATTAGGAATATATCCAGGCCATTATCATTTGAGATTTCAAAGTTTTTGTCTATGTTTTAACGCAACATGAAAACGTACCTTATAACTTGGCACACCTGTTACCTTTAATATATGCCATAACTTCTGACTGCATGAACGGAATGAGACAAAATTCACTCAGAATGATCTTCTACCCTAACCCACAATTGTTGGTGAAGGAAATAAAAATATTCCAAATACTGTCGGAGATATGGCAAAAAAAAGTGGCTGCCTAATAACTTGGCACTCTGTTTAGTTCGCCCAAGCATCCCTAATATCATCCTGGTCTAGGATCAGCTGGTCGGTGACCCAGATGGAGGTTGCAGACAGGCTACAGTAGCCTGCTATAGTTGAGAGCGTGAGCGAGCAGGTTACAACATTTCACTGGAGGTGCTTCCAGTTTAGTTCCCTCATCAGGTCATTTCTCATTTCTGTGCTAGTATCATATTTTCCCTCTAGGTAAAATCTGCCTGCTTGTTTATGTTTGCCTGCATGGTTCTGTGAGCACAACAATAACAATGCACTTAATTGCCTATTAAGGGGATTAGCACAAAAATGTGTCTCTTTATTTGCCGGGTTGTCATTATAAAAGTATCACCATTGCATTTATTAGAAAAGATTAAGTGGTTTTCATATTTTAAAAGCAAGTGAGTGATTTACTTTAGATAATAGTAAAAAAAAAAGTCATTCATTGAGCTGAAAAAATTTTCTTTCAAAATCAAGATTCAAGAAAATTTAATGTATTTTTGGTCAGTGGTCATGGAATAAAAACATTATAACGTGGATTGTTTTTGCATTGACCCTCGTATTCACCCTGCCAGCTCATATTTTCCCTCTGGCCTAGCGGCCCTCGGGAAAATATTGGCTGGCAGTGAGAATACTCGGGTCAATACGACACAATCCATGTAATAATATATAATTATTTGCTTATATGTGGTTTTAGATGCTTTCATCCTCACATTTATTTGATTAAATGATTTGCTTTTTCATTTTTAACATAACATCCACAGTCCTACACACCTCAATGTCACTCAAGAGGCCATGTTTGATAGATGAGGCTGAGGGCTGCCTTTTTTAATGTTGATTGGGTGATGTTGGTTACAGGGTGATATATGACATGTATGGCATGACCACCACTCTACTGTACATGGTGCTTACTCAGTGCCCATTTGTAAGCATGCAACATTGCTTGTCAGCTAAAGGCAAGAGGAGACAGCTGAGCTGATAAATGCTTATTTGAAACATTTTATGGCTTTTTTCAAATTTCCTTGATGATAAGAAACTATTGATAAAAGGGTAATCAGTCTCCTGTTAATAGAAGACATATATAATTTATATGCACCGTAATAATCATTCTTTATCTATTAAACTTAAGACTTTAATTGCGCAAGACAGGGGCGGATTCAGAAAAGGTTGGACGAGGGGGGTTTACAAATGCAAATGTACTAAAAATATTGGGATTTAATTTTTTTTACATTAAAATCTAAAGGCCCAAGGGGGGTTGAACCTCCTCAACCTCATCAAACTGCATAATAATAATAATTATTAAATCATTCACATAAATGCTGTTAACATCATCAATCATGTCAATAAGTCTATGTGAGTTCTTTGTTGAACTAAACCCAAGGATACTTAATTGCCTATAATGCCTATTACGATTCTTTGGGCTCCCCTGATCATTTTGATGGAAACAATGATCTCATAATTCTTTATAATCATTTTTTTTCAATGTCTATTATCTCTTTCAAATAGTCCATTGTCTTGAATTGCTAATTGAGACAACACCTTCACGTGACGAAAATCCATTTGTAATCTCCATAACATTGAAAATTAAAACAAGCTAATCACAACAATGTTGACACTGACAGTTTGTGACAGAAATCTGTAATATATTTTTTTCTGAAAGGCCCGGCCGGCGACATATTTGCAAAAGCAGCTGCTAATTTTGATTATGCGACAAAACTGAATACATGCATGATATACATGCATCTGCATGAAACCATGTGTGTTTTTTTACTGAAAGAGAGCTGAAACACTGTGGAAATACCAGGATCTTCAGGGCGATCACTTAATATCTAGCTGAGCTTGGAGTTATCTTCAAAGGGAAATTTATTTTACATTAGCAGCCGCAGTGAATATTTATTTTAAACGCGTGGTGCGCAGGTGTCCCTGAATATTCATTCCACTTTCCAAAATCAAGCAACACCTCGAATGTCAAGTAATGCCGCTAACAAAATTATTTATTTCACCAAAACTAGGCAAGGAATATCTATTTTTAAAAAAGGTGGATATTAAATGGTCGTCCCTTAATCATTTGAGTCTGCCTTTTCCCTTCAAGCACTTTGTTGTCATAATCTCATAGTAGTTATTCATAAAGAATACATGATTATTCAGATTCAGATTTCAAATTGAGGTAGAATTTATTTCCATTCACTATCAAAATGCTTACTTTACAGCCTTTCACTTTGAATCAAGGAGACCTGTCCCTCGTGTTGGTGACAGCCAAACGAAAGGATTATACATCTGGTTTTCAATCCAAAATCAGTTATGCCAAGTCAAATGGCCTTCTCCGGATCATGACTAATCAAACTGCCTCTGTTTCCCAAATTTAAAGTATAGAAGATGACACTTCATCAGTTATCATGAGTCACGAAGTGCATTTTTCACCGTGAACTGGTCCTCATTTTTTCTTTATCAAAGTGAAAAACTGCATGTTATATTGATCATTAAATGGTATATGAAGAATGACTGAGAAGATTCAGTACCTTGTCTTCAGGCACAAACAGTTTAGATACAAATCACTTTTATTGCTCTGATATTAAGGTGTTTGTGTTTGGTTTTACATTAGCTTTCTAAAGGCCCACAAAAGAGGCGCTACTGCTATCTTTGAAGAAAGGAGAAGAGGTACATTCAAGCGCACAATATCAAATTTACATAATCGGTTTTAAATGTGTCTTTTGATACTACAATTGATGGCCTTTTTTTGTCCTGTCTTGTGTTTTAGTTGTCTACGATTTAACGTGACCTTCAGTTTTGTTTTCAGAGAAGCTACTGAGCTTGCATGACCTACTTTGATTTTTTTTGTACATGATGTAGTTTTTCTTGAACATGCTGTGTATGCAGACAATAAATGTCATGCTACTAAGGCAAATCAGTTTTCATGGACCTTGTTCTGTTCATACATCAACAATTCAGAGAGCAGCCAGAAGACACTGCCATAAGACAAGCTGGAAGATTAAGAAGCGGAATTTCCCAACTTCACATGAAACAAGAAATACACCATGCTCAGAAAGCCCTTTTTCACCATTCAGCACCCTACTGGCACTGCTGAAGTCATAAGCACAGATTCAGAAATGTCTGAGCATGTCATGCCTTACCTATGACACTCGCTGTACTCTGTGTATAGCATGGTGTTGTCCTCATCAACTTCCGAATCTATGCTTATTGCTCCTGCAGCAATAGATTTGGAGCTGGAGAAAATTCAGAGTGTATGTGTGGCTCTGAAGTAATTATGATCACACAGACCAATTGTTTCAGAATCGGCTGTGACGTCTTTGTCAGCTAATTAATGTAGCCATGTGAAGAAATTATGCCATACTCATGTTGGCTCTCAGAGCAAACATAGAACTACCATTAGTTCATGGGAATGAATAAAAGCAATCTGCTAATGCCTGCTTTTTCATGGTAGGCTAACAGGAATCTATCAGGTCCTTGTTCCGAGAAGAGCAACCATATGATAGTGTGTGTTATGAGGGAAAGATGAGAAAGACTCTCAATACTTTGTCAATACCGGATACATAATGTCAATACAGAACCAATCAGCATTCACTTGCCTTATGCAGTGTGGCTTCATTCCTGACATTACGCCTCACCAGCCATTACAATTTTTCAAGAAATAATAAGGGGTTTTACAAACGCAGAGACTAGCGTTTCAGAAAAATAAGTCTACATCTTGTATTTTTGCTTCATCATTGGTGCATACTCTACATTTTCTTCCTTGAGCTCAGTGATTAGATTAACATTGATGAGATTTGGCAGCAGCTGGGTAGGCTGATGTCATCTCCAATTATAAGTTGCGGCACAAATTGCGATTCGATCTTTGTATCGAAATTGTTGATCACAAAATGTTACATCATTGAGAGACAGGTACCATTACTGATAATGTCAATTACAATGCATCATGCACATTATTGTCACCAGTTTGTGACAGATGAATATCAGTGATGCTTTCTGGCTTTCTCTTTGAATCACTCTGTCCATTGCAATTGCCTATGTAACATTACAGTTTCAATGCAACATCCAGAAATAGCAGATTTTGAAGGCTACAGTTGTTGCCCTCGCAAAGGCATCCAATTTGATATTTCAAATATTTTGGGAATATGTTTTTCCAATTTAGGATGAGGACTCTATGCATACCAAGGGTTTCTGTCAGCCTTGCTTTGTAAACTACATGTCAGTTTATCTATATACCCACTCAGGAGCGTCTATATTATACTTTGTGTTTTCAAGTGTAACAAAAATTAAATTATAGAAGCTGTTGAGATAATGTGGTGCCAGAACAAATGAACAATCAATAATAATTCAAACACAACCTTACGTAGCTCTTTGAAGTTCTTGATATACAATGACCTTCCTTCGATTTGAAATTGATTGAAGCAGCTATTCAGGAACTGCTTTTCAAATTTGGCAAACTAGTCTTTTTTTTATATATAAAGTGCTTTTAAAGTCATAAAGTAAAAACATTACAATTGGATATAAACAGGGTGTACTTTTATTCACTCTGGCCTGCAAAAAGGCAGTTCTCAACTCTATGGCTGGAAAATGACGTCTGTCTGAGCCCTCTCTCTGTGGAATGTGGATGCTGACTAAGTGCCTATACAAGGGCAGCAAAGCTTCTTTTAGCCTTTGGCAGAGGCTTTCCGGCAAAATGTTGTACATATATCGGGTTGTCTTCACCAAGAGTGTGAAGAAATTAAGTTGACACGTCAGCATTCTGGGGGCTGGTGACTGGCTTATTTTATTTATTACGGTATGCACAAATTCTATTAAGGCATTTTCTTTATGTTAGGTTTACAATATATATTTGATTGAGTACATCTTTAGAAAGTATCAAATGGGAATTGCTAATAGGTTGATAGACAGATGCATGATGACACTGATTCAGAGTGGTAGAGTTGGCATCTACAATTATATAGTAGCTCATTAATGAACAGGGTATTTGCCTCTATACTTATAAACTCACTGACTACAGGCATCAGAATTTCTCAGTAAATGCTGCCCAATGTTCCATAAACATCAGTACTTGGCATATATATGCATGCTGCACATTGCATAAATATTTGTTATATCATTTATCTGCAATTTTACAAATTATAAGGTGAATTTTAGGAGATACCATCTTTGAAGTTTTAATGCAAAAACACTTTGCTGGAGTAAATTCTTGCAAATCATTAAAGACCCTAGAGCTATAAGAAATCAAGGCATAGAAACCATTCTTTTCTCCTCTTTGACAATGCCCTTTGAACAGCTCTTGAGAGGGAATTACATTTCTTCATGACAATTTTCCTGCTTTTCGAAAGGGATCAGAAATTTGGTTGTGAAAATTACTGGTGCTGCATTGCAGCCCCATTCCGTCTAAATATTTCGATTTAACGCACAGGGGTGTCAAAACTGGGGGCAGGAGGGGCAATTGCAGGGGGTGGGGCAAGGGGTGCCCTTTGAATCCTAAAGAAAGACATTATCAGGTCTCAATTTGGGCAAAAATGTGTAGGTATATAAAAAATTATTGTTGACGCTGCATTAGATTTTTGTCACGCAAATAAAATTTGCCCTTTCTCAGTTGACCGCCGCCTAGATTCCTTCCGGCACCCTTGATAACACATTTAAATTCAAATTACTTGTCCATGTAGCTCTACCATAGATATAATTAGTATAAATTACTTTTTAATTTCATATTATATCAACAATGAAAACTTGCAATTTTATACAATGTTACGTAATTTAGATCGGCACATACAGCTAAGATCTGAACAGGTGCTTTATGATTTAATTCCATACCTTTTGGGGGTCTATATAGTAGTGACCAAGGTTAATATGGCCAAATGTTCATATTTTTTAATGAGATTATGCTGATAAAGGAAGACTCTAGTTTTTTCGTCAAGAACCAACTGAGAGTGTGATACCCAGTGAGTTTTTTTTTGGCCATGTTAACACTGAAAGGAGACACCAACTCTTCTTTCATCTTCTTAATAAAAGAAATACTCAAACAGCTAGTCAAACTTAATTTTTATTTATAAATTAGAGCATAACAGAAGTACTCTTCATGCTGTCGGCTGTATTATCTACCTTGGAAATCTCCCTTAAGACCAGAAATAATTCCTAAGCTAGAGAGATGTTACCAAAATAATGTTTTGGAGTACTACGGCGCTGGCTACTGAGATGCTGAAGGGCCTTCTTGGCTGCTAGTTGATATTCTCATAAATTCATAGCAGCCCATTAAACCACATCTCGATAGGCCATATGCTTGGTTACTTCTCGGCCCCACTTACTGGTGGCCACATTTGCAAATTGGCTTATAAATGAAGCAAAACAGATTCCTTTTCTACATAATGCCATTTAAAGATCAAACAGAAGGAAGGAGGTACTTAAATGTTTCCAGGTGCAAGCGTCAGCAGATTGAATCCACGAGAGGCAAACATTTCTGATTTTATAGTAATTTGCTCAAAATTGGGGTTTGATGAAGGTGACATAAATATTTGAATATTTCATGTCAATTTTATGATTTACCTTTATTCCGGTTATGGCTTTATTTGTCATGAAAATACCATACCTATCAAGTGAGCATCTACTGTTGTGTTCCTTCACAAAAATACCAGTCTGTGTATTTGACTAATCTACACTTAGACCCAGACCACCATATGTCCAAAGGCAAATAATGATTGTTGGGTCACGAAGCCAGCTGCCACAACCGGCTCTTAAGACTGTCAAGATCATGAGCAAATAAGAGTGAGGGGACATTTAGAAATTAGATAAGCTATCCTGGTAATGCTTCCTTATTCATGAGCTGTTTCACCGGTAGAGCACATAACTTGTATATTATACTGTTTCAGTGCCATATTTGCAATCTAGAATACAGATCAGAAAGAAACCCAGTAAATGACCAACGCAGCACCCACAAAGCTCAATATCTCTCGCATGTCAGATAGCTAGACGAGACTGAGAATGCTTTTGTTGATCATGACAGATAGCTAGACGAGACTGATTTATTTCGTGGGGTCCTCCGATCATTTTTAAGGCATTCTATTCACTTTTTCTGAATTTCAGATTTTTTCATTTGCTTTAATACCCTGGGCAACTCCATTGATTACCACTGCTCCCTTCCCGTCTTGAAAAAACGTCTGAAAAATTATCTATTATGTAATCTGTGATCTCCTTTTACTTAAATTTGAAATATATATGTAATCTCTTTTTACTCATATTCATATTTATATATATGATATGTGTCAATAGTCATTAACTTTTGATGAAATTCTTTGGCCAAATACACCGAATGGTGTCAGGCCCCTGTATGACCTAATTGGTGTTGAAATAAAAGACTTGACTTGACTTGACTTGATCCTTTTGATGAAGTGATGTTGGTTACAATGTGACATGGATGGCATGACCGTCACTCTACTAAAGTACATAGAGCATGCTCATTGTCCATTAGCAAGCATGCAACATCTCCTTGTCATATTAAAAGAGAGCTCAGGCAAACAGCTGAGCTAAAAGAATAATGTATGCACTCATGTGAAAGACCATTTTGTGCTTTTGTAAGTGACGTGTCGTTTGGTTGCAACAACTGGTCACTTTCTTTGTCATGTCCCAAAATGGCCCACATATTAGTTTTCAACATTCTTAAGGTGGCTCGCTACTCATGCAAACTGGTTGTTAGCGCACATTGACGCGCAGCCAGGCAGGCCCGATCTGTCGTGACGTCACCACAGCAGCAGGGCTCTGCTGACACTTTTTCAGCATCTTTTTTACTTCTGAGAATTTCGTGCGTCGGCCGCTTCGTTTGCGATTTGCGCCACTTCTATTGGGGTTAGAGACTTCTTGTTTAGAGCATTAGATGCGCCATGGAGAGGACAACATACAACCGGAGTTTCAGCTTGATACTCATAACAATTTTTTTACAGGTGATTTTCGGAAAGCATGTCTAATTTCTCGAAAATGACTTTGTGATATAAATAAATTTGTATATCAATTTTACACGTAAGTGTGGTAGGAAGGTTTGTCTGTATCAACATATTGTACCCCGCTATATTTGGAAGTAAATGACAAAGAAATACAAAATCCTATCCCGTCAATTTTTTTTAGCACTATGTTTTATAAAAATGTTTAAATTTTCAAAATCGAAACTTTTATTCCGAGCCCCTTGGAAATCTCTTTAAATTCAATGTATCTTTCTGAAACTGTCATTATCTTTTCCATAAAACTGTCCTCTTTAATTCCATGCTTCATTTATTAACATAGCATGAATGGCCATTGAATGGCATGGAAAACTTCACAGCAAAAAATTCACGAAAAAAAATGAGTTTTTTAGGTTTGCGTGGACTGACTTTCTTTTACATAACCTCAAATATTTTGAAAGAAAGGCTGGTAGCGACCACTTTCGTTTATATATCCTTGCTATAAACTATATAGTTTGGATCATTTTAAACTATTTTTAAGAAATCCTATCTTTGAAAGTTCATGAGTATCGAGCCACCTTAAGCCTTGCCTGTCGATTTTTTTTATTTGCAATAATTGATGAACATGCTGTTTATGAAGAAAATAAAAAAATACTGTCACAAAGGCAAATCAGCTCTCATGGATCTTTTTTCTCTGGTTGGTTAATGCACTTTTCCGCTTTTTTTGGACAGCACCGTATATACAGGATGTTAAGCCCTATCACCCATTCCTTCCCCAATCCTTGGGTGGTCCGTAAACCTTGCATCCTCACCTCATATCAACAGAAAGCAATGTGCGAAAATTTCAGATATGCACATCGATTAGCTACAGTACGATTGATTTTAGAGGTTGCACAAAAATGAAGAAGAACAAGCGATTTCCTATTGACAAATTTAATAAAAAATTCATAAAAAAAAAAAAAATTGTAGTTTGCAGTTGTGAATGCAGAAGTCGTATTATTGTTGAGAAAGATCTTTGGTAAAGCTACACAAGGTGAGTTCATTGTAATCGATCAAATATTTAGGATATATAATAGATCTGTCTCCATTTGTAGTTCTGAATTTATGTACAGGTGGTGTCTCCAAGCAATAGGAGCTCTGATGGAATCCCCTTTGCCTTACAGCAAGGTGATTGGTGTTGTTGATAAAGCCAAGTAGTCTGACTTAATGAGTGTGTTTGTTGAACGTTTGATTGTTTGGGTCAGCTACACTGTATTGATTATGTTCTCAAAACAGCAGTTCAACAAAAAAGAGTGTTGGTATCATACCGATTTGGGGATTATAACATGTTAACAACCAGATTATTAATAACTGTTGGTCACAGGATTTCATTACTTTGCAAACAAACCAGATAATATGTCATCAGGTGGGCTTCCCCAAGACAAAAATATCACTCCTACCTTATGGTTGCACCACCTACTGATAATACCTGTCGTAATCCCCATATGGAGACAGACCTATTACAATCACTGTTGTTCCACAGATAATCATATAGCTATAATGCAGAGCATAATTGTTTTAACATTTTTGTAACAGTCAATTATAAGTTCATTTATCATGTTTACTGACAACATGAGACATTATCACATGCATGCCAACAGAAAGTTTTCTATCCTCACAAAGTCACAATTATATCTTTTACCATTTCAATGAAACAATATAATCTTCTATCATACGAGCAGTAATCTGATGAGAAAAAATCTGATCAGACATGAAATAATCGAGAATGGAAATATCAAACAAGGAATAATCAGACAAAAACTGATTTGATGGGTAATTTTGTGTCTGAGCTTTCCTTGCGTGTCTTATTATGGCTTGTCTGATCTTTCATTGCCTGATTATTGCTTGTCTGACCTTCCCTTGTCTGATTAGAGCATGTCTGATTATTCCTTGTCTGGTTATTGCTTGTCTGATTGCTGCTTGTTTGTTCTTTCCTTACAGGTCCGATTATGGTTTTTATGATGTTTCCTATTCTACATATTCTTCTCTGATCTTTTTTTCAGAATATATCTTATCTCGATTTTCATTGTATGATTATTACTTGTCGGATCTTCTCTTGTCTGATATACTCTTGTCTGGTATTCCTGGTCTGATTATGGCTAGTCTGATATTTCCTTGTTTGATTATTACTTGTCTGATAATTTCTTCTCAGATATTTCCGTGTCTGATTAATACTTGTCTGATTATGACTTGTCTGATCTTCTCTTGTCTGACATGTCCTTTGGTCATTGCTATGATATTTCCTTAGTATGAATCTTGTCGGATATTTCCTTGTCTGATAATCGCTTGTCTGATCTCAACTTGTCTGATTATTCCCTGTGTGATTATTGCATGTATGATCTTCTCTTGTCTGATCATCCTTGTCTTATTACTTGTCTGATCTTCCCTTGTCTGGTTTTCCCTGTCTGAATATTGCTTGTCTGACTTTTCCTTGTCTGATTTTCTCTTGTCTGATCTTTCCTTGTCTGATTATTGCTTGTCTGATCTTCTCTTGACAGATCCTTCCTTGTCTGATTGTTAATTGTCTGATCTTCTCTTTCTGATCTTTCCTTGTCTGTTTTTGTCTTGTCTGATCTTTACTTGTCTGATTATTGCTTATCTGTTCATCTTGCGTGATCCTTGTCTAATTATTGCTTGTCTGATCTTCTCTTGTCTGATCTCTCCTTGTCTGAGTATTTTTTGTCTGATCTTCTCTTGTCTGATCTTTCCTTGTCTGATTATTACTTGTCTAACATCAAATCAAAACCAAAATCTCAAAATTGAGAGTTCCTATAGTTAGTTCATCACTCTGCACATTCATGTTCACATATTCTCAAACTCGCAGTCTGCCGCCTTGAGTTGTGACATTTGAATTTTCTTGGTTTCCTTCATCACATGTCGCACAGGTGCATTCACTGCCCTGAATGAATGAATCATGAATGTAAAATGAAAACGAGTGGGCAATTTCTAAGTTTTATTTATAGAAGCTTGTGATCTTACTTTCCAAACCAAATCTTGGGTATATTGTACTCTCCCTTTATAATACCTAAAACGTTCCATCCTGCGGAACGCATACGTCTTAACATTTCCAATTGAAATATATCTGAAGGCCTGCTGTGGGTGTCGTCTCTGCACTTGTAGTGAATCTTCATCCGAACATAATCTCCAAATTGTGACTTGATTTCAGAATTCCAGCAAGAAGTGTTGCGCTGGGTGAAAAGAAAAGAAAAAGTTGCATTTCATTAATCTTTAGGCACTTAAAATTTTATTCCGCTTAAAATTTATAAATTATATTCATTTCTGTTTTCATAACTAGCAGATCAATTCAGTAGGCCTTTAACAAAAGTGCTTCCTTGTATTTTTAAGACATTTAAAAGTCAGTCTAAGTTTGATACTTTACCCCTTTTACCATCCCCATGTCACTCGTTGTATCTCCATATTTTATCGGAAGAGAGGCAACAACCGGTTTCTTTCCTGTAACATATACGTAGTTTCCAGCAAAATAGCCTTGCTCAATAATCACTTCTGACGTAGAACCAACAATTAATTTAAACAGATGATATGGAAACATTTGAACAGGGTTGCAAAATATATAAAAAATGTTTCCAACATGCATGGTTTGCATCATACAGTACATAAAGGAGAGGAATCAAAAGGGGCATTGTCTTTACCATCTCAATCGATTTATTCAAGAAAATGTTCAGAAAAAATAAGATAGTTATTTTTTTCTAATAATCGCACAATTATTTCACAAAAAGATATCTTTATTTTATCAGGATGGAGTTTTGGAGCTTTCAGTTTCACGTATGAGACTTTTTAAAGTACATCTAATCAAGTAGGTGTAAAGCCAGGGCAATAGGGTGGTCCAAAAACACTTTCTCCTGAATTTCTCTGATTTGAATCTGTAATTGTGATGTCATACGGATAGAAGGTTGTCTGTAAAAATTTCAGCAAAATCAATTGATATTTAGAGGTGGCACAAAACCGTTGAAGTTTAACATGGGATTGCCCATCGGCAGACCTAAAAATCATCGGTATTTGCAAATCTTGCTATAACAGCATATTATTTTGATCAAGTATCCTTTTTCTTAGTATGTACAGGATGCCCAATGCTGTCCTGATATTCTGTCTGACTTATAAAGCTTCGTAGCAGGTCAGCATAGATTTACATAGGTTAATTATCAAGCCTTTTTTCATAAAAACAGGCAAATATTTCACTTACTACGATTAATAAATAAAAGAAAACCCCCAGATATTACTTCGCCATGCCAATTTTATCCTGTACTAAAAAATCAGGAAAAAATATTCACTTCTTAGAAAGATCTTGGAAATTGACCATTTTTTCAGTTGCGCGAATGAGGAATTACATTATAAACTTCTATGGCTTTGTGCCACCTCTAAATATTAACCGATTCGGCTGAAATTTTGCATGTGTTTGTTTTCTTATGTGGTCATCAATTTCCACTTTCAAATTGGTGGTTTAGGAGATTTGATTTTTCCCATTGGAATATGGACCACCCTACAGGGCAACTATGCTCTTTAAGATCATCAATGCTTTAGTGGTTATGGAAATGGACAAACACAGGTGTCAGTCAACAACATCGCCACGTAAGCATAACCAGCAGATATTCAGACAGCCTCAAACCCGCCAAAGACTGCCACAATTCAGCTTCTTCCCAGCAGCCATCAAGATCTGGAATAGTCTACCTGCCTCACTTGCTGAGTCCCCAGATATAAACATATTGCTAAGAAGGGACTCGACAGCTTGACAATGACAATGACAATGACACATATTTTATTTAGCTCTTACAGTGAACAGTATATGGTTTTACAGAAAAATTGATAATTAAGGAGCCAGGAGACCTCTAAAGACAAAATTCTGCATTATCAACATTGTCTCTTTCCTTCAGCTGTAAGTACACGTAGAGTAGCGCAGGGCATGCAGCCCTCCTTAACTTCGAGGTGCGATTTGACGTACTTTTTGTGGTCGATTATTTGAATGCTTATGCTGTCAGGAAGAGATCACTTGACTCTACTTATATCTAGGGAAACAAATGTCTTCCAATTTTAATAAAGGAGTTATGGCCCTTTTTGTAAAAAAAATAAAATGGCCTTCTAACCCCACCCATCGGGAGAGAAGCCCCCCCTATTATAACCCTATGGCAATTTTTTTTGTGAGGGCATTCAGCTTGAAATTTATTTCGTGGGGTCCTCCGATCATTTTTAAGGCATTCTATTCACTTTTTCTGAATTTCAGATTTTTTCTGTTAATACATTAATTTTTTTTTTTTTTTTTTACCTGTTTCAATTTCGACCAAATTTTTTCTATTTCAATTAGCTATTCTATCAAGATTTAAGGTAAAGTACACATTATTAAATGGTTCCTGAAGCAGCTTCGAGGCCTCAGTGAAGGGGGCCCCATGCCCAATACCTTGTGGGGCCTCTCGCTCCAAACCCACATATTTTAATATGACCTCTATATTCTTAGCTAAAATGCAAAAAACATGATCCAAATAATATTTATGTGGTGGTCATAAAGTGATGCAATGCAGATATCCATGATACCTTTAAAAATGTCTAAATCAAAGTTACAAAAACCATGCACCTTTTTTTGTTTCTTTAATTACTACTATGGTTTGGTGCTGTTTGCCCTGAAAAACTGTGACGTCACCTAAAAAGCCTCTAGCTTCAATCCTATCAATAAAAAAAAGCACCAAAAATGTAAGTTTAGATGTAACCCTGGGGGGGCCTCTCACCTAACCCGGGCTTATTGCGGCGGCCTACTCTATCCCCTAGGGAAATGTCTTGAGCTATGCCAGGGAGGGGTACTTGTGTCCCTCATACAGCCTCTGGAACCGGATTGGTCTTGACCAGTGGTCGAAATAGCCCATGTCATTTGGAGGGGTCTGTCACTGGCAAGGCCCGAAGGGTCAAAGCTTTTGGCACCCGAGGTCCACGGACCACCGGAGGTCGCCAGAAGCTGAGGGGTTTAAAAAGGACTACATGTACTCTGACATGAATTCTGAGTGTTTGAAGCATGTATTATTCTTGAAAATTACTTTTGAAAACCCCATTTCTGGATTAAATCCTGCACATTTAGTATTTGAGGGGGCTTTTTCGGGACCCCCCTGCCCTTGTGGACAATTTCCTTTGATGAACGTTGCTCTAAGGAAGCATTAAACCTCCCATTCACATTGGACCCAACGTTGGAAAACTACGTATTTTGTCGACAGCTGGCTACGAGATTACTACGTACGTATATATCGTAAATAATGCGTATTTTCCAACCTCCCTTCACTACGTACCCCCCACGTTGAAGAAATGGTCGTTATACGCCTCTGGGGCGTCAGGCGTGGCAGGCCAGCCCAGCGCGCTGTTCTTGCGCATGCGCAGAAGTCGGGAGGCGGCCATGGCTGGGCAGGACGCTCGTGTGGATTGGATTTATATCGGTCTAGAACACCATTTATACCACCGTAACAACTTATTTAACCATGGCCGATTGATTCTAGGATGTGTTTTAGTTAAATGACTCCTTCGGATGGACTGGGGAGGTTGTGTAGGCTTCACGGCGAGCGAGTCAACTCAGTCAAATCCAGATGTCAATCTTCAAGCAGGGAGGCGCCGGCCAGGGGCGGAGCACTCGGATGGCCCGGGGGACTGCCGCATTGCTTCTGGCGGGCCAGCCGCGCTACCAGGCTGCGGCCCCCGTGGAAAAAATTAATTAATTAATTAAATAAAGCCCTTATACACTGGCCCTTATTATTGTATAAAGAATGCTCTCATATGATTTTACTGTAGGAATTTTTTTTTTTTTTAAGGGGGGGGGGGATTTCAAGATTATTTTTTTTTGGTCTTGAGGGGATGGGTGGTTGGTCAATTGATTGTTGGAGATCTGCAAAGAGAAAACAAATATTAAAACAGTGAAGAGAAGAGAAAAACAGAGAGAGATAGTCAGAGAGAGCAGAGCCAAGCAGCAAGCACTGGAGGTGGCTCCAAAATGAGCAGACTTTTCTTCCTTGTTTTACCAAGCAGTCTACAGTCCATTTAAGGACTAAAATAAATAAGAATATTCACTTACCTTGCGAGGGATTAATGCTGCAACTCTGAAGAGTTGGAAAAATCCCAATCCATATTGGCCTGCTGGATAGATGGCATTCAGTTGCAAGTAGGCTCAGTTCAACTCCGGTCTTAACTGATTCTCTCTTGGTCGTTTGTGGTTGAGCAGCACTTGGGAATTTTTTTTTCACCCTATCTAATCTTACACAGTTTAAGAGATATTTATTAGGTAATTTTATGACAGGTTTAGCTACTATTTCTTTATGGCTTCATCCAATTATCACCAGCGAGCATCCTGTTGGGAGGTTTTATAATCTCTAAGTTACCAGATAGATTGAATTAGGTATGGAATAGATGGCGCTACAAGGCTCTCTGAGACTCAGGATACCAGTTTCTGCAACTTTGTGCAAACCTTCGACAAACCTTTGGCAGATACGTATGATCAGACGTTTGCCCTGAACATTACTTTCAAACGTTGCCCATACATATAAAAAACACGTTGGAGAAAAATTGGAACTTACGTATTGCCAAATGTGTGACCATACCTTTGATAAACCTATGAATCAAAGGTATGGTCATACGTAATAGTCTAAGGTTGTAAAAACCTCTCAAATGGATGTTAGACAAACCTATGAATCAAAGGTACGGTCATACGTAAAAGTCAAACGTTCTTCAAACCTCTCAACCAAAGGTATGACTTACGTAGTAGTCTAAGGTTGTAAAAACCTCTGAAATGGATGTTCGACAAACCTATGAATCAAAGGTATGGTCATACGTAATAGTCAAACGTTCTTAAAGCCTCTCAACCAAAGGTATGACTTACGTATGACTGACACGTTCAGCCAAACGTTACAACCAAATGTTCTTCTAACCTCTCAACCAAAGGTATGACTTAAGTGTGACTAGAACGTCAGGCCAAACTATAAAACAAACTATCTGCCAACCTCTTACTGAGGTTGCCACCAACGTTTGGTTTTCCATCTGAGTGCAACGTTTGGAAATTACCTTTGCCCTACCTTTGTCATACATTGTTGGGCCCAACGTTTGATTCTAACCAAAATAATTACGTAGTGAAAGGTTTGATTTACGTTGCTGCTCGGGAGGGTGGGTCCCTCTTAAAAAATGTATTTCAGGGGGTCCTTACAGCATTGACCCCCCCCCCTTTTTTGGAACACTGGTCTTGACAGGAAAGGAAGAAAGCAGCTGGACACTCCAGCGTTCATCCTCCCTATTATCTCCTATAATTTCATTCCTCTTAACTGTTGCTATATATACCAGTACTTTAACTATTCTGAAACTCATCTTTTTTCTCCCCGTTCAACCTCCTGCTTATTAATAGTCAGTATTGACTGGGCAGTGCACCATGTTGATGGAGATGTAATGTCCATGCTGTAATGACTTATAACCAATTACAATAATTAGTATTAATTACTCTTTTTTTTCAGATTAAAATAAATAACCACAACACATACCTTCCTCCAGACAGCTTATTAAAGCGAAGACATTTAAAACACCCAGTACAGACAGGAGTTGCAGACAAGACATTTCAGCCTGTGTTGTTTTACTCTTGTATGAATCTACTGAAGTGAGATCGAGTCCTAACTTTTAGTGGGCTTTTTATGCAGTCGTTTAATTTGACAAGATTACAGTCATATTTTGAAATGGGTCAGTTTCTGTTTGGATGAATGACCGTAATTATGAAGCATTGTCATAAGATGTAATTTGTGTGTAATTTAGAACCATTAGAATCAGGACAAAGCAGAATGTCAGCAAAATTGCTCAATAACAGACATTTTCATTGCACTTTTGGTTTTAACATAAAGAACATGGGGTTAATTTTTCATGTTAATGTGATATAAAAATGCTAACAATTTGGAACATTAAAATCTATGATTTGCAGAAAATTGCTACTGAGCTCAATTTTTTCTGCTCTTCGATCTGCAATGAATAAATATAACATGGCCAGTTGTGATGTGATGAATGATAAATCAGTGAAACAATTTCTTCTACAATGTATCACGAGTGAATTGTTAAAAAGAACAACAAAAATATATCTATATTTCTGTGGCCAGTTCTTTTCAATTCGATACCACAGTGCTCATGTGATGTCAGTACAAATGTATGAGCATGGTGACGTCACGGTTGGTATTTATTTATAGTTTCAGCAGTGTTACACTGGCACCTACCTTTATCAGATCATTATAAATCTCCACAATAACTGCTGGATATTTAGTGCATTACTACTATAAGGTTTACAACTAAGTAAAATTCACTTGATTATGATAGCCTGAGTGGTGATAATGCCAACGTCATCAATGCAGAACGAACGGATTGGACATACGTAAATCCTCAGTTATTTGCCCAGTTGTGGAATGATTTGCAGTTGCAGTGACAATTATTGTAGCAATCTCCACTTGTGGATCTTCATCACTTTTATGGCTTCATCAACAAAGGCGTGGAAGCTGAAAGCCAGGCTAATGTCTCCTCCTCTCTGCCTCATTTTGACTGACGATTATGTGCCTAATCTTAAAGCTACTAAAGCACTTGGCTCCTGGTTGCTACAATGCCCGCCTTATGCCTATGAGAAAAGAGGGACAAACTGCAACTGTCTAGATTCTCATAACTGCATTCTTGATATCATACTCACATGAAATCGTATCCTGTATTGATTCATGCAACTGAAAAGAAGGAAAGAAATTTATTTATAAGTCATCTGCTTACTTACATCTGCAAAATGTTTAACATACACTTTTCACTTGTTTCCTACCTGAGTATGGTATTAGTAAATCAAACATTAAGAGTAGCTGCAATTAGACTGGAGGGCCAAGCCTGTGTTTAACAAGCCTGAGGGGGCGCTTAGTAAGAATTAATTGTTTCAGAAGTTTCAGTGATCTTTATTAAAGCCAATACGCTATTATCGTTTTCATTGATACATGTTTTTCCAGTTTGCACTTCGCTTTATACCAAACTGTGATGTCACAGATTTAGTTGCATAACTTTGTATATTACAAGCACATATTTCAAGTAACTGCCCAAATGCATTCACACATGGATTCTGTACGTTTAGCTTGTTTGGCTTTAATACCCACACTGGTTGATGAATGCTTCAATGAACTGTAACTGAAGCAAACAGACCACTTATTCTCAAAGGAGAGTTACATTGTTGGGCAAAAGTTAGAAAAGGATAAGGTGCTTACCATTGCATAATTGTTGCAAGCACAAAATGGTATATCGAAATTGATGTGGATTATTGAAGATAAATTTGTGAAAATAGGGTTATATTTCAAAGGTTGCTCTCAAAAAATTGGGATATGTCATAGTGAGTCAGCGTTGGCAATTTCTATTTCGTCAATATGCATGCCCACTAGCTTGGAGCCATCAGCATTTTTGAAAGCAACAAAGGAAAATTAATGCAATTCATATACGTACACTGCAGAAACTACCCCATAAAATCCCCCTTCCTATTTTGACATATTTTGTTATCAGGTAAGAAACCTTGCACCCACAAGTAAATTAGCATAACACTAATCTAAAGACAAGAAACACACTATCTCCAAACATTTTGGCCGGCAGTGTGCATTGACTGACAACAAATGATTTGAAATTGTGATAACTAGCGTCTTATGAAAAACGATAAAAACAGACTTTGTTTGGAAAACATTGAAACAGAGACTCTTCTGGTAAGGTGTAATACTCAGCTTGGACAGAAGTTGTTTGTTGCAGTTGTACCAAAATAATAATATCGCCTGGCAGTTTTGAATTCCTTTGTCTTTAACCGTGATGTCAAACTTTAAACTGAGTGTCACAGATTGAAGAATAGACCAATCATATTCGCAGATACCTGATGAGGTCACAGTTTTTCTGAAAAACGAAGTTTTCAGAAAAACACATAGCTATGAAAACGATAATAATGTCACCAGGTGTAAAAGAAGCACTTTAGAAATTAGGTAGATTTCACCCATAGCTAACAATAGGAAGAACTTACTGTCGGTTGCATGATGAGTCTATAATCTCAAAACCAGCCAAACCACACTCCACAGCTACTTTCCTGTTTGGGTAAAAGTAGACAATTCTAAAAAAATCCAATCCTTGAGTGCAATTGTTACTTCCTTCAACTCACTTTCTCTTTTAACTGAATTAGGTATTTTTCTTTTCTTTTAATGTAAACAAGGCCTTTGAAAAGGACCTCTCCAAGGACATTAGAATTCCCCTTGAGAGAGCCAGCTGGAATTGAAGGTTCGTGTCTCGAATTCTATTTTCAATCTTAGATTTATCTTAAAGGAAGAAGATGGATTACCATGATCGATTAGGATAGAGAAGAAAAGGAAAGGAAATTGAGAGGGAAAAGGAGAGGAAGAGGAGAGGAAAATGAGAGGAAAATGTGAGGAAAAGGCCCCCCCATATTGGACCTGTGCCCCCCCAGGTGCCCCCCCATATGAACTTTCCAACTCTGGCTAAAATATACAATTAGTATAGAGGGTGCCCCCACAGAGAATCGCGTGCCCCCCCAGGTGCCCCCCCGCTCGAGACTCCCCAGTTACGCCACTGGAAAAGAAGAGGAAAAGGAGAGGAGAAGGATAGGATACAATAAGATAGGATATGAAAACATGGGAAACGAAAAGGTAGTTATAAGTTTACTAACACTATGTGAGTACTTACAACTTAGATAAACGCGAACGATTAAACGACTTAAAAGGTTGTTTGCAGTGCACCCTCCATAGATAATAATAATAATAATAATATTAAGTACTTATATAGCGCCAATTCCAGTAAACTGCTCATTGGCGCTTGGTTAGATTAGCTGATATCTCCGTAAAATTTTGCAAAAAGATAGGTTTTCAATCGCTTCTTGAAGTTATCCAGTGTCCTTGATTTTCGTACATTTTCAGGTAAGCCATTCCACAGTATCGGTGATGAATAGGTAAAGGCTCTATCCTCAAACTTGTTTTGATTTTGTGTGGCAGGTACCTCTAACAGCATTTTGCCATTGCTGCGGAGGTTCAGGTCATTTTCAGGTTTTTGTTGAATAAGACATCTGAGGTACTGAGGAGCTTGATTATTCACCGCTTTCCATGTAGTTGTCAAAAGTTTGAATTGGATCCTTGCAGGAATTGGAAGCCAGTGTAACTCTTTCCTGTAATGACTAACTTTATCTTGTCTTTTTAGCCCTTCAATCAGTCGTACAGCAGAGTTTTGCGCTACCTGGAGTTTATTTATCACTTGTTTTGAGGAGCCATAGAGCAATCCATTTCCATAGTCTAAATGAGGAGTGACTAATGCATTGACAGCTGTTTTGATTGACTCCTTGTTCAGTGACTTACGCAGTTTTGAGATGTTTCGAAGGTTAAAATAAGCGTTTTGACACATTTTGTTTACTTGCTTATGCATTGACATGTGTTTATCAAAGAATACACCTAAATTTCTGGCATGATCTGTCGCTTTTATTTCAACATTGTCCACACTGATTGACGACATGTGAAGTTTCTTGAGTTGAAATGGTGAGCCAATGAGAAGTAACTCTGTCTTTTCACCATTGTTACAGAGTTTGTTTTTGTGAAGAAAATTCCGTATTTCTGTGATGCATTTTTCCATTTTCTTTGTTGCATTTTCCTCTTCAAGAAAAGTTGGCTTGAAGGAAAGGATTAGTTGTTCATCATCGGCATACTTTTGATCATCAACCTCATTTTCTTCAGCCACCTTACTTATAGGAGCAATGTACGAATTGAATAAGATCGGACCGAGTTTCGATCCTTGAGGGACGCCATATTTTAGTGGCAGTTTGCTTGATTCCGTGTCATTTATGAGTACAGATTGAGATCTATTGGTGATGTATGATTTGAACCAATTTAAAGCAGAGCCATCAATACCATACTTGTCTCTCAACCTTTTCAAAGATGATAGACACACAAATTATAAACCATGATATTCACAAGTTCCAAGCAACATGAAATTTCAATAACGCGGTGCTTTCTAATAATGATCAGTTTTCGGAAAAGTGGGACTTAATTTGCTGCTGAACACTGAACTGCTCTTTTGCAATTTTAATGGATAAGTGAGTCAGAGAGAGCCCTGCATGTCATTTCAGTGACAGAGCGAACACTGACCAGCCAAAAAAAAACTTCCAAAAAAAAGGTTGAAAAAATTGTCTGAAATAGGAAAAAATTCCAACGAAAATGTTCGAAGATAAAATTATTTTCCAAAAAAAAATTTTTTGTTGGAAAAAAAAAAAAAAAAAAGCATTATTAAAAAAAAAAACTTTATCAAAAAAAAAATTGTTTTCCCTCAAATTTTTCAACATTTTCTCTTTAAATATTGCAATTCAGCCCTATTTCTCTTTTATTGAAGAAACCAGAATACAAAAATTGATTTTGAGAAATAATTTAGTCAATTACACTTTAGTGTCTTCAAAATTTATCTTTTGAATTCAGGCGGTGCCGTCTTCATGCTTTGGCATTTACACATTAACATATATCTGGTTGATGACTAACATACATGGGACGATAACTAAAACTAATGAACAGAGGTTCCAAATAGCAACAGTAACTGCCTTTGAGCATGGCTTTTGTCTAAATCTAACTTTTTTATCAAATCAATCACAAGCGACTTGAAATTCTTAGTTCGACAGGTCTTTAAGCACAATGTCATTGTAGAAACGATTTCCTGCACATCAAGTGAGGATGCAGAGGACTGATGTTTTCATGGAAATGAGACCAAGTTCATACGGCCTTGCCCACAGAGCATCCGGCAGTAGGAAGAGTATTCACCCCTCCGTAAGAATGATGCAAATGGTCTGCGGATGACAGTAATTGTGCAACAGAGCTGATGGAGGGCTTCTCCAGATTCTTGTAATCATCATTTGCGTCCATCAGTCATTATATATGCAGCTGCAAGATGTTCCATTGTCCACGGGTGTATTTGGGAATGGCTGGGGAGGGGAGGGCATAACATGGGGTGAATGCATGGCGACATGCGGCGTGCTAGTATGTTTTTTTGTTTCTCCTCTTCTTGCAGTCTGAAACAATTTTTTTTAATCAAAGCTGAATACAAAATCAATCTCTGACAACTTGATATTCTTTATTTTACAGGTCTTTATGCGCAATGCCATAGGAGAGTCCTTGGCTTGGAGAAATGATTTCCTGCTCATCAAGCTAGGATGCAGAGGACGGATGTTTTCATGGAAATGGGACCAAGTTCATACCCGCCTTGAACACAGAGCATCCGGCAGTAGGAAAAGATATCATTCTTCCATAAGAATGACGCCAATTGTTTGTGGATGAAAGCTATTATTCAACAGAGCTAATGGAGGCCTATACCAGACACTCCAAATTAATCATCATCTGCGTCCATCAGTCGCTATATACACCTTAATAAACATACAAACAACAAACATACAGACATATACATACATCTGTCCATGGGTGTATGTGAATCTGAAAATCCTGAGGGGGCCTTTAATGGCCGCGTTAATAAGCAGTGATTCGCATCTTTCCCTATGTTTCCCATGTTAATTTTCGGGCCTAATGTTTCCTAAATACTCCACTGTCCTTGTCATATACTTTTGCTGGAATACATTTTTCGGTGTCTGCTTGCGTCAGGTTATGACATCTCTCTAAAAGTAGCATTGGAACAAAAACGTTCAATAAACAGAATAAACAGAAAACATTGTGCAATTTTTGTTATATTTCACGGTAAACATTTACATATATGTATCTTTTACAGCGCACTGAGCAATTACATTTCTCCTTGAACCATAGACAACTTGCCTTCAGAGCAGAAGGCAGTTACATGTACCTGCTGCTATTCCTATTATTTTGCTTGTAACAAAGACACCACATTATACCACCTTTTGAATATTTCAGATGGGTAATGATTAATATTCATGTAAACTCATGGCAGGTCAGCATACAGAAAGTGTATAATAAATTGTTTTATTTACACTCCCTGCATAATCGTTAAATATGCGTCATGGGAATCACATAGAGTAGGTCGGGGCATGCGGCCCCCCCTTAACTTCGAGATGCGATTTGACCTACTTTTTATGGGCGATTATTTGAATGCTTATGCTGTCAGGAAGGGATCACTTGACTCTACTAATAACTAGACAAACAAATGTCCCAAACCCACATATTTTGATTTGACCTCTATATTTTGAACTAAAATGCAAAAAGCATGATCCAAATCATATCGATGTGATAGTCATAAAGTGAAGCAATGCAAATATCCATTATACTTTGAAAAATTTCCAAATTTATTCCTGACAACCCCTTTCAAAGAATTAGTCAAAGTTACAAAAACCATGCACATTTTTTTCTTTCTTTAATTTCTATTATAGTTTGGGGCTGTTTGCCCTGAAAATTTGTGACGACACCTAAAACGCCTCTAGCTTCAATCCTATCAATAGATAAACGCACCAAAAATGTAAGTTTGGATATAAGCCTGGGGGGCCTCTCACCTAACCCGGGCTTCTTGCCCCGACCTACTCTAATAATCACTTCAGGATAGATTCTGTGGTCGACTTTGTTGGCAAGCAAGGTCCTGTAGCCAGCAGAGGTTGTGGCATAGCAATGGTCCCTTTTAGTATGCTCGACAATATAAATGGCCGATCTCAACAGTAACTACCCTGCTCATGCATTTTGCAGGCTTCTCTCTCATTGTCGACTGACGTCTCGATTTAGGTGCCTGTCAGCCATTCAGACAGCTAATGCCTCACCCTTTCTGGCTTCTATGGGTCAACTTAATTGTAGGAAACAAACACAGTACATTTATATGTGGGAGAAAGCAGGCATTATGGAAAAACTGGTACGAAGCTCTTTCTTGCGCATTTCATACGTAAATTGGTTGTTTTCACATACGAAATACGTGCTAAAATTTACGTATGTTTTACGTACGTATATTTTCATACGTTTTTCTTAAGTGATATGTTCGTTTTTGGGGCTTTAACTTGATATTTATACCTTTTTTTTTTAAAATAGGTCAATGTGTGGTCAAAACTTAAGCTATTTGTGATAACCATATTGTACTAAAATGGCCAAGGTAACTGAAAAGTACCTACATATATGTGAAATTCGTACGAAAATGTAGGTACGTACTACGGATCGGCTCTTTTTTGTGAGTTTCGTGCGTAGATTTACGTAGGTAATTCGTACACTACACAATTGCTAGTGTAGTTCTTCTATTGGTTCAATACATTCAGCTGCAATATGCGACTATTGTGTTGAAACTTGGAATAATGTTGTTGACCTCCAAATAAGTGTAAGAAAGTTAATTAGTTATTGAAGAACCAATAATGCCGTAACATGAATTATATTTGATTCAGTCTTCAGGTGAGACCGTGAGAGCTTTTGTCATCATATTGGTTAAAGAAAAAAATTAACATCAAAAAATCTATAGCACAATGAAATGTATAGTTTATACTAAATTATGTGTATGAATTTGTCATACAACCTTGTAAATTGTGTCACTGCAGCGGCGTCATATTAATTCAGGACATTTTGATATCCAGTAAGGATTTTAAAGTAGTCCTTTATGTATTTGCAAAGATTAAGCTACATTGCAACATTATCAGGGGCGTACTGGCCTATCTGGCAGAGTGGCAGCCACGGGCCCATCAACTCATGGGCATCCAAGAAGAAAAAATAAATAAAAATACACCGTTGCTCATAAATATGGAATACTTCAACATTTTCCATTGAAATTGATAACTTTAGCAACTTCTGCTGGAGCACATGATGGTCTGATTCAATAGTAACTACTTCCAATGACCACTAAAGGGAAGAACATGCCCTCGTGTAAAACACATGCTGCAGCGTTAACCCCGGGAAAAGTTACAGCAGCACGAAATATGGAAATTGAGGTGGTTTTTTAGAATGAGGTGCATTCAACCAATTTTAAATTCTTGGAAAAAATGTAGTTGAGGCTTTCGAAGAGTGATTAGAGAAGATAATTTGACCTTTACAATGGACCTTGTTTTCATTCACACTGAAATTTACTTTTATTTGACGCTTTTTTTCCAAAAAAGTTTTCCATATTTATGAGTAGGAGTGTACAATTTCAAGGAAAAGACCAAAAACCAAACCTTTGCCACCGGACCCAAATGACGCCAGTCGGCCTCTGAACACTATTGGCTGCAGAAGCAAATTGCTGTTTCATTGAGGAATTCTGAACTGGAACTCCATGCATGATAATTCGATCAGTATTGACATTACGTGCCCAACATTGGCAAATATTGGAAAATTGGTCTCTCTTTTCCTCCATTATGCACAATGTGCTTTCACAGTGTCCTTGAAAGAAGTTACAGTAGACAAACTTTGAGTGCTTTCAAGTGACTGGTTTCAGAGTATCAATGAGGTCACTAAAGCTGTTGCTTCAATCTTTACCATTGAAACTGGTGGCTCTTTCACTGACTCATAGGACTTCTAATGACATGTATAGATGCAGCAGTGACCAACATCTGGCTCAGTGACGTGTATCAGAGCAATGCTAAGTGAATGGGCAGTAGAACAGTTGTCATATGAAGTGCAGTCACTGAGTCATAAATCTGACCCATTTGACAATAATCATTGCTCTCTTCATGAAAGATGTGGTGTTGACACAGTCAGTCAACATGAAAGCTTATCCATCTGAATTGCGATAGTGAGTTATAAATCATGGCAGAAATGCGACGGAATTATATGCATGCTTGTGTCTAAGCAGGGTTTTTGTGTATATAAAATGTAGCAACCTGTTTGATGAACAAGGGAGCTACACAAGAAAGCCAGGGGCATCCCTCCATTGCATAGCTCGTTTACACTTGCCCTGCCAATTAGTTCAATAAAATTCTGAAGTATTCTAATCCTTCACAGCTTTTTCTGGCCTGAAATATCTATAATTTAGATAATTGTTTGTGTTTTTCCTCAAAGAAATATTTGTAACAACAAACAGACAACAATTTTAAAACATTCAAACATAGATACAATTGCTTTGAATATCTCAAACTGTGAATTCTGTTTGTCACACCAGAGAAAGATTAATCTGTTTGTTATAACTTCGCTAAAATGAAGCACTTGTGGTCAGGATGGCCAGGAGCAGCAGACGCCAAGATCAGCTGGGGATCAGTAGCACTGACAGTGGTCAAGCTCTGTTGATTGCAGGCCTATTACTCTGAGAGACAGGAGTGAGGTCACTGGTGAATGCTATGACACCTATCACACAACATGGTATGTATGGGCTATGAGTCAGTCACACGTTTATGAGGTATCAAAGTTATGGTCACTTAACATGGCAGGGATAGGGCTGTGATGTCAGTAACAGCCCAAAAGTGTATTGCATGTAAACACTCGAAGTTCGTCTACTGTAAGGTTTAAAAAAAATGTACAAAGAATCTGTCAGCGCAGCGTTATAGTACATGGTCTCAGCTTCGATTAGATGTAAAGATCTAAAAAATCTGTTGGGAAAATTTTGAGAAAATTGATATTTAAAATTTTTAGTTTTTCATACCCTTGTCGCATGCAAAATATAAGTTTTATATCTATCAAATGGCATTGCAATGTTATTAATATTGTTTATCTGTGCATGCTATAACTGAACAACTGAATTTTGGAATAAAGCAACCATTAAATTCCATGAAATATTCTTAATAATTGGCAAAAACAGGTAAAAAAGCACGTACAATTCTACAGAAGACCATTAAAATTACCAACTACATTTCAATATGGACAAAAACATTGTAATAAAACTTGGAATTGATCATCTAAGCCATTAGACCACTTACATAGATTTTTTTTTTGTTGATTTGAAAAAATATTTCTATCAAAATATATTATTTCCTTGAATGTCAAATACAACTTACTTGCAAAGCTGTGGTGAAGATACACACTTGTGAGATGTCGACAGTAGGTATTCCTACATTTTTCCACTATGTTGTCAGATAACTTCACAAATGTTTTTGTGAATCCCACTTGAAAAACATTAACTGGTGAAATGCTAAAAATCTCAATTTATATGACTAATGAATTCAATAAGGCATTTTGTGGTTCAATTGCCACTTTTCTTTGGTTAATGAAATAATGAAGCCTAAATGGCCATGTTTATAGTTGATTTGGCACATTATATGAGTCAGCGAGTTTGCAACACCCCTAAATGTTGAAAATTATGTGAAAATTATAAATAAAATGCTTTTTATTATTTTTTTTCACCTGATTCAGTAACCTTATGTATAACTAGATACGCTGTGATATTTTGATAACACTGTAAAGCCATTTGATAGATCTAAAACTGATATTTTGCATGTGAAAAGGGTGTGAAAAACCAAAAATTTTAAATTTCAATTTTCTCAAAATTTTCCAAACAGATTTTTTTGATCTTTACATCAAATCGAAGCTGAGACCATGTTCTACAACACCATGTTGACGGATTCTTTGTACATTTTTTTTAACCCTAAACTTCGTTCAAGGACACTGTGCTTTGAGATAAACTCTGTCAGTTTCCTGTTAGGGTAGTTTGAAAGAAAAAAAAAACATTTGTAGACTGCATTTTTTACTGAGTTTCACTCACATGTTGGTAGAAAAGAATGATATCTTTTGACATTTCAAAAGTGAAAGCCCTTTTACCGGAGCCATTTCAGCCTTGTTTTTACCACAATTTTTTTTTTGTATGTTCAAAGTCTAATTTTCAAACAGCCTTTTTTTTCTGCAAGTTACTGTTTTAGTCATGTCACAACTGTGAAGCACGTAAAAAGATAAATTAGTAATAAAAGCTTGAACATAACCATGTTTTACTAACATATAGAATAGCATAATATTATACACTCCTACTCATCAATATGGAATACTTTTTTGGAAAAAAAGCGTCAAATAAAAGTAAATTTCAGAGTGTGAATGAAAACAAGGTCCATTGTAAAGGTCAAATTATCTTCTCTAATCACTCTTCGAAAGCCTCAACTACATTTTTTCCAAGTATTTAAAATTGGTTGAATGCACCTCATTCTAAAAAACCACCTCAATTTCCATATTTCGTGCTGCTGTAAGTTTTCCCGGGGTTAACGCTGCAGCATGTGTTTTACACGAGGGCATGTTCTTCCCTTTAGTGGTCATTGGAAGTAGTTACCATAGAATCAGACCATCATGTGCTCCAGCAGAAGTTGCTAAAGTTATCAATTTCAATGGAGAATGTTGAAGTATTCCATATTTATGAGCAACAATAGGATATCAACAAAGTTATTTAAAGTTGCACTAAAGGGACCTCAAACATGTGAAGGTACAGAGACACAGCCTTGATGTGAGTGGTCAAACTTGTCATATTGTATCATTTAAGTATTAGACCTAATTCTGGGCCATTTTCGCATCTGTTGTGTTATTGTTAGTCCAAGAGGGCTGCTTGTGTGTGAGCCCATTTCACAATAAAACAGAAGAAGAATTTATTGCTGTGTTTTATTGTTAAATTTTTGTGAGAAACATCCTTATATTATTTTTGACAGTTGATGCAAATGTCAAAGAAACTGCCATAATTGAAACTGACAAATAACACTGCCTTGTTCCCTTAAAAACATCCTTACATTATTTTTGACAGTTGATACACATATCAAAGAAACTGCCATAATTGTAACTGACAATTAACACTGCCTTGTTCCCTTAAATAATGTGAGCAGTGTATGTTAAAAGAGAGGAGATGCTATTAACAGTAGGCCTAATGAGAACCTATTTCGTAATGAATAAGATGTGTTTTTGATGGACTTGACTACTTCTGAGCACAAAAAGGGACTGCCACTAAGTCCGTTTTTACTTATTGAATATTTTGAAAGTTCAAGACTTTAGGATTTATATGTGAGTATTAGAGCAAAGTGGGCCTAACTAAAGGGGATAGTGCAGGCCAAAGTACAGGATGACACTATTTGGGGAATAATGTAAAATTTTCGAGTTTTTGTAGAACTTTTTTGTCTTTGCCATTATAAAATCAAACCAATGCCATAGGGACTTAGTTCAACTAAACAAGAACCTTTCTACTCAATGCACAAAGGAGCATAGTGCTGTTATCCACCTTTTGGCACTAAATTTTTTTAACAATGATAGTAAAAATACCAGCTCTAAAAATTTAAGGCCCTGTCACACCTTGCCGTTTTAGATTGCGTGTCTATAACGTGCTTAACACGCTGGGGAACGTTTCTTGTAAGTTGAATAAGTTATAGACACGTTTTTCACATGTTACAAACACGTTGATACACGTTGAAATTCATTGTAAAACGTCCACAGAACGGAGAACTTTTGAGCATGTTAAAAAATTATGGACGCACATATATGTGTGGATTGCACAGCTCAGTGCGTTATGGATAAGTCATGGGCACGTTAGAAGTTCGTTATAGACAATTCCCATCGTTTCTCACTCGTTTTCCAACGTGTGGATAGTAAGCTTGGCATAATTTATGGGATCGTTAGGGGTACGTTACAAACGTTTTCTGGTCGTTTCTCATTCGTTTTGTACGTTTTTCATGCGTTTTTCATAAGTTATTCACGTTTCTCACTCGTTCCTTACACGGCCAGAACGTCCCCCGTACACACGCTGTATTTCTCCTCCATTAAATTATAGAAATATTCAATAAAATTGTCACTGAACAGGCATACGTTAGGCACATGCATTGTCCACGTTCTCTACAAGTTTTTCATTCGTTTTTCATAAGTTTTGTACACAGTTTAAACACGGTATATATTCGTTTTGTACTCGTTTTCACACAGCTGGATTAGCCCTTTTTCCACTGTGTTAATTTGTTAACAAGTTACTCACACGTTCTCCAAATCGTCAAGGTGTGACAGCCACATAAATCGTCAAGGTGTGACAGCCGCTTAACCTCCTTTTTGCTCCGAATGACTACAGATACCACTTGGTGCAAAATGCAGCCAGGTACATCTATTATAGGCTCCTTTCTGCGCAACTGATAATGCTTTGTGTGATGCAAGAAGTAGCATTGGTCGTATTCTGTGAAAAATAATCCTGACTAAACAATTGGTATAATTATTTTACATATATGTGTAGAAAATGCCCATGTGAATACACATACCAAAAATCATTAAAATCGGACCAATATTGATCGAGCCAGAAGTGAAAACAACTGTTTAAACAAAGGAATTTTTCTGAACTAAGCTCCTTTTTGTGCCAAGCGGTCAAATTGACTTTTCAAATTTCCAATCAAAGAAGTTTGAGTCATCTCAAGTTTGAATGACCACCCACACATGATACCTATGGAATTTGGATTTTTTTTTCATTGCACTGGCTAATCCATTTTTTAAAGAAAAGATGAAAGTGAAGCTATTTCCTTTAGTGTAAACAAGGCCTTTGAAAATTATCTCTCCCAGGGGGCTTGAATCCAACTGGGAGTGAGCCAGCTGGCATTGAAGGCTTATGTCTAGCATTCCTTATTTGACTTCAAGATTGTAAGAAGGGTGTGCACAGAATATTCTTCTCTGAGTAAAATACTTTCCACTTGGAATTTGAGCAACACATTCTTGTGCTGATAAGTTGGATGACTGAGTGAGGTTTGTGTCATATATTATTTGTAAAGGAATAGAACATTCTTATAATCTCCCTGCTTATCTAAATCCAAAACCATTATATTTTGTTAAGTGCCGGGCAATGAGGTCATATAGTATTGTCTGGCTCTGCGAAAGTCTGATGGATTCTCTACACTTTAGACAAGCAGTTGGAAGTCGGTGCCTACTTGAAAAATTATATCAAGTTAACTTGACTACTTTAAAAGTTCCATAACTCTTTAAGAAAGGTGTGCCTTTCGACATAAATTATTCTCACAGTCATTTTCTAATTAGAAGCTCAGAAAATTTTGTATGCAGCCTAGCATATATCTCACTAAAAAATTTTGGATAATAAGTATATACCGGTATGTAAACAATGATAATTTATTATTATCTCTGGTCCTCTGTTATATTCCTCGGAGGACAAGATGGAAGTAAAATGTCACTAAGACTTCATCAGGAACAATCTGCATATACAGTGATTTATCTATTGTTATTAGGGTAGCCCAGCATGTGCTACCAGTTGGTCAGAAAATACAAATCTCCATTTTAGAGTTATGTAAATAGGCACTGGTTGAGGGGAATAAATGACTTTTCCTAGCACCTGTGAAAAGATTACAATTTAATGGACACTGAAGAGGAAATAAAAGCATTATTATTATATTATATATGTTTCAAATCAAATGTTTCATTTTAGATCATAATCATTATGTTGCTTTTTAATTGCAGTATCCTATAACAGTATTCTCGGCGGCCATCTTGCCATCTTGTTTTACACTCACTCATAAGGCTTTCTCATTTTTACACCTATACTATTGAAAGTAACCCTAAAACCTCTCATTTTACCCTTCCTCCTCTCCCAAACACAGCTCTCTTTTGTTGCACTAATCACACTCACTCTTTCTTCACCCTCTGATTCCTCTGCTGGTTGTCACTTCAACATTTTTCTTTCTACCAGCTGATCTCCATGCATGCAGATGTCGTACATTACGCAGTAATGAATCAATGGTTCAGAATACTGTTACTCTTTTGCTCTCCAAGTCACAAATCCTTAAAAAAATACTCTGTCCCTGTCATTGATACCATTTTTATTAACAATTTATGTCACGGGTAAATGCTAGTTACCATTATTTTATGAAAATTGATATTTTTTCATTCTCTTTAGATGTAGTTTATAGTCACATCCCACTCTTTTGTATATATATATATATAATATATATATCCTCTTTGTTTCGTTGTAGTTATTTTTTACCATCATCGCACATGTGTCTTGTTAATATTTCGTTGTGAATAAAAATATATATTCAGTTATCTGAGATTTCAAAAAAAAAAATTCCTGGTGTAGTATTGAAGCACAGGGCAATTAGCAAATGTAGGCAGCAGAGGGTCATGTGACAGTCTATATCAGTGATGTCTAATGGTGCAGATGGTGGCAGCAATTGGTGGAGAATGACAATGCTGATTAGCAGAAGAGGTGGCCTCTAGCAGCTCTATTGTGCAAGACTGCCATGGCATCTCGTTCCTCCTGGAGTAATATATGTCATATCTCTTGGCCAGCTGGATGTTCTCTGGTAGGTGGTCATAGAAGAGATCTGAGGGCAGACCATTGGGTCTGTTGCATGATATGAGCATGCATGTTCTTCCACAAAAATGGCACAACTGCTGTTTCTCCGTTTATTTTGATTTGCTGGGTCTGCCTGAAACATAATCGTACTCGAACAAGTTATAATTCTTGTAAATTCATTCAGTTTGCTCATCCTTCACTTAGTCTAGTAACAGAATAAAAATAGTCTACTACATTTGATATATTTTTTATTTTATTCAGAAAGTAATTTATTCCAAGGTATTAGGAAGCAGAATTCCACTGGCAGAGACATATTTGGAGAATGAAAGACCAATATGACACTCTATTTTATTAATTTGCAGTATGTCTTATCACATTGCAGAAATATGATACCATGCCTAATCCATTTGGTTTCCATGCTGTGATTCTGCACCAACTCGATCACTGACAGCATGAAATTCTCCTTGATACCACTGAGATTGACTGGTCGCCCAGAGCGATTTCATTTGAGAGTCATCTAACCTGAGAAATGATTTCCTCTATGGTAGCACGGATGCCAAGGGCAGATGCCAAGGGTGGATGCTAAGTGCAGATGCACTCCATAAGCAAAAGGGGGCTGAGTTGAGTTCATGACAGCCTTCATAAGGCCGAGGCTAATGCTCTATGGATGGCACTCGTGGAAGATCTTGTGCAGTTAAGCTGCCGGGGGCCAAATCCATTCCTAAGCACCATTAGTTATTGGTATCCCTTCACCAGTCTGTGTGTAGCTGCAACCTCAAGATATCATTATCACCTTGCCAACAAGACATACGTTCTGAAATCTTACTCACTATGTCTTAGCGTTGCTGACTGTTGTAAGACCGACTTGCCTCAAGTTACCACCCTCGTCCCACACTAGCACTATAAGTACTTTTTGCACCCTGCCAATGGAGAGTGTACCCCAATGAGAGACCCCTTCATACCTGCAGAACGGGCGTTCTCATAACGCATGGGCCAATGTTATGTATACGGAAGCTGAGAGTGACATATAGGTCTTATTCCGTACTACAGTCTCATTGAGAATGAAAACTGTTTTATTGTGTATGACAACTGCATTTTTTCACGCCATAGTAAAGACAGTTTGTGAAAGAAATTATTTCTTCCAAATGCGTGTTACATTACATCATTGATTATACTTTGAAGATTCTGGCAAGAAAGTATCCATAACATACACACTTTAAAGCAAGGAAGATCAATGTTAGACAGTTTCCTGAAATGTGGAGCTTCTTCTTGAGTCTTATTTGGAGACAAGGAAGAATAATGTTTCATTCAGAATGGATTTCACAAAGTTTTCAAATCTTTTCAAGCTTATCTACAAACTGGGTAATATATATAGAAATTGAATCCTACATTATGCTCTGAGGCTGACAAAAACTATATTCTTAATATCATCAAATGCATACAATTTTTATTATTAATGGACACTCAAGAGGAAAAAAAAGCTTTATTATAATCTGTGATTTTGAAAAAAAAATTTCTGGTGTAATATTGAAGCACAGGGCGATTAGCAAATGTAGGCAGCAGTGGGTCATGCTACAGTCTATATCAGTGAATGGTAATGATGATTAGCGGAGGAGGTGGTCTCCAGCAGCTCAAGATCTTTTGTGCAAGACTGCATCTCGTTCCTTCTGGAGTAATGTATATGAACTCATATCTCTTGGCCAGCCAAATGTTCTCCGGTCATAGAAGAGACCTCAGGGGCTGACCCCTGGGTTTGTTGCATGATACGAGCACTCCTGCTCTTTCAAAATATGCACAGCTGCTGCTTCCCCTTTTATTTTTGTTGGACCTTTGTGAATAATACCGGAGTAGAACTTTGTAATTTCACTCAGTTTATTTTCTCCCTTCGCTTAGTCTTCTTACAAAAAAGACACATTTGTAGATTTGATATATTTTTTTTTATTATAATATTAATAAGAGTTCAGGTATTAGAAAGTATCATTCCGCTGGGAGATATTTTGGGAAGGACACAGAAAACCAGATGAGAGTGGCAAAACGCTATAGACTATTAATATTTTAATTTGCAGTTTGTCATATCACATATCAGAAATTAGATACCATACCAACTCAATCATTGACAACATGAAATTCTCCTTGATACCAGTTTGTTTGATGGTCTTCCAGAGCAATTTCATTGGAGAGTCATCTATTCTGAGAAATGATTTCCTGTATGGTAGCTCAGATGCCAAGGTCAGGTGCACTCTTATGGACAGGTAGCTGAGTTCATGACCTCTTTGGCCCCGGAGCATCCGGGAGTGACAATATATGACAGCCCCCATAAGGTAGAGGCCAGTACTTTATAGATGGCTCTCGTGGCAGTTATTGTGCAGTTAGTTTAGCTGCTGGGGGCCAAGTTTACTGTTAATCACCATCGGTATCTCATCACTAGTCTGTGTACATCTTCAACCACAAGATATCACCAAGATGACACTGGCCGTACCCTGAAAATCTAATTTTCGAGTCAGACTCCATTAAAAAATTCAGACTCCTAGTTTCTGACTACGAAGCACGCCTTCAGAGTGACCGTTTGCTAAAAGTAAAGTAAAGTACCTAATAAGGCAGCATTCTGTTGACTGGATCAAACTTCATTTAATTTGTTAATTTTATCAATCTTTGTGTGCACAGATCTGATCAAAAATGTCAGTTAATACTTCCAGACTTCTGGTGCAAGGCTGCTTTAAAGGCAGTTGCGGGGGTCATTGGTTTTTTCGGCTTTTATAGTTGTGGTCCAAAAGGCTTAGCTGAATAGGCCTGGACAGTGATGTACTGGAATACAGCGACCAATGCAAATAAAACGGAAAATGCAGGGCCGATGTAATGCATGGAGGTGTTGCTGCCTCTGTCTAGAAAGCATGGCGCGCAAATGTTGGCACATTATCGTGTCAAAGTATGAAAGCATTGTGTCTGAGACAACACAAATATCAATGTTCGAGCAATATGAGTTTGACACGAAACCTTGTATGAGAAGTATTTTGTATCTTTTCAAAGAATCTGGTTTCACAAAAGACATGCAATATATATCATGACACGTTAAGATGAAAGTTAGGGCCGCACCTGCCTGATCTGCTCTAGCAGTGTGTATGAAGAGCCCGGGGGGGGGGGGGTACTCACTCTATAAGGGTGTATATAGAGGCGCCGCTGGATGGTTTAGGTTTTTTGGCCTTCTTGGATTAAAATGGTTTTGGTTTTTTGACAATTCTGATTAATTTGGTTCTGGTTTTCGCAACCCAAACATGTTTGGTACCGTTAGAATCGGCTTCAAAAGAGGATTAAAATGGTTTAAAAACCATGAAGATTAAATTGGTTGCCAAAAGATTTTAGGGAAGGATCAAAATGGTTTGTGTTTTGGCGCAGTCTCCGGATTAAAATGGTTCTGGTTTTCAAAATTGCCATGGCGCATCCGTATGCAAAAGTCCGCGAAGTACCCCCCCCCGGATGAAGAGTAGAAACAGAAAACTGCAATCTGCCAACATAAAGCAACATTAGCGGTCATCTGATTTTGTCTCCAGTCTTGAGGTGTTTTAAACACACAGAGCATTCACAATTTTTAAAAAGTAGGAGGGAACATTTATTTCTGGAGGTCACTTTAATCAGAATATCAGAATTTGTGGCAGTTCTTATCGGGGGCGTATCTAGAAATGGCCTGAGGGGGGGGGGGACATTACATGGGGTGAATACAGGGTGCTCCGCTAGGTTTCCTATCTCTTCCATGTTAATTTTTGGCCTGAGGTGGTCTAGCATACATCTATCTTTCTTTCTATCTATCTATGTATCTATCCATCTATATCTCTGACAAAAAAATTCTTGAAGAGCCGACTTAGTTAAAGCAATAGTTTATCTACATTTATAAGGTTTTCATTGTACCTTTCAAAGGTTTCAGTGTATCTTCAAAAAATCATTTTATTACACAGAGGCATGCCAATTTCATTCTGGAAATATGCGATCTGAACTTGTAAAACGTGGTCTAGGTCAGTCACTGTTCACTATACTGTCTTGAGAACCAACCAATCACATCAAATATGAAATTCTTGTCTACTTATTATTGACAGCTAAATGTAACACCCACAAGTTCTCAATTGGGGGGGGGGGAAATCAGACATGAACAGAACAATAAACCATGGACAACATACTGACCAACATGGGAAACATAGATGCTGTTTGATTAGTCATGATCAAGAGAAGGCCATTTGACTTATCATAATTGATTTTAGAGTGAAAATCAGATGCATAATCCTTGCATTTGGCTGTCATTAACATGCGGGATAAGTCTCCTTAAATCAAATTTAAAAACAGACAATCAATTGAATGAAACAAACAAGTTCTTTGACATTTTGAACCATACAATTGTCTGGAAAAGAAAAATTAGTCAGGAAAATATAATTGTGCATACAAAATTTGCAACAGTGAAATAAAGCGGTTTATCATAATGGTTGACCAAAAATGTATGGTTTATGATGCCATCATAAATGGGTACGCAACAATATTTATCACATTTGGAGATTGAATGTCACCCACGCGCAATACCCTTGAAAGTTAGTTCTTTTTCTTCCAGCCAATTTAACTTATTCAAGAAGAAAAAGATGAAAGTGAAGTTCTTTTCCTTTTGTGTAAACAAGGCCTTTGAAAATGAGCTCTCCCAGGGTGGTAGAAGCCTGCTGGGAGTGGGCCAGCTGGCATTGAAGGCTCCTGTCTAGAATCCTCGTCCTAACTTTGAGATCTTAAAGAAGGCTCTTTTGAGTAGCTTCAAATACTGCACTTTGTGTCACGGAAATAAATCTTACATTTAAGCATGCAACAGTCAAAATTTAGATATCACACAGACCTCAGGTAGCTGCCATTGTACTAATAAATTCTGTGTAGATTTCTGGCAGTTTGTAGCAACATAATACAAGCATTTTTACAACCACTCACAAATGAGATATCTACAGAATCATTATTAAAGTGTTCTTTTTTCATTAAAATAATAAACGCGAACTTAAACTGCATCTTGCTCTTTCAAGAGCTGTTCAAAGCCCTTTTCAAGAATGGTTTCTTTATATGTATTTCATATTTGCTTTGGACTCTTTCAAATGTTACTTTCTTCGAGACCTTTAAAAAAATGGTAATGATGCGGCAATAATAAATTTGAATATACTTGAAAATTTTTGCCTAAATTCACTATTAATTAAGGACTAATAATGTTTTTTCTTTGAGATCAAAAGGGCAGCATTGCCCCCCCTGTCCCTCCTGGCCAAGGGCAGGAGGGGCAATTGCCCCCTCCCCCCCCCCCTGCTCCCCCCCTGTTCCTACACCCTTGCAAGTCCGGTACTTTGGCTGGGATTTTTGGCTGTTATAGTAGACGAAAAACGAGTGCTTACAGAAAAGTACTGGAATGTTTCTTGTGAGGTCATATCCCTAGCCCTGCCATGTTATTCTGTATGAGTCATAAGCAGTTTGTTAGGTCATATCCTATACTTGCAATGCTATCAGAGAAAACCATTTGCCATGTCATGCCTCTCATCAATGTGGCCACAAGATACTGAATGACAAATTGACACTTCATTTCAATGTATTTGACAGGACATGTTGTTACATCATTAATGGCCAACAACAGCTTTTCTGTAAGCACTCGTTTTTCGTCTACTATAACAATGAATTGTCCTTAAACACTACAAATGCGGGATTAAAAAACAACATAACGCCTGTGGAATCCGGTGAGAACTGTCTTTGAGATGACGTAAAAAAATAAAATTAATTAACAAACAAGAGGCACGTAAATTACTTTCTAACATCCAATGGTAATGCACAAGTAAAGTGCATCCATGAAAACAGCATCAACGAAAGCTTGAAGCTGGTAGTTGATGAGATCATGACATTTATGATTTATTTTCATGCATCATCTAACTTCATTCTCACTCCTGAAAATTGATAATGATGTGAAGTATTAAATTTCGCATCTCTCTTATATAATCTAGCTTAAATGTTAAGGCTTAACATACAATGTTTCAATCATGCTGAGCGTTATAAAGACTTTTCAGAAATCTGCAATATGATTTGACCACTTTTTTGATAAAGTTCACCAGATTTTGCTGGCACTTATATATCCAATACAGGATAACATTAATTACGGACCAAAATAGCCTTAAAGTTCAGATTCTGTTACATTACATATAAAATTGCAAGAGAGAGGATAACAAATTGTCTGGCGCATTACGAAGTGCTGATCCCAGAATCTGACCTGGCAAAAGGCAGAGGAAGTAAACCAAAACAAAAGATTGTAAGGAGGTGTGTGACTTTAGACTCATATGTTATTTTAAGGGCTTTAAGGACGTCCAACCTTCAATCTCCTCCTACGCAAGACTCTGGAATGGATATCTGAGAACTAAAGCTTTTGGGTAGAGATCTGACTATATCAAGCCCAATCGATACTAATATCCTCAGGGCATTAGTCCAGTAGGTGGTCTAGCATACATCAATTCCTATCATCTCAAGACATTCATCATTCAGTTAACCTCCTCTGATAGAAAGGTTTGCACACTGAACATGTTCAATTCAATGTACTCCTTAAGCGAGATTGGGGACAAAAAGTGCTTAATTGCTATTTTTTAAAAAGTGCTACGAAAGAAAACATTTTGATCACTGGAGTGGCCATGTCATTAATTATATCATATTTTATCAACTTGTGTAAATTTTAAATAACACAAAGTATATGAATCATTTTTGCAACATGTTAATAGCATTAACTTTCTTTTCAGCAGGGGCTTAATTTTCGTGGAAAATGTGGGGGACCTGCGGTGACACGGTCGGAATAGGCTGTCAGTTCCGCGAATGAACATCGTTAGTAACCTGCCCAAGCAGAAAGGTGGGGAACATGTCTATTAGAACTGCTCCTTACCATATTGAACCCAGGGGCCATTACCACAACATATTTTATTTTCACACAAAGAGTGGGGGGGACATTTCATATTCTGACCCCCGGGTCAAAAATGTGGGGGGGACATGTCCCCCCCGTCCCCCATCAAATTACGCCCATGGTTTTCAAAAAATATTTGACCTCGATTTCAACAAGGAGACAGTATTGCTTTCCTCGCCATGATTTTACACCAAATTAATCACAAATCAAAGTTTTCCTTGATACCATAGAGTTTGTCAGGTCTTCCTGACTAACTTCATTGGAGAGTCATCCCTTCTGAGAAATTATTTCCTGCAGAGAAGCGAGGAAGTCATAGGTGGATGTACTCATGGTAACAAGAAGTTGAGTTCTTGCCCTCTATGGCTTGGAACATCCGGCAGTAGCAAGAGACTTCAGTCTCTATAAGGTAGAGGCTAATGCTCTACAGATGGCACTGGTGGCAGTTATTGTGCAGTTGAGCTGCAGGGGGCCAACTCTACTGCTAATCAACATCGGTATCTCTTCATCAGTGTGTTTGCAGCTGCAACTGCAAGATATCAACCTGCTGACAAGACTTGTGTTCCCAACTCATTCCTATCCATTGCATGAAGTGAACTGTCATTTTGTGATTGGGTAACATGTACAGTTGTGCTTGAAAGTTTCTGAACCCCTGGACCTTCTTACCTTATTTGTGCACATCTCTCAAACAAATGCAGGAACAGCTCTTAAATTGGGTTAATAATACAACTGAACACCATATTTTTTATGTAAACATATATTCATAGCAAATAATGACATTTAAATATGATTTTATGAGGAAAGTCTCCAAAACTGAATGTTCAAAAGTTACTGAACCCTTTTGAAATGTGTACAATCAACAATTTGTATGGCCTCCTTTTTCCAAAATAAATGCTTCCAAAAACATCTTATGGCCATGGACTACCAATTGGTAGATTTTCTGTGGGATTTTTGACCATTCTTCAAGAGAGAATTTTCTTAACCCTCGTCAGCTGGTGGGTCGTCTGACGTGGACTGCTTTGTCAAATCTGAGCAAGGCATATCTAGTTGTCTGTGATTGGGAACTGGTCCAGGCAATGCCAGAGCCATGAATTTGACTGATTTTAGTCAATTTTTAGTGGATTTGCTTGTATACTTTTGGTAATATTCTCCTGGAAGACCCATTTGTGGCCAAGTTCCATGCTTGTCAGTGAAAGCTTTATGTTTTTGAAGTGCATATCTTGATATTTGTCAGAATCTGTTATGCTGTTAACAACAGTTATTTCTCCTGGCCCATTTATAGCAAAACAACGCCATACCATGATGGAACCAACATTATCCATCATAGTTGGGAGGATGTTGTGTTCCATGAATGTAGCACCTTCAGGACGCCAGATTGGGAAATATTGACTGAGACCAAAAGGTTTGATTTTCAATTAGTCTGTTCACAGGACATCGTTCCAATAATCATACAATCCATTGAGTTGGTTTTTAGTGAAGTACAGTCAGGTTCCTTTATGCTTTTAGCCACAATCAAAACAGACATGTCGGACATCCGGAAGTTCTTGCTTTCAAGGAACATAACATCCACCCAACTATGAAAGATAATGGTGGCCCCATTATGGTATGGACTTGTTTTGCTATAAATGGGACAGGAAAATGAACTATTGATAATATCATAAGGAATTCTGTGAAATATCAAGATATGTGCTTAGAAAATGTAAAGCTTTTACTTGTAAGCCTGAAACTTGGCCAGGAGTGGGTCTTCCAGCAGAACAATTACCCAAAGTGCACAAGCAAATCCACTAAAAATTTAATAAAATACCTCAAATTTAGGGTTCTGGAATGGCCTGGAGAGTTTCCCAATCAAAATCTGTTAGATATGCCTGGGTCAGATATGACAAAGTAGTTCTCGTCAGACGACCAGCTAACGTGGGTTGAGAAAATTCTCTCTTGAAAAATATTAAAAAATCCCACAGAAAATCTGCCAATAGGTAGTCCATAGCCATAAGCAGTGTTTGGAAGCAATTATTTTGGCAAAAGGGGGCCATACAAATTGTTGATTGTATACGTTTCAGAAGGGTTCAGAAACTTTTGAACATTCAGTTTTGGAGACTTTCCTCATAAAATCATATTTAAATGTCATTATTTGCTATGAATATATGTTTACATAAAAAATATGGTGTTCAGTTGTATTATTAACCCAATTTAAAAGCTGTTCCTGCATTTGTTTGAGAGATGTGCACAAATAAGGTAAGACGTGCCAGGGGTTCAGAAACTTTCAAGCACAACTGTAACCTGAGTGCTGTGACTCATTAGTGACTCGTTTTGATATAGCATTGAAAGTGTGAGATATTTAAAATTCACAAACTGATTATAGATAATAACATGGCATAAACATGTCTGTGTAATTCTGTTAGCCCTTGTAATTTGTCAGCTGTAAAGGGCAACCAGGAGCTTCGTAGCTGTTTTCAGCATGAAGTGATGAACCAACATGCTCAAGAGCTCAAAATAAAACATTGTACTGTGGTATAATGCAATACATGAATACATGCAAATAAAACAGAAAATATAGGCTAAAGTAATGCTTGTAGGTGTTACTGCCTCCGCACGCAAATGTTGGCACATAATTTTTCCTAAGTATGAAAGCATTGTGTCTGAGGAAAAGGATATATCAATGTTTGAGCAATATGAATGTGATGAGGTTGACATGAAACCTCGCATGACACATGTTTGTATCTTTACATAGGATCTGGATTTCAAAAAGAAATGCAATATATTATGTCATGTTGTAATGAAACTTCGGCTTGCACTTGAACGTTTGTCCCAACAATGTGTGATGCAATGACATTGGATGCTTCAATAAGGCCAAGATATTTAAAACCTTGGTATTATGTGACTTCTTCAGGCATCTTTATTTTCAAAAATCCAAACATCCAGTTAACAAATATACTAACATTCTCGACTCACACAGTCTCTTACGTCTTATAAATTAATGCTAGGTTGTGGCAGCATGCCTTTTCTGTGATTTTCAAACTGAAATGTGAGCGAAAGTATTGCAGCAACAGACGAGGAAATGTTTAAAGTAGTCAGTAATAGTCTATCAAGGTGAGGTGCAATGGTTGCAGCTGGTAGAACCGAATGAAAGGGAATGCCGAAGATAATTAGCAGAAGAGCTGGCCTTCAGTAGAGCTACTGTGCCAGACTCAATTGGCATCAAATAGCCTCTACAGGGTACTGTTTTTACATTTATCTCTTGAATTGCAACATTTTCTCTGGTATAGAAGAGACCTCAAGGGCAGGTCATTGCATGATGTGAGCATGCAGTGTTTTATGCAATGGGCAGCTGCTGTTTCTGTTTTGGTTTTTGGTCGTTTTTATAATATTTCATCCTTCCGTTCGATTTAACTTTTAATTTGGCTTAGTTGCATTACAAAAGAAAAAGATGGATGTAAACCAGATAAGGCTTCTTTGATATAAACAAGGCCTTTAAAATTATTTTCATCAACTATTTGAACTCTTCTACTTGCAGAGAGTAATTTGAAGAAGAAAGCAGGGTGCCATGCCAGTTTAAATATTTTTAATAAATTTATAAATTGGTGCAATATCTGACATATCACAGAAATGAAAAATTGTTTCAATTTGTTGTTCTATATGATGGTGAAAATTTAGATAAAGGAAAGTCAATTTTTTTGGTGTCAATCTGTGAAATGAAACTAAATGTTCTTATGCCCGATTTTGTATAACTTCAGCACAAGAAGAACAATAGTGAATACTGAAAAGTGTTTCTTTTCAGAGAATATTTGACCTCAATTTCAACGAGGAGATAATATTGCTTTCTTTGCTGTGATTCAACATAAAAAAACTCAATCACTGACAGCTCGAAATTCTCCTTGATACCAAAGAGTTTGACAGGTCTCCAGAGCAATTTCATTGGAGAGTCATCTGTACTGAGAAATGATTTCCCGTACAGAGGCAAGGAAATCATAGGCGGATGTGCTCATGGAAAACAGGAGGCAAGTCCTTGCCCTCTACGGCCTTGGAACATCCGGCAGTAGCAAGAGATGACAGCCCCAATAAGGTGGAGGCTAATGCTCTATGGATGGCACTGGTGGCAGTTATTGTGCAGTTGGGCTGCTGGAGGCCAACTCTACTGCTAATCGCCATTGGTATCTCTTCATCAGTGTGTGTGCAGCTGCCACAGCAAGACATCACCTTGTAAACAGTACCATCTTTACAAACTCAGCATATTGCTCAGCATATCTTACTTGCAGGTTTGACATGATATTATATCAAGAAATTCCATATGTGCATGATCAATTTCTGAGCTGCTGGCACTCTGCGCCTCAACTACAGGTCTGTCAATATTAAAATGTGAGAATCTCAGCCATCTTGTTACCATTGTTTCCAAGTTTAAGGCTTTCTTAACAAATTGCGTAAGCCATAAATTATCTGAAGCATGAAATGATCTTCATCTGATGAACAGTTACATCAGTCCTGGCTGTTAACCCTTCTGAATTTTTAAGAAATTCGAAAAAATACTATTGTTGAAAGACGTGGCTAACTCATTTTCTGTTGGCTCCAGCTCAACTGGACTAAAATTAATTACCTATTGACCAGACCATATATTCAAACATATCAAAACTGTGTGTGTTTCATTTGTGCAATGGCTCCTGATACTAAATGGCAGTTAAAAGGTTATGCTAAAACTGCTGTACAATTTATCTGCCAAAACACACATGTCAATTTGAACCTCAGTATGTGAGATTTTTGCGAGCTCTGCATGAGGTAGCAATGCACGAGGTCACAACATATGAGGTCACTGTGATGTCTTGATGACACCTCGAGCATGATATCACCATATGAGTTTCTTATGTTCTCGCAGTGAGCGCTGTGCAGACTCAAATGTTTATATATTATACAGGGCATCTCAACAAGCTACAGAACATCTGATTTTCTTATTGTTGATTGGATAGACATTGGTTTAGAGAGAAACTAAGAATTTTAAATGCAATCATTAGTGAGCACTGCTTGTTGGATACTACATGTATGTCAAATTTGTTCACTGCACTGTAAAATTTGAAAACTGTGTTGAAGCAATAATTTGAGCTGTCAGAGAATGTTAATAATTTTCAAGCAAGATAGCTCAATCCTATAAGTTGTCGAGGTATGATAGCTCAACGCTGTAAGTTGTCCAAACGAATCATAACATTAAGCTGTGAGATCATGAAAGCTTCAGTTGTTGCAGATAGCTTGACATCTCAGCGATGAACATATAGCGCCATCTATAACAAGTACTTCTCATAACACTGCATTTAGTTTTAAATAATTATTTACTTAAAAGAAAAAATAACATTTATATTACACTATCTAAGAGAAAACTGAGTAGCACACCTATTTAGCTGGTCACTTTTTTATCTTTATCTCTCTTAAATTAATTTGTGGGAGTAATTAGATGCATGCTTTCACACACGCCAACCAATATTTCCAAGTCAGATTGTGTTCAAATATGGGCTTCTAGCACTGTATACCAACTCAGATGAGCCACAGACCATTGGGATTTATTCACAATAAATTAATTTTCAAATCTCCTTGTGATGCAATGGTCTGTGTTGAATGCATCTTGATCCTGTCCATGATGTGCTAAAATGAAGTACACTGGATCAGGTGGATCCCCTTGAGAGATCTTACAATATTTTGGGATTACAGTCCACATTCATAAATAACTTTATAAGTTAGTTCATACAAATATAAATCAAAAGCAACTAAAAATAGTCAACATAGCTTAAAATTTTGAGTTGTGTTAGCTTGAATCAATAAGTCAACAAAACTCAATATTTTGAGCTGTAAGTCAACACAGCTCATTGTTTTGAGTTTTCTCAGCTTGAATACCTTAGTCAACATAGCTTAGTATTTTGAGTTATCTCAGCTCGGTATTTTGAGTTATCTCAGCTTGTAAAATTAATCTATGTTAGCTCAATCAACTTGTGCAACCATCTCACTCAATCAATTGAGCTGAAACAGTGCCTCCAATTTTACAGTGTGAGACCTATTTTGCCCAATCAAAGTAAGTATATTACAATGATAAGAACCATTGAACAACACAGAGCTAAACACATGTGGCAGCTCTGATTTCAATTTAATGGATGCATCAATTAAAGGTGAAACCACAGGGATATCTTGACTCTTCGCCATGTCATCATTTTGCCCAAATAACCCTTTTGCTCTGAACATGGAAACGGCAAGATAAATTCCATCTTCCAACTCCCTATTGCCGGTGCAATTATGTTGCAATTGTTACATGCACTGCATCTTGTCAGTCAAAATGCACAGGAGTTGTAATCAGAAAACAAATGAGCTTTCACTGCATTCAAAATGCTTACGTGTAGTTTCTGTAATTCAATGTCTATCCAATCAACCTAATATGTTTCCAGTATATGCCATTGCTGGAGTCAAATTTTTGAGTTCGAAGAGGTAAATATATAATTAACAAATGGTCCCCAGGGACAAAATAATTGTTTTTATCCTCATTGTTATTTTGTTATCTGGCTCCTTCAAAACTGGTCGCTAATGGAGTAGTAAATTAAAATTGCCATTAAGGAAGCTTGTCTAAGATTGCATGGGGCTTTTCTGTCTAATCTGGCTTTAACGTTGAACCTTAACATGCAAAGTTTCAATTATAGACAGGGTTGCAAAGAGTGTTCTCTATTTAGTATAATTTATTCATAAATTTTTACAATGGAATGCCGGTTGTATCCGAAAATAACTCTTCATGCAGCCAAGATGTGTCTTTGGAAAAAAGTAAATCCCTTCTTTTTTAGAGTTCTTTAAATGAGATTTAATGGAAAATTATGTTTATTTCATTAAATGCATTTCTCCAATCATAGGCGTATGGCACAAGCAATTTTTTTCGGGGGGGGGGGGCGAGCAACATTTGCCCGAATTTCAAAATTTCAAATGAAATGCCTGGAAATCATTAATTTTTTTAATAGCGTTTATTTAATCATCTGCCCTAAGTTTTTAGCCTTTTTGACCGAATCTTACTGTTTCCCAAACTTTTTGGAAAAATTCTAACGAATGGCCATTTTACTCACATAGTTGTTGATTTTCTATGACTAGATTTCCCTCTTAACAGGTTTGAAGCAAACTTTCTGCTAAATCAATCCCTTTCATTTCCTCTGACTGTGATCCATGGAAAGCGCACAGTCAAACAGCACTGCAAGAAGGTATTGAAGACCATCTGTCTGCTGAATTGTTCTATGAATGGACACTATAAAAACTGATATACTCCAATCAGAAATGTCAGGAATGTGTTCATTTGAAAATTAGCCATCTTGATCATGCTGCAGTGTATGTGACTTGGATTCTTGAATATCTTACATTTGGAAAACTTTATTGCTAGGTTTAACCTCAGATACTCTTATGAATAGATTTCTTCTTATACTCAAGCTAACTTAAAGCTACAATCAGTAATGACCAGCAGGATATACTTTTATCAGTTTATCCCTGAGTTATCAATCACTTTGGTAATCAATTGTGTTAGTTTCATCTTGAAATCACTTGTCAATATCTAGAAGTGACCCCTACTTGCTGTCTGCAAGTCTGACTACATAATGCGTCATATAGATCTCAGTCTGCTTGGTTTGTTTCTTGCAATTAACTTGACCCAAAGAAGCCAGTAAGGGTGAGGAATCAGCTGTCTGAATGGCTGACAGGCATCTAAATCGAGAAGTCAACAAGCAATGAGAGAGAAGCTTGCAAAATGCATGAGCAGGGGAGCTGCTGTTGAGATTGGTCATTTATGTTGTCAAGCCTACTAAAAGGGACCATTATTGCAACATCAACAGGACTTGGTTTTCGGACAAATGTAATGTGCTTTGTGCATTGCATTTTTAAAGATTGTGCAAGCGATGAAAAAAGCAACAGCTTATTGCACTTGCTATATTGCTTAGCTGTGTGTTGTCTTGAATATTTATTCAACATAAATACTGAGGAGGCAGTATAATGCAGCTTTAAAATTCCTGTCTTCCTTTCATACAACCAATGGTTGCAAAAATTTCAGACGATTATGCCCTTAAAATACAAACAGGTCTCTGGTCTTTGTCATTCTGGGATTGTACCGGTAAACCTCCATTACAATGTATTGGGTACATATACATAGTTAACCATACACTGGTCCTTTGTAATCAGGATAGGTTGAGGGTCAATGACCATTGTGAACGTGAACAATTAAAGCTATTCTTAGTCGTTCATTGGTCTAATTCAAAACAGCACCAGCTAAGGGTGCAAGCACATTAAAGGCATCAATTGCGTTTTGATCAGATAAAAGTAAATTTAGGGTCCTATAAACCAATTTCTGATATAAAGAAGAAACAGTGCAGTATTTAAGCTTGATCAACAAGTAAATCTGAGAAATGTATGCCCTTTTCATGAGCACACAATTAAAACCATGTTCTGGGCAGACCTTTAAAGTGGGTAAAATTTGTCAATTGTAATGTAACATGTAACCAGTGGCCCTTTTTCTGAAGCACAGTCTATCGCAGCAATGCTGTAGCCAAATATTTAGTTAACATTCTGCCGATGACATTATCTATTTACTGTACCTCCCTGGCCTTCTTTACGGACATTTGGCTGACTTTTCAATGTGATGGTTATGGCAGCCATGACGTTCAAGGGAAAGGTCTGCTTGTAACCATATTTTTACAAATTTACAGTCAGGGGTTCAAAATGCTGGCTGGAGGGTATGTTTATGTAGTAATTAACCGAATTTGGTGCTTTTGCCTAGATATGCTATGCTTTAATGAATTTCAGCAAAACAATTCCAATGGCCACTGATGATTGTAAGATACAAGAAGCTTTAATGGCTAAAATCGATGTCCGTCCATTATGTCCACAACTGATTTTTTGGTAATTGAAATGAATTAAGGACCAGTGACAAATTTAGATATTTTAGTGAATGCTGACAACCTCAAAAGTTGAATTAGTCACAGTTCATGCAAACTGTCCATATCACATCAGAGAAAACTGTCGATAAACCAATGGTCCATTTCAGCAGAAAAACCTAGATTTTCATGGAACTTTCATAATGTAGTTCATAGCAGCTCAGCAAATACCTGTCTTGATTTATTTGACAAACGTAATTCTGTATTCTACACATTATTAGGTTCAAATTGATGTACTACACTTGCACCTCTGATGAAAATAATTCTTAGGTCATAGGGGCAAAATATTGAGGCGCTTACTGTTCTTTCACCCCTAACACAGAATTCTTTTGGGGTAGAAAAATGGTACCCTTCATTAGCAATGCCATCTCATAATCACATTTTATTTGTATTGGAACCATAGTTCACCAAAGAAGAGGAGCAGAATGAGGACTGATAATGTAATTTTGAGGACTAATGATTCACTTGCAGTTTCTAAGTTTGTTGAACAAGCCTACTTTGTGAAAGAAATGCCATAATTTATCCAAAACAAAATTCCTATGAAAAATAGTCTATAGCCACCTTACTGAAAAGTAACCAGATCAGAATAGCAGAAAGCAACTTCAGAGAGGATGAGAAACCTAAAAAACGAGAAACATGACTGTTTTTATTTGTTTCCCATGCATCTTTCCTTTTCAAAGCAAACTTCATTAAACGACAATCAAAATTTTTTTTATCGGTTCTCAATTGAGAAAGATGAAACTCCAGGCAAAAGCGGAGTTAAGAAAATTGCCTCTCTTTGAATATGAGATTTAACACCACCTTTTGGGCATTTTCCAAATTCAGTTTAGTTTCAAGTACATTACTCGGAGGCTCTTTACTGAGTGAATAACACATATTACATTGTATGACAAATAAGTGTCTTATGTCTATATTCAGAAGCAAAAACGCTGTAAATTGGTTTGTTTACTAGACAACAAATAGTACAGTAAGGTGAGTATCTGAATGATTACTGCTATTATGGGAATGTCAGACACATATATTTTGCCAAGCAAAGAACAAGAGGTGGATCCCACAAGAATGTACATTAGCAGATAATATGGCTCCTGCAAATTGCGCTTTTGGCTTTTTGGCACAACAGGTTACCTAGTTTAGTGGACGTATTCGAAGCCCTGTTGCATGCTTCGTGCAGAAGAAAAAAAAGTCAACATATGGGTATGAAATTCCTGCCATTCAATCAGTGGACCTTTCAAAAGTGACATAGGTTCCCATTTTGGCATTAACAGCAATGCCTTTTCTTTCATTTCACACCTCATGAATAGGTGCCACTTGATGAAATCATGTAATTTATATAAATAAAATGGAAATGCAGAAAATCTAATGTTGACATATACAAAAAACAAATAAGGATAACAGTAAGTCAATTAGTAATTTTCTGTCTACCCAGGACCACTTCACTATAGTTGCATTTGCATTGCTGCTCTGCCCAACATGAAAAAGAGAAGATTAGCAGAAGATCTAGACTTCGATGTTATTTGATGTATGAATCTTATTTGACATAAGCTTATTGGAAAAGCAGTTCAGAGTAGACGACAAAGGTGTAGTCACAGCAGGTACAGAGCTACGAGCAAAGGATCTGTGTCATCTGTTTTTATATCTCAATAGTAGAGCTCAAACTTCATCCATGAAAAATGCATTCACTACATCTCTCCCATTCAAGTTTCACATCCCTATGCTACTTTTTCGCAAATACCAAGAACATGACCTGCATCTGGAAAATCTTAAAAGAGTTCTTTGATTAATCATTCAATTATTTTCTTCTTAATTAGGCCTACTCTTCACTGCGACACCATATACTGCCCACCCTTGCATTGCCTGCTGTCACTGACATGCATTACATCCCACCCACACTGCAGTAGTACCCCTGATAGCCCAATTCATTTTCTTACATTCGCTTGCTATATAAATGTATATCAATTTAAAGATTATAAATTAAAGCCAACATAAAACCCTTCACACCCCCTTTGTAATGCTTTAATGATGGGTAACTCTAGTATTTTCATAACTGATCAGCATTTGTTTTTCTACATCACAAAGACCAAAATCACACTGACCCCTTGATAACAAAACATGATCCAAACAAGCACGGCTGCTCTTATTTCAGTTTAATGGATGCCTCTATAAGGCGAAACCACTGGGATATCACGACTCATGGCCAGGTCATCAGTTTACCCAAAGCAACCCTTTGCTCCAAATTCAGATAATGTAAAGTTAATGTAATCTTCCAGCTCTGTACGGTCTTTTCCTGATGTCAGCTGTAGGCACTAAGCATGGTATCTTGAAGATTAAAATTCACAGAATGACTTGTAATCAGAAAATTGAAAACAAGTTTTGTAATCTAATGACTATCCCATCAACTGATGCATAATATGTTTCCTTAAAGAAAAGATAGTAACCAAGCAAAGTTTTAAGAGGTAATTTATTAGATGACTGGTCCCCAGGGACAAATTCACCTTTTTTGCCTTATCGTAATTTTCTTATTTGGCTCCCTTAAGTTAACCATGCCTGCTAATGGAGCAGAAGATAATTAAAATCAGCATTAAGCAAACTCCTCTCAGATTGCAAGTTAAAGTTGATGCTTTTCTGTCTAATCTGGCTTTAATGATGAGCCACAACATGCACCGATGCAATTGAGGTTAATGTTACAAACGATATTCTGAACGATTCAGTGAATTGAATCATCAATTTCAAGGAATACACGTAGTGCACTGCAGCTGGCATCAAGTTAAAAAAATACTATTATTATGGTGATATCTTTGAATACAAATCTTTTGCTGTGTGAAATGAAGTGAATCAAGTTACAAACTTGCAATACATAGCAGATGACAGTCTTCATGAGGCCATGTAATTTCTACATGCCACACAGGTTAAATTTATGCAGGAATTCATGCTCCATCCTATCTACTCTTATATTAATTATTATTTTTGGGTTCAATATTCTTGAGGCAAGAAGGGAAAGAACATTTTCTTGCTCATACAGCAAAGCCCCAGGCTCAGAACAAAAGTCACTTTCTGCATATGAAGCATTACAGTGTATGTGAGAGGTCAGACTTGGAGACTGGGAAAAAAAAGAATGAGTCAAAAGCCCAAAAGACTGATATAATACATCATGTCTGATGTTTTGACAAAATTGGTTTTTTGCATAGTGTGCATCTTGTCAAATATATAATGAGAAAAACCTAAGAATGAATATAAATTTGTTGCAAATTTGATATTGCTTAATGAAAAACATCTAAAATTTACTAGTTAGCACAATAAATCAAGGTCAGTTATGCAAGATATCGAAGACTGATGATACTTTATGAAAGTGAATAAATTCTATAACCTTAACCATGCAGTATTAACCCTTTATCTAGTATCTATCTTATTCAAAGAAACTCACATTTAAATATTATTCAAATATTTTCAGAAATCTTAATTTTTGAGTGTCATCAAGAAGCTGCGACCAAAAAATTTGGTGACAGATTAATTATGGACACAGACGGTGATGAGCAGAAGAGTTGGCCTCCAGCAGTTCTATCACGCTAGACTCCAATGGATTCAATGCCCCCCACAGAGCATTCAGCAATGTTGTTTGGCCAAAGAAGAGGCATCTGGGGCAGACAATATGCTGTAGGGCCCATTGCATGACAATTAGTGCATCTCTGGCCGAACAAAAGGCATCTAGTGCAGACAATAGGTCATAGGGTACAATGCAAAACAATGAGTGCATCTGGGGCTTAGCCAATACTGTATAACTTTCAAAATCAACTAATGTGCACTACAGTGTACATACATGTACAATTGTACATGTACGACAGCAATAACAATTTTACATTCTGATATACACAAGTTAATTTCATCAAATTGAAAAACAGGTTGTTCTCCCTCAATTTACAATGTGGCATTTTCAGAACAGATGAGGTTAGCAATGGGGTTTTTAACACAGTTGCGAGAAAACTCAAAACAGTGCATTGGTATCTTTCTTTCAAACACCTTGGCTATTTCCTAGCTTATTAGAGCTCTTTCAAATGTATCATGATAGGGTTTATTTCTGCTCATATCTCCAGCATTTGTTGTCTCCAAAACCCAGTCTAGGAAGTCAGTCACATACTTACTTTTGTATCTTTTTCCTTGATAGTCATCAATTATTATTCCCAGTAAATTTCTAAATATACTGCACATCCATTCTTTAATCCCATTTACAGGGTATGCATGCTAGAGGACACTCAGTAAGCCAGTTACTGCTTTTAGCTTTATACAAAGTTGGCATGTCGACTTCATTCACACTATTGGTGAAGACACAGCACTTTGCCCAGCAGACCTTCAGCACAGGGCCACTTACAAAGGGCTGAAAGGAGATTCAGTGGCTGTGTAAGCCCTTAGTACAACTTTATCTCAGGAGGTTTGGGCTTTTTAAAAACTTCCAATGTTTTGCCATTCAAGGTATAGCCATTTTGCAGGCTGCAGAAAGTGTATAACATATATAAGTAGGATCCAATTAAATGAAGGATTTCAAATTATCATTAAATGATGTGTTTGTAATCCCAAATTTTTAAGTAGCAATCATGGTTCGCAGATGCGATTCCCAATAATTGAGAGTACCAGTTTTTGCTCAAATATAAAATAAGATCAATGACATTCAATGTGAACAATAGCAAATAAATGTTGGTGTACACTGCATTGCATGCTACATGCATAGCAAGTAGATCATATGATGGCATTGTGCATACTGCAATACGACTGTTGTGTAGTACAACATCACTATGGCCTTAAAGAAGAACACCTTAGTTTGCAAGAATGCACTCAGATTGTGCATATGATACAAGGCTGAGACGAAACCTGAAATGGATCACTAAATAATATTTGTTATGTTTTGCTGCTACAATGTTATGCTGTTGATGGTCCTTGGGTGAGTGAGTGAGTTTGTGTTTTACGCCTCATCAGCACCAGTGTGGGCTGTTTAGAGGCAATGTTGATAGTCCTACAAAGGATTTATGCCAAGAACTTATGCATCGTTATAAATTCTGGCATGGTATCCTTATGGCGTTAATCAACCACAATTGAGTACATTAATATTTTTCCTTCATATGTGACATTTTTCTTAGGGTCAATAAATCAATCTCAATCTCAGCGGAACTAAGCATCCTTATTTTAGTCTTGACAAGTATGTTTCCAAACAGCAACCGATGCAACCTTATCGGGCTTGACAATGAAAGCATGCTTTTGCATCATCAATCTGACACCAGTACCGGATTGTATCAACGAGTGGGTTAACTCTAACCTGTGTTAGTGAATTTCTGTGTTAGTTAACCAGGTTTACAAAACTGTGTCAGCTTGTGATGTATCAAGAAAAAAATTTTTAAGGTTATCTTTTCATTGTTGTGGGGGACATTTAACCCAATTTTGACGGGGATTCCCGGGGGTTTCCCAAAAATGTGAGCGTCATTTGACACAGGAAAAAAAGGGCACAAAAAAACTATTTCCATGACAGTAAAAATGGCCTAGCTCCCTTAATTTTGAAGTTATAGCTCTGAAATTTATTGAGCATCTTCCTGTGTACTTCTTGCGTCTTCGCTGAAGACGGCATTAAATTTCGTTGAATAGTTTTTATAATACAGCCCTCTGACCGAAGAAAAACTTTTTTTTCGCAAGTATAACTTTGGAGGGCTGGCGAATAAAATTTATTCAACGTATTTTAATGCCCTTCACGGCGAAGATGCAGGAAGTACTTGTCGACACTGTGTAGCAATTTCAAAACAATCCGATTAAAACTCGATTTTAAAATAAATATTTTCTGCAGCAAGAATTTTTCGGAGTGGCCATCATTTTTGTTTTCATGAACTGGCCAGAATGTGACGTCATCAAGTGACGTCACCCAGTGACGTCATGGCCTGACGTCACTCATTGTCAACAATTTTCGCATTTGACTGTGTTTTCAGTGATTTTTGTTTGCTCTGTGATCAATCTAATCGATTTACACCCCCATTTTCGGACAAGGAGGAGGCTTAACACAGGAAAAAGCTGGGTTAACTTTTCTGGTTAGCATCCATGACAACTAACCCGGAGATTCGTTGATACATCACGGTGAGTCACTAACATGGGTAAAATCTCTTAACACAAAAAAGATAACCCATGTTTAGCGTTGATACAATGGGGTACAGGGTGTGTGTGCAGCCTGATCAGACTTCACACCATGAAGAGTCATAGGCCTCCTCATAAGACACTGCCTTGCACAATGGATTAGGCCTATGTCTTCATGAATTATCACCAGATTTCTGATGATAACCTACTGTGACAAAGCGGGTGTCCGATTAATGGAAAATGGCATCATAGACATCAGACTTTTATGCAAAGAAAAATTACCAAAACAAACCATGCTATCGCTCAGGGCTACCTGTCACTTCCACCTGTCACTTTTTGATACAGTTTCTAGGCAGTGGGAAGCAACATCAAATGGGATTATATCATGGTGGGGCTACCACGTTTTGGACTGTGTGATATGATTAACTTTTGCTCCTGAAAGAACTGGTCATCACAGCTGCACTTAGTTTACACACAACAAAGAAAGGTGAAAAATAAGTAAGCATGCACAGTTGCACGCATGATCATCATCATAAAACAGATACAAGAATGTATTCACAGTCACAATGTATCTTGACTGCCTTTCGGAATAAGTAATTCATTTGACAATGAACATATAAATAACTCATAGCAGTTTGCAAGTAATTATAGTATATGACATATGAAATGTCAGCAACACATGTGTTCAACGTAAGTCAGCATCCTTTTAAATTTATTGGTGTTCCGCATTTTGCACAAGACCACTCGGCTAATAGACGCAAGATATTCTTGCATGCAGAAAAAGATGCTCTAGAACAAACTGTGGTCTTGTCCTTGTCACAGCATCGGGGATCATCATTTTGGATGCAAATACAATCTGCTGATACAGTGTATGCCATAAGCTCAAGTTGAATTTGCAATCCATCAGAATCTGATGAAGTCTGATGCATATAGATGCACATTAGTCGACCTTCCTGAGAGATATATTCCATCGCTATGGCAAGCTAAAGTGGGTGCGTCAAAATAGTGTCCTCTTCACAGCTTCTTTTTACAGATAGCTTGGAAATGCATTGCTAGATACTGGAAATTATTAGATAATGAATGTCACTAACTTACTACGATTATTAAAGGACTTTTAAGGATACCTTTACTGAAATGCAACATCGACTAATACTTTGGATTTCATTTTGTAGATGTAGGTGAAACTGGCTGAGCAGTAACTTACAGTACCAGCCCGCTCTGTCAAACTAATCATGCTGAGCCCCCATTGGTAACCAAGCTCAGGGAAGCACCATGAAAAGTTTATGGTTCCATTTCAGCTCTTGCAACATCTTGTGATATTTTTGTGTCGAATTCTTGACTGTTTCCTGCCAGAATAGCTCCCTTTGACTGGTCATTAGACAGGAAGTTTGTCTTTTTCCAGTGCTACCGAGGTTGGTCACGATTCTCAATACCACCAGAGAATCAGAATTCTTTATAGAAAAATGTTGATACCGGTCGCGATCATAACCAATTTTGGTCACAAAAAGTCCTGTTATTTATAATTTATATTTCCTATAGGGACTCCCAATCAACAAATAAAGCTAATCAATCAATCAATCATTATCGTTTATTTCCTTAGTGAGTAGAGAATCCAAAAAATAGTTTCGGAAGCCCTTTATATATATATGAGAAACATCCCAGCTTGAAGAAGTTGGGATGAAAGGTTCTATTTGATGGCTCTAGTGTCATCATCTACGCTGGGTAAGAAAAGCATTCATCATATTCCTGCGCATAAGGTAAATGTGTCTCTCCCAGTTTATCATTGCATCATCCCAAGCTGGGCTTAAGATCTTATAATATCTTATCTTCTATCTACGTGTCAAATTCCATCAAAGGATAACAAAATCATATTTGAACAACATCTAAAGGCTCAATTCAACAAAGTTTCTGAAATAATTGTCATGGATATGATGGCGATATTGCCTATTTTATTTCGCAGGAGCAACTTTTTACAAACAGTTGAGGACAGAATATGTTTCATATCACTGATGGCTGCTGTTTGATTTCATTGCTCTTGCCATTAGCACCGGGATTAATCGCCTGGTTGTGGAACAATTTGTGGCAGCAGTGACAATTATCGCAGCAATCTGCACTTGAGGATCTTCATCACTTTTATAGCTTCAGCAACAAAGGCATATAATCGGCAAGCCAAGCCACTGCCTGCTCTATGTCTCAATTTGGCTGATCATCGTGTATCTAATCCTAGATGCACTGCAACACAAGGAAGTTGGACCTAAGGGGCAACTATATCAAATCGGCCTATGAGAAATAGGCACATTTTCTGTAATGGAGTAACAACCTCCCTTCTTGACTGCAGTTGTGATGACTTCCTTGCATGCATGAATCATACAATCTATTGCTATTTAAATTATCAATGCAGGCAGTATGAAGTGCTCCATGCATTGTAAGACCACCATTCTGCAATCTTTTGAAAGCCTTTTAAGAGAAAGGATTTGGTCCTTGTATTTAATTGCTGCTTGATTATATTACGTTGTAATTCAGATTGGAAATAACAATTTTAGTGACGTAACTAAGGAGGGAGGCCTGGGCACGTCTACCTACTCCCTGACCATATCGGTCCAGTTCCTCTCCATCCTGAGTTCTATTTCATAGAAAACAAGAGCTTATGATAAAACATACAATTAGTACATAGGGTGATCCCCAAACAATTGTGTCAGCCACTCCAGCCTCGAAGGTTGCCACTGCATTTCTAAATATAATTATATTCGCTTGCTTCAGTAGTCAACTTCAGTACGCAATCTGAATACTATATAGTATCGCTTCAATAAAAATCATTTCGCTTAGAACACAGGGAAAGTCCAACATCCAACATTTTTAGTCTATAAAAATCAGAAGCAAACCATCATTCAGTGTTTAAAGCAAACCAAACTAATGGAAACTACGCATCTGATCTTTGCTCAGATGGGAAAAGCAAGTCCACAAGCAAAGGTGAACTTTGTTTTGGAAGCCTTCGCAAAGTTACAAAGCTCAATATGAAAGGAAGAGAGATATTATTGAACTGACTTTGAAAGGCTGCATTGATCCTGACAGCTCGAATAGCTTGCAAAACGATTAATGAAAATGAACCTTATGGTTAAAACTACCAGACAGACACCTAGATAGAAACTGAAACTGAAACAGTTTCTAAGTTCGTTCAAAAAGACAAAAACACACATTCAAGTCACAATCAAACTGCCGTGTGAATAAAATTAACGTGCCAGCCATTTAGGATCGCTGAAAATAGCTGCAGAGAGGATGAGAAGCCACACCAATGCGAAAAAGCTGCTCATCCTTTCAGGCATCTGTTCTTTTCAAAGTGACCTTATTTAAACCATATTACAAAATTTATTTTGTCTTTCCAATATTTTCAATTAAGGATGACAAAAAGCCCTAGACAAAAGATAAGAACCGCACTTCTTCTCCAACAAGATCAATATTCTTCTTTGAAAGATTGTCAACACCACCTTCCGCAGCATGCAATTCTTTTCAATCTAGCTACAAGCATTCCACTTTATCTAATTGGCTGCTTCCCTCATGGACCAATCAGATTAGGCCGAGAGCAAAATGATTTGCAGCAAGTTGGCGAACAATTGTATGCTTATGAAACTATCGTAAAATTTGTTCCAGTAAACATCCAGTATCGAAATTGTTGTTCATAAACGTATTTCAAATACATTAAATAAAATGGTGTGTCTTTTACGAAATAAATAGTTTTGTACATTAACTCCTATTATGCCATTAGGAAAATATCAGATGGATGGTATTGATGTCATCTCTCAAGCAGGAAAATAGGAGGAGGTTTTTACAAGAAACCACATTTGAAAATTGTCTTTCCTCTGCAAGTTGTTGCTCTGGCTTTTTGATTTCCTTATGAGGTCCTTACCGACGGCTTACCATATTATGTTGCAAACATTCCATCTCTCTTTTGCAATGAGATAAAACTCCCGGGGGCTGAGCCATCATTTTGGACCCTGCTGAGAAGGGCATTTTTACCAAGACATGGAAGTGACACCACCATAAGACTCTCACCTTTTGTGCACCCACACTTGCTCCTTTAGGCATGCAATTGCTCCTGCCACAATGGTCATTGCACCTTATTAATCACGACACCTCTCAGACAAGATGTGCGCAAAGATACCATAGCAACAAAGGACAATCCTATCACAAAAGGATGCGTCCAGGGCACTACCTCACATAACGTCTTAGACTTATTAGTCACTCTGTGACAAGTGACAACCTTTAGCTGATAAGAGATTCTGTGCCAATTGGTTACTTCTGCAAAGACACATTTCTTAAGTTATCTCTGATTAAAGAAACTTTGTAATGGATGATATCTCATAGTACATGCAACAATACTTAGCCATCCTAGCGATTTGTAGTAAACGTAGAAGAAGATCATTGGGTGGAAATTTTTCAGCCAGCATTGTGCAGCGAGTCAATGTTTGCCAAGAAACTGATAAAATCCTGATGGCTTTGTGTTGTAATGCAGCATAGGAACAATAAAATTCATGTTCTAGATATCCCCTGATACTTAAAAATGTCACGAAAAATGGAACAGCTGTCTGGTGTCTATAGCATGCTTTCAGCTGCTACTAACTCTGGGAACAGTAAGCTAAAGTGCAATAACTGCTTAAGGACTCTTTGAAGCAACTAAGTGTGTAAAACAATATGCTGAAGAAGGCAGCCTGGAGCGACACGCAACATATTTCAACATAGGATGGAAAAGCCAAGTGCAAACAGAAGTTCTTGAGCTTCTGTGTCACCTACCCTATGAATCCTATTAACAGTAAGCTTATTTGGAGAAAAGCAGCTCATGGTTGTAGATACCTATCCTGTTTTTAGAGTGGGACCGTGAGTAAGTCATCAATCTGTCTGTCCAGTTATTCATTTTGTAAAAGTTTGCACTGGAAAATATTCACACACTAAGACTCCAATTTATTATCATGTATCATTATTATTTAACAGATATCTATTATCTCCTGTGGGGATAATTCAGAGACAAGGCATAAGAATAATTAAGATCAATGTGAAACATGCATGCTCCAACACTCAACCCCAGTAAGCAGCCAAAACTTACATTATACGTATAGATAGCTAAATTGTCTTCTCCCTCATGTATCTAATACAGCAAAAGGGCATTTGAATAAGAATACAAATACCGAATAAAGAAAATTGTAGATATCATTATCATTTACATTGCGTTAGGGGCATTGGAATGAACTTTGAAAGAGAGAGGAAGCAATCTACTGTAGTAAACAGCTTTGAAAACATTAGGCTTTGCTGTTCTTCTCAAGACTTGTCTGTTTAGGGCTGTTTGAGGATAAGCGGTCAATACAGTTTCAAAATTATCTCTCAACTTGGTAGTGTGATGTCACTGGCTTCAAAATGTTTTGTTTTTGTGAATTATGTTTAATCAATTGATTCAGTGCATATCATATATATAAGCATATAGGTGACAAAAAACAAACTAATTAAATGACTAAAGGTACTTCATCAAATAAGAAGATTAGGAGACCAACAGAAAATTGTTGATGATGCGTAAATAAGAATTTTTCCAGTGGACCGCCAATCCGCAAAGATCTATAAGGAACTAGAGTACATCTAGCTGCAAAGGCCCTGATGGAGGTTGAAGGAGAAAAATGTGTATGGTAAGACACATTGTGGTTTGTAGTTCAGCTGTATTGTCATGTCGAGGGTCTCCTTCAGAATGCTTAATAATAATAATGATAATAAATTTATTTTGTATAGCGTAAAATCCACTGAGCTCTAAACGCTAGAAATACAATGATAATATGTAAATATACATAATCAGTAAATATAAAAGCAGTTGTCAAATTATAATCAATGTCAATTAAAATATTCATTGAAGAGGCGAGTTTTAAGTCTTGACTTAAAAATATTGAGGCTCGAAGCAGATCTGAGATCATCAGGCAGTCTATTCCACAAAGAGGGTCCATTCACACTGAAGGCACGATTCTTGACTAGATTAGAGTTGGTGAAAGGAACATTCAATAAGTTCTGCTGACCAGATCGGAGTGTTCTTGATGGAGAGTATGGTGTGATGAGATCATAAAGGTACTGGGGGGCCATGTGGTTGATCGTCTTGAAAACGAGGACCAGTGTCTTAAACTTGATGCGTTGTTGGACTGGAAGAATGCTTCTTGTCGTCCATGTATCATTTCCTAGCCTGTTCTCTGGGTTACTCATCTTTCTAAGTGGAATAATTACTGAGTGTTATTACAGAAAAATAAGACTGACAGTAAAGTTATCTAGCATTTGTAAAAGCCAGGAGGATGACATGAATATCTTCATTGTGTTTCAGTGGCAAATTACTGGAATTAGCGTGTTGACCTGACCCCATGAGGCAGATGATAAGATTTTAGCAAATGAAGATTTGGACAAGCTATGAATACTTTTAGCACAGAGCATTTGAGAATATTTTAGAAATTTTGAATATAAAAATTCATTAATTGTTAATAATAGGCCTACTTCATGCATTATGTTGATCATTTACCAGGAATACCAGTCTAATCCATTGTGCATTGTGTATTATAAAGCAAACACTATTCAATTCCATTCAATTGATGTCTGCTGTTCTATCCAATAAGAATAGAGATGGGGACATGGTGACTACATGTAATTTCTATATATGTTACCCAGGCTACATATATGCTTAGCAGCTCAAGGCATTCATGCTCCAGCCTATCTACTCTGATATTGACATTTCTTCGTTCAATACCCCTGAGGCAAGATGGCAAAGAACATTTTCCTGTTCAGACAAAAAAGCCCCAGGCTCGTGACAAATACCACAAATTTTATATGAAGCATTTTTGTAAGGGGATCTGACTGAGAGAACAGAAAAATCATCTGTGAATAATCAACGAGTCTGAAAAGGGTCAAATAGATAATACTATTATTTTCATTTTCAGTAATTGATGTTCATAATCATAGCAATTGATTGCAAGATGTATGTCAGTTCCTAAAAAAAACCACTTTGAATTATTTCATATAATTAAATTACATGTATACCTGCAATTACCGCTGGAATGCTAGTACTGGTAATATCAGAACTGCAGCCATAATGTTCCACTGGAAACAATCAGCACTCGCTTTTTTCAGTGTTTTCGAAATCATATTAACTGGAAAATAATTAAATGCATTTCACCATTATTTCATGGCGTGTATGTAGAAGTATTGGAGCCATATTGAGTGCTGCTTCAATAGATGATTAGCAAATGTGGACAGCAGTGAGTATATTTAATAGCAGACTGAGGATATGGTTCGTTGGGTTGAGCTCTTGTGGTTGCAGCCGGTGACAGATTGATGGGGACACGCCGATGACCATTAGTCAAAGAGATGGCCTCTAGCAGTTGCATTGCGCTAGACTCCAATGGCATTCTGTGTGTTCCACAGAGCATTCAGCAATATTCTCCGGTCAGAAGAGATTCGGGGGCGGACCTTCAGGTTCACTGCATAATGATGTACTCTGTCCAATTTAACACGGCAGTTTTAACATCTGCTTAAGATATTATACATATATATAGGCCTACATTTAGTCCACCTGGCACTTTCCAACTTGAGATTCCTAAACAGACAGGCATATTTTAATTTAGTATTTCTTGGGCGATGACCACTTTGCAGTGACTGTCGCTTGGGGTTAAATGATGAAGTGTTATAACTTCTAACTCAAATATTATGTCAAGGCAGATTTATAAATAAGGTGCCTACCAGTTTAATTAGTTTACTTACCAACTTATCAGCCGCTTATGACTAATGTAATCAGTAATTTGACTGATTAATGACGAATGTAATTAGTAAATTGACTAGTTAATGACTATGTTTTCCAAGGAGTTTAGTCACTTGATGATTCAATTGCCTTGTTGTCACAATGTCTCATCCTCAAGTTTACTAAAAACTACAAAGGTACATCTGCTATATAATAGCCTCTTACGGATGATAGAGGTCGGAGCCCAATTTAGTTGTTTCGGACCTTTGCTGCTAGGCGGTTATGGGTGCTTCACCTATAATTGTAAAGTAGGGAATATAAGCTAATCGAAGAATAGATGAAACAGTGCATGCATTACACCTGCTCTGGAATGACTACATGTTGTATCTCTCTGCAAAATTAAGAAAAAATTTGATTTTTTAAATACCAATTGATCCCTCCAATAGAAGTTTGGTCCAAAAACCATTAACAATCATGACAATACAGCTTTATTTTATTTTTTAAAATAAAATTGTGTGTTTGATTTTAATCTGTCAGTAATATAAGTGTCAAAAACAAAGGCTGATTTCACAAAGCAAATTAGTGGATTTACTTATGCATTGAATTGGGTCATTGATAATCATCAGTCTCCTCCAGCTAAAGCTGTTCAGGAAAGAGAGAATGCATCAGTCTCTTGATTTCCCGAGAGTCTGTAACACAGAGCTGGGAGACAAACCCAGACAGCTCATGAATGTGACAAATAACTGGCTGCTTGGCTGAGAGTGATCAGATATGCCAAACACAACCCGCCTGAATGGCAGACAACCACTTTAGAAGTGTGATCTATCTCCTTCTGATGAGAGCAGAATATGTTATTGAATACAGAATAAAACTCTCACAAGGAGCAAGTTCTACACAATTGCATATTCTTTTTACAATTAAGTTTAAAGGCAGTTCAGTCTAAAAGTCATCTTTTAATCTGCATGGTGCATAAAATTTTGTAATTATCTGGTAATCAGAAAAAAGTAAAGTTAAATGATTTCTTAAACTTATACCACTGTTTGCTTTTTCCGGCCAATCAGAAGCCAGGATTTTGCTCTGATATAATGCATATCACAGCTCATACACCTGACCATGATGTTGCATGCTTGGCTGACTACAGGTTGACAAAATTGAAGGAAACACTGAAACAAAACAGACCAACAAAGGATTAAAACTGAACAACACAGACAGTAAACAAGGGAGAAGATTGTATCAAGCGTAACTGGTCTCAATGAAAAGGCTGCATTCACTCTTTTTTAAACCAATATCTGAAATAATGATCAAATCTAAGGTCACTTGATAAAATAGTTCATTTTGGATAGGCAAGCCGCAAAAAAAACCCCCAGCAGCAGACCAACAACCTATTTGGCAAGCTCAAAGAATATTTTTTTCTTCTTAATTCGGGGCCTGCCGCCCCTGAACCCCTGCTCCTTGCGTTCTATTATTTTTTTGAATGTATTTTGTAACTTCAAAATAACATTTGCTCAGCAACTGTAATAATCTGCCTCACCAAAGACACCTTGGCTGAGAGGGCGCACTATCGACCTACCAATCTATCTATCTATCTATCTATCTATCTATAAAATTAATATATGAAATTAATGTATTGTGTTATTTTTATCTATCTATTGATCTATCTATCGATCTTTCTATCTATCTTTCCATCTATCTTTCTATCTACCAAATTAATGTATTGTATTATTTCCTGAGAACAAAGAATTCTGACCTGTTGCCTTCAGGGCTGCCAACCTTCAAATGAACTGAGGAACATGAATGTGCAACAAATACAATGAAATGTTGTGAAACAAGAAGGATTGAAGGCAAACAAAGAAATTTAAATTAATTTGTTTTGTACTTAGTGGTATAAGTTAGATAACACCCTTGTGCTAAAGCCCTCGGATATATTGCATATCGTCACAAATGAGGGCGTTATCTATTACATAAAAATGTGTTTGTATGTTTGATGTTATTGTGTGAATATAAATTATATAATACAACTGTTTATTATTCCCCATGATCATAATCTCTATGTATCTGACCCATCTAATTCCAAGATCTTAAATGGCTTTTACATTTACTCAGTGCTGCATCAGTCATCCTCTCTGTCACTTTAGGTTAGTGTTAGGCTACCCTGATAATAGTCATTGCATAATTGAAAAGTAATAATTAATTAAAAGCTTATTCCTTTTCAGGCATGATGATATGATTCATAGTTTGAGATCTTTCAAAGCAAATGCATGAATGTTTGAAAATTGCTGCAGAAAACCACAAAGTGTACACTAGTATTTATCAGAACAGAAAATTATCTTCATGGTAGTAATTTTCCGTTTGAGGAAGGTTGTTCATGAGATAGTCACTATAGACTGGAGGATTGAGTAAGGTTAAATTCTCCTTGCAATATATTATATATGTATACTCCTTTATACCATATTTTACAGTTCACCATTTATGGATTTGTCTTGGAGTTTTGATACAGGGCAATGATTGTGATGATTAATTCAGGTGTGAGATTTAGTATAAATGCTACTTGAAATTTAAAAAAAAGGATGTCACCTCAAAACTGACAGAATTTACATGTACTTGGTACTTTGAGCAAAATGATTGTAATAACTTGGACACATCCTCGTGTTCTCACAATTTATCTTAGTATATCTCATAGGAGGACATACTTGAGACATATTGGCAAAATAACAAATGGTCTGCAGCGCCTGACGAACCCCAACAATCATTACTGTTATCAATCTTTTTCTACGTTATCACCACTCACACTGCCATCCACTTGTGTGGTTATTGCACTGCTATGAGTAGTAAACGTCATCTTTCAAAAAAAAATTGCCATTGAAGAAAATGATACACATCACACCTTTTGGGATAAGGTGAACAAATTGAATTAATTATACGTTCAACTTGTGCCCATTGCATGATTCTTGGCTGTAAGAGAATTTCTACCAAAATGTCATTGGCTTAATTTCCGATCACTTTATCTGAAAAAATCTGACAGCATTACAAAACGACCTTAAATTTTGAAGAACAAGTTGAACTGGCAAAATAACGTACTGCCCCTCTCTCCCACGTCTATGCAGAAAGAATATTAGCGGTTTGTGGACCCACGAAATAATGAGTTTCTTTGATGTGTTACTGCTACACATTTGAAAATAATATCTAACCCTAACAAAAATTGAATATGTATGCAAATTCTGTTGTAGTTAAGAACTACTGACTATAAAGTCGAGCTTCAGATGATGCTAGAATGGTAATTTGTTGTGAAAATCTCTTGCTCTGCTTCGTATATGTAAATATACGCAGAATGAGCCAAGGTGATCTTACCCTCATCCAACAGCGCACATTGAAGTGGCTGAGGTGACAGAACTGACAATAGCATGTTGTTCAGCACCTGAAATGGCTTACCATCTATCACAACCAGTGATGGAACAAACTTTCATTTGCAAACAGTGTGCTGAACCCACAAAGGTTTTTCAGATAGTCTCTTCTTATGAAAATCATAATATATATAAGTATGCACCACAAAAATACCATTCGTGTTAAGCATTTGTACTTTGCAGTGCATCACATTCACTCTCAGGAGCGAATCTAGAATTTCATAACACACCATATATACGCATGGTATTTTGGCTACAAATTTAGTTTGCGGACAAGAGTTATGTCGCAGATCTATAACAATTTCAATGAATTAAGGATATCGACACAGGCCGATCATCATGATCGCATTAAACAATAGAAAGGCAATTCTGGCAACATTAATAGATAAGATTAATGATTTGATTAAAGCCATTAAGATAAACTGCCTGATCTGCTGATGATTGATATCAATTCAGTTTTAATGATTTATTCTACTATTTGTCATGATTTCTGATGAGCTGATTCCGTCGAGCAAACCAACATTTCTTGAGATTGACTGTGATCATTAAATGAAGCTCAGAAGCAAAACTCTTATCTAAGCCAATTCTCAATAGAAATGCTATTTTTACAGAAAATATGAGTTGGGACTTGAAAAACATGCATCGTCTGGAAAATGTTGAGGAAAAAAAACAGTTGCCATGGCCAAATGACTCTTTCAATAATTTTGTCCATATACAATTTTCTGCTGGGAATTTAAAGTCGATTGTACCAGTGAACCTCAATCTTATTATTTTGGGCGAAGCTCATTGAAAAAACTTGAAATATCCCAATTGAAATATATTGCAAGGTAACAAAATTCTGTCTGCATCTAGTTGGAAAACTTGAATGCTTTTCCAGTTTTCCGTTTTAGACTGTTGGAATATTCTTTAAGAGCAATTTGATGACAAAACAAATTACATTTCGCGATCTATGAAACCATTACTTCTTCAGTACTTGCCTCCTGGGCAGTCAGTGCATACAAGCTACTCATATAAAGATGGGCGGTATTTGGTCTCGGAAGTGATATAATATAGTACTCCAGAGTCATCCAACTGCTCTTGGGTCAGTTGGCAAGGCAAACGTTTAATTGCCATTGGCTCCTGTTCAATGTCAGGTAACATGAGGCATCAGTGCAGTGTTTTTCATCATGTTTAAATGTCGTTGGCTCCTGTTCAATGTCGGGTAACAGGAGGCATCAGTGCAGTGTTTTTCATCATGTTTAATTGTCGTTGGCTCCTGTTCAATGTCGGGTAACAGGAGGCATCAGTGCAGTGTTTTTCATCATGTTTAATTGTCGTTGGCTCCTGTTCAATGTCAGGTAACAGGAGGCATCAGTGCAGTGTTTTTCATTATGTTTAATTGTCGTTGGCTCCTATTCAATGTCAGGTAGCAGGAGGCATCAGTGCAGTGTTTTTTTGTTATGTTCAATTGCATTGGCTCCGGTTCAATGTCAGGTAACAGGAGGCATCAGTGCAGTGTTTTTCATCATGTTTTCTTGCCGTTGGCTCCTGTTCAATGTCAGGTAACAGGAGGCATCAATGCAGGGTTTCTCATTACAAATGATGGCCTAATTTCCAAGATACTTCATAGTCACAAAAGGAGAGATTAAAAAACATTTTTCTTCTTTACCATTTCAAATATACCGTATTACAAATTATAGTTATGTTACAAAATTCTCAGAAATTTTCAAATTTGTGAATGGTGAATAACATTAATTTACAATTTAATGGGCTTTGTAGAATTTAAACATTTCCATTCACCAAAAGTATAAGAGTAAAATATGAAAAAACATATTTGAAGTGTCAATATCTTCTCTATTTGGCATCATGAGGAACACGACTCCTTAAGCATGTTGAGGAGAAACCTCATGTCATTATTTCCGATGATTCATGAGAGCATATCTTAAGCTTGGTCAAGAGAAAGATATATGATTTACTGGTCAGTAAATAACTAAAAACATCCAGTCGTGGTAAATCATTCAGGCCCACATAAATGACCAAAATACTTTCAAATGGCCACATTAAACATTATCTATTACATTAGCTGAAATATCAAGCTGGATATAAAAGAATTAGTTTAAAAGGCTATGAAATTGAGTCAGGTCAGTGAATTATGTCCATTTATTTTCTTCGTTTGCATATTTATTCCATCAGATTTAAATGCGTCAGACTTTCCTTTCTCTGATACTGACATATGATACATTGTCGTAATCGGTTGATGTAGCCCTCGCTTCAGGTCAGGTTGCAATGTTGAAGAACTACAAAATACACTGGTCTTTGGCTCGGAGGAAGCAGGATGTTACGCAATTGCTGTGGCCGGATATACTAATTGCATATTATTACTAAGTCACAATTTTCATATGGGGAGGCACCTGGGGAGGGCAAGTGCCACCAGCCCACCACCCATGCCTCTCTAGCTATGCTACTGTATTGGAGTCAGATTATAATCCAAAGCATCCGAGAGAATACTATAAAGGCTGATAAAGGCAACAGTTAAAAAACATTTGACATTGGAAAACCTTAAGATGTATCACCTGCATAATTAGATATTCCTCTGACACACCATGCCTTAAAGTCAATTTCTCAGCTTTTGTGGTATGTATATTTTCAAGTTTTTTGTAAATTTGTTTTATTAAACTTACAGAGATGTATATTATGACACTGTAGTGTAATTCATACTTACCTGGCGACACTTTCTTGGAGGAAGTTATCGAACTTCGACTGAAGGATTTGATCTCATCTTCTGTTGGAAAAAAAAAATGAGTCGAAGCCACAATTAAATTGGATATCAGCACTGATAGTTTCAAAGGGCATATGAAATTAATTTCATTAAAAGAGTCCCCATCCCATCAACAGGTCTAAATCAGTCAACACTAAAAATGCCAATCAGGCGCACTTACAATTTTAAGTGTGACGTTCTTGCACCAGCATTAGGCCACAATTGAACTTCATGATAATTATATCCATCTCATCTTCAAGTTTAAAAAGTGCAGAAGTGTCTGCACTGATGGATTCTATATTGAGGGACTGGATTAAAAAGAGCCACATTTAATTTGTCTGATGTAACACAACTTTCTTGCCAAGAGAGTTATTCCTATGACTGTCACTTCTATTGTTGATCAATTAGTTTATATATATTATACATATATATTGATAGTTGTGACGGAGCTTCCATTTACATAGACTTGCTGTTTGTGATCAGCCTATATATGTGATATTTGTGTTTATTTCTTAATAAAATATCATATCCTTTTTCCAGACTTGATAGATAGATAGAAATATATATGTTAAGTGCAGCCCTCTAAGCCCAGTTCTGGGTACCCAGGGCAGTCACTGATACAAGGAGCTGCCATTTTAACATATCATCCAAATGATATCATTTAAAACGTTTCAGGGCAAGTGGTCTACTGATAAAACTTTTAAAAAAATCAACGACTAAAGTGGTATTTAGACGGAGACTATACCTCTGAGTACTACTTCTTCGACATAAGACCGTTTAGTTCAGAAAAATTGATTGTTTGTGTGAAAAAATGGGCCATTTTCATTTGTATTATGTAGTTACAAAGTGTATCTGACTCATATGATATAATACATAATATGAGGAAAGGCATGGGGAAAGACATCCAGCCATCTTTCCCATGTCTAGAGAATACCATCCATGACTTATTTGCTTTGACATTTGCCAGGCAAGCAAGATGCCATTCACTAACTGAGATGAACGACACGCGCACCATTCCCTTACAAACATAAATGGCACATCTCAGCCTCCATTTATCCTACTATCAGGCAGACAAATGTGTGAGATATATCACAAAAGGGAGATTCTACCAGAATACAAAACAAGCCAGGCCGAATTTGGTATGCTTGCACATTGACCGTTGTTGGTAAGACAACATGAAGAATGTGAGTTATCTAAAAGTCAAATTCAAACATGCATAATTTTCAAACTGCATTTCATGAACAGTGCTCAATAAACCGTTTGTTTTAGACTTTTAGTTTCACAAGATTTCACTGCTTCTTCGATCGGCATTGTTCATTCATTTTTATGTTGAGCTCCTCTTTCCATCATATGTGTGATAACATGTGTACTAAAATTATGTGCACCTGAGTAATGAATTCATTCACCTTATAAATCAATATTATCATTATTATGTTATCAGTGTTTTATGCAAATAAACACACCATCATTAGCCATTTGAAGAAGGTTCAATGTGACTTTGTGAAGCTGCAGGAAATGGATCTTTCCAAGGTGCCATCCAGTCTGGTTGAAAATTCAACCCAGTGCACTCTCTACTAGAAAGGATAACTTGTTATATTAAATATATGATACTGCTCGTTTCTGATTTGCATATGTCTTTAATATAATACACTCCAGTTTCAGATTGTATCAATGCTTAACATGGATTATCCTTAAGTGGTTAACTCCTATGACTTGGCCATATTTTAGCTGACCTCATGTTTCAGAATGACTAAATTTTTTCCCAGTAACCCTGTTAAAAGATAAGTTATAGGAGTTGACCACTTTAGGATAACCCGTGTTAAGCGTTGATACAATGTGGTACAGGCCAAAAGCTTGGAAACAGCATGTTATTCGCCATTTGATTTGATTAGTTACAAAAAGCGGCTTCTGGATTCATGATTTACCTATTTGAGTGTGAGATTGAATATTAGACGTAAATTTATGAAAATAGCATCAGATTTCAATGGTTGCTCCCAAAAATAGAGATCAATGTGTGCAAGCCTGGGCCAATGTAATTTGATTGAGATGACCGGCGGAGACCGCGCACTTGTTTTGATTCATCTGTATTTGTGTTCGGTGGGATGGGAACATACATTTAAAAATGTGCACGAAACGAGTCATGCCATCAAACACAAAGTATTTCATATTCAATTTGCTAGTTCCCTGTCAGCGTGCCTCGGCGGTACAGCGTTGGCCCAGCGTCGGTCCGATGTCAGCAGCATCGGACCGGCTTTGGGCCGACGTTAGGCCGCTGAGGCATGCTGATAGGGAATTGAGCTAGATTTAGAATGGTTTAGCTGAAAAGTAGCACAGGATTTATTGATGGCCTTTGCTGGATGGATGGAAACAAGACAGATTACTTTTTAGGCAACCCTGCCTGTTCAGTGAGGCAGTCTGAGCTGCGGCTCTGCTGGCTATCCCACTTTGACATATATGTGAGGAGCTGTCAGTGGGAGGCATTAAGGCAAATCCTCCAGACTAAGCGACAGGCTATTTGCAGCTTCCTGACCTACCGGTTATTGCGAAACGTGTTTGGCGTGAAGCCGCGTGATACTGATGTACATGGTCTGTCACAGGACACTGTCACAAGCTGGCCATCTCATTTGAAAGCATTCCTCCAGCAACACTGCAAAAATGCCCAGTGATACCATTCTGTAATTCTTTCCCAGGGATCCGAAAGAATAGGATAGCATATTTTTTTTCATTTTAGGATCAGCTTTGTTCATCTGTGTTAAAAACATTCTCAAGCTTACTGAAAGGTATGTTTTCCCATAATTATCACAGCTTTTTTAGGACTTCTGATTCCATGCAGATAAGTGCACTTCCTCAAAAAGGGTACAGCAGGGACAATAAGCTAAGAGAGGAACTGATGAAACAGTGTGTCGCACCTGCTCTGGGATGACTACATGGGGTGTCTCTTAAAAAAATAAGAAAAATTTGCTTTTTCAAAAATAATTGTTCCTTCACATAGAAGTTTGGTTTTCCCAAAAACCATCAGCATTCATGACAATACAACTGTATGGTATTTCCAAAAACCCTAACTGGAATGATGTAGAGGACAGACCCCAACACCAATTTGGGATTTTGTATGAGGTTCGTTATTTCGAGTATCATATTATATATATAATAGGACAGAGACAGGAGGCACCGTTTTAAGAAGAAGTCAATCACAAGGTACTTGCTGTTAGTTCGAGTATCATCTGGAGAGAACACAAATCTTCATTTTCTTTACCAGAGAGTCTGTGACACAGAGCTAAGAGACAAACCTGGACATCTCATACAATGTGACAAACAATTAATAGCCACTCGACTGATTTTGCTCATGGAGTGTGCCTATAGAAGGGCATGTCCAGTAACAATTTATAATTTTACACAATATAAGACTCCTTTATGACATATTTCTAGAGGTTTTCAGTTCACTATTTATACATGTGTACTTGGAGTTCTGGGACAGGGCATTTACAGAGATGATTTTTTCAGGTTTCAGATTCTGTATAAATGCCATTTGATGACAAAAATAAGATGTCATAGCAAACCTGACAGAATTTCCTTCTGCCTTTTACGTTGAGAACAATTATTGTAAAATCTAGAAGACTTCCTCTGGTTCCTATAATTTGTCTTAGAATATCTCATAAATGGACAAATTGGACATACTTGAAACATAGTGGCAAAATAACAAATTGTCCTTGGCACTTGACGAACCTCAACTTTTATTACTGTTATCAATCGGCATTATCACTACTCCACTCCACTGCAATGCCGTGCTTGCTTATAATTGCACAGCTATGAATAGTAAGCGTCATGTGTCAAAACATATTGGCATTGAAGAAAGTGATACATATCACACTTTTTAGAATAAGGAAAATAATTGATGAATTATTCATTCAATGTGCACCTTTTAATGATTCCAGGTTAAAAGAGTAGTTCTGTCCAAGTGGCATTAGTTTAATTTCCAATTATTTTATCAGAAAAATCTATCTGCATTACAACACCATCTGAATTTCTTGCAAAGAGCAGAACAAGTTGAACTGGCACAATTATGTATTGCCCCTCTCTCCCAAGTCTATACGGAAAGAAAATTAGTGGTTTGTGGACAAACAAAATAATGAGGTGCCTTGATGCGTAACATAATTGTAAATAGTATATATATAACAATTTGGAAGTGTATGTAAATTTTGTTGCAGTTCAGGACCAAAGACTATATAGTTGAGCTTCAGATGATGCAAAAATCTCCAAGTAATCCATTGTGAAAATCGTTTGCATGTAAATGTATGTAAATTGAGCCATGCACAGTCTAGAAAAGGTGATCTTGCCCTCATGTAACAGAGTACATTGATGTGGCCATGGTGACAAGACTGACAGTAGGATTTTTTCAGCACCTGAAATGGCTTACCATCCATCAGCAACAGCAACAGAATTATGAAACAGAGATTTATTTGCGAACAGTGGTGCATTTCTCTTGTGTTTCAGTTGTTGGCTGAACCAACAAAGCTTTTTCAAATTTCTGATTTTATGACGTATGATTCAATATATGACAAGATTTCTAGCAGACACTCAATAATACCATTCATTACAAGTAAATGTTGTACTCTTCATAACATAATCATACTAAGGAGTAAGTCCGGAGACATCGTAATGCTGCGTATGCATTGTAGTTAGGCTGCAAATTTAGTTTGCAGAACAGCTTTATGTCGCAGTTTAGCATTTAAATTATTAAGGATATTGACACTGGCAGGAAATTATGATCCTATTTAACAATGGAAAGGCAATTCTGGCAACATTAATTGATAAGATTAATGATTTGATTAAAGCCATTAAGATAAATTGCCTGATGATTAATATCAAATCAGCATTAATGATTTATTCTACTTTTTGTCAGGAATTCTGATGAGCAGATTCAATTGAGTAAAACAACAATTCTTGAAATTGACAATGATCATTAAATGGAGCTTAAAATCAAAATGCTTATCTAAGCCAGATCATGGTAGACATGCTTATTTTACAGAAAATATGAATATTGAAAACTCCAAACACAAGTTCATGTATTTTAGCATGGGAAACATCATATTTGTGACTTTATTGAATTAAGGTTGAATATTATGGAATTCTTCTTACACATTGGCAACAAACAAGCTTGGCGCAAAAAAGAGAAATACAGATTACATATGTTGGCCAATGATCAGACCGACTATCTCACTGTGCTGTGCTGTTGTCACATGTCCATGTAATAACAGTTCTGACTCATGCAGTGGAGTAAACAGCTTCTTGAAAAAGAATTTGAAGCAGTACATGAACAAAAGGCAGCGTCTAGAAGGTGTGGAAGAAAAAAATACGAAAAGAAGTTGCCATGCAAGGCCAATCAACTGTTTCACAACTTTTGTCTACGGCAAATTTTCTGCCGAGAATTCAAAGTCCATTGCATTAGGAAACCATATTTCTATTATTTTGGGGAAGCACATCAGTCAACACAAGCAAATGGCAAAGAAGGATGATTGAGAATATAGGTTTTGCAGTATACACAATCATAAGTTAATGAATGGATTAACAAAAAAAAAACAGTCCAAGAGCCACTGGGATAAAGAGGTGCTATCATTTGGTCTCGAGAGTGATATAATACACCCAGAGTTGTCCAGCTGCTCTTGGGTCAGTTGGCAAGTTAAACAATCCACCCACTAGCCGCTGTTCATTGTCAGTTGACATTATCAGGTGACAGGACGAATCAGCGGGGCATTTCATAGCAACAAAGGTCATTGCACATTTTAGCTGATCTCCCCAGAAACAGTAATATCATATTGCAAAGGCTTAAGCATGTTGTTGCATCAACCATTTGGCAATTAAAAGGGGCATTTGCCCAGGGCCCTTGGCCTTATACTGTAGCTGTTTGCAGATTGGTGGTCCAAACAGCTTCAAAATTAACTTTCAACTTGGTCATGTGATGTCACTGGCTTGAAAAAGACCACTCACGTTCCAAATATCATATACACCTCATCTGACAAAATTATGCAAGTAGGTTATTTCGCAGTAGCACAAAAACCTTTGAGCCAAACATTGTATTCTTTTCATGTAATCATTGGATTGGACTAAGAAATATTCCAGGTGACTTTCATCAAGTTTCGTTCTGGCAAAGTTGAGTTATGCCATATATTCAAATTTTTGGGTGTCTGATGAAATTATGCAAAAGCAACGTAGTAAGTGGAAAGACAGTAAAAGTTTAATTTTCAAACAATTGTGCTCAAAACATTAGCGCTGCATCATTTGGCTACTATTCACATCAAAAAATTGTGCTTACTTTCTGTCTCTGCCGAGTAATATGCAGAAATTGTCTCCATTGGAATAACATTGATTTTGCATATTTTTTTCAAATTTATGCTCTCCAAAATCTCAAAGAAGTTCCGATCCTTTTAAAAATGCCTGTAAAAGTTACCATCTGATATAAATTCAATTCAGTTAAACTGAGGGAGAAGTTGTGCATTGGAAAATTGACAAACTATTGCATAAGCAGCTGCACATCATAAACACCATGCAATTCCAATGGCAGGTCGCGGAAATAATTTTTAATTGCAAGCCATTTCAAAGTAAGAGGTGTTACTTCAGTTTCCTTTTCACACAGCTAAATAGATAGAATAAGGTGACTGCTGGAAGCTTGTTTCGAATGATTGGAACAATTTTGAAGTATTCGGGAGCATACATCTGAAAAAAATATGCAAAATTAATGTTATTCCAATGGAGACAATTTATGCATATTACTTGGCAGTGACAGCAAGTAAGCACAATTTTTTATGTGAATAGTAGCCAAATGATGCAGCGCTAATGTTTTGAGTACAATTGTTTGAAGATTAAACTTTTGTACTGTCTTTCCACTTACTAGTTTGCTTTTGCATAATTTCATCAGACACCAAAATATTTGAATATATGGCATAACTCAACTTTGCCAGAATGAAACTTGATGACAGTCACATGGAATATTTCTCAGTCCAATCGGATGATTACATGAAAAGGATACCCTGTTGGGCTCAAAAGTTTTTGTACTGCTGCAAAATAACCTACTTGCATAACTTCGTCAGATGCGGTGTATACAGGTGCAACAATTTTGGTGAAGTGGCCAATTGTACCTTCTCAATGTTACCCGCACGCTGTACACACCAAACTTTTCCCACAATAACTAAAAACCCAGACAGCAAAATACACTGAGGGTAATAACCCTTTATTACTTGACCATTCCAACTATACATTGTTAAAAATAAATATTGGTTTTGAGAAAGTTCACTGAGAGTTTCAGATTTGCAAATGGTAAATAAAATACAATTAATATACAATTTCAGAGACTTTGGACAATTAACATTTTTTCCCCTTTTCGAATGTTTAAAAGAAACAATGCAAAATTATTCCAGAAGTGTCCGACTTCTCTTGTTGCAATCACGAGGAGCATGACTCCTTAAGGAGAACTTCATTATTATCGACATATTATGAAAGCATGAAATAAGGTTGGTCAAAAGAAAGTTATATCATTGACAGACCAATAAATAACTATAAAAATCCACTCACGGTAAACATCTTTTTTTAAGGCCCACACAAATGACCAAAATATATTCAGATGGCCACATTTAATCACTAGCTATTACATTATTTGAAATATCAAGTCAGAGACAGGCATAAAAGCATCAGTATAAAAAAGTAATGAAATCAAGACAAGTCTATTAAATTATTTCTATTTGCGTCATTCACAAATATATTTTCTATCAAATTTGAATGCATCAGACATTGCTTTCCCGGATATTGCCATTTGATACATTGCTGTAAGATGTTAATGCAGCCCCCACTTCAGGTCAGGTAACAATGCTGATTATCAATCTGGGAGTAAATTTGACAAGACATGATTATAATACAAGACATGCTTCTGTTTTGCTGAGGGGTTTGCAGGGAATGGCATGAAATATAAATTTAGAAGATCAAATTTTTTTCGCATATATAAAAACTACATCAAAATAAGATTATTATAAAATTATGATCCAAATTGTTCAATTCCTCATTGTTATATATATGTAACAGAACTTGATTTATCACAACTTAGTGCTTTGTTCACAGCTGCATACTCTCTTGTCTCCGTCCATCAGCCCTGTACTACCAATTATATTTTACTATTCAATCTATGCCTCTTCTTTTTTTCTATTTTTACCTCCATAATTAATTTGATAAGTACACTGCCATCTACTGTGCCTTGATATATTACTTTCTAAACAATGGGGCCCCTCAGCAGCGGCAATGTTTTTGCCATCAAGGGGTCCCTTTGCTCTTGGTTTATTGCGGATGTTTGAAATTTATTTTTATTATGTTATTTTGTGAGCAAAAAATAAAAGAGTCTGAGTCTGAGTCTGCTGAAGAACCGCACTGGTATTGAGTGTTGCTTGGGAGGACTTATTTGCAATGTTTCTATCTTGTTTGAGAAGAATCTCAGGAGCAGTGGTGTGGCTAGGGGTACTAATTCAATATTACAACCTGAGTCACTATTTTTGCATTGGGCGGCAGCTGGCAGGGGCCCTGGGGAGGAGAGTACCCCCCTCCTGTGCCCCTCTAGTTACGGCACTGCATTGGTGCATGACTAGAATCAGAGAGTTTAGAGCACAAAGAATCATAGGGGGAATGAGGGCATATTGGGACGCGGGGCACTGTGGGACGGTGGGGTTTTCTTGGATCCTGGCAAGGTATATGATATGGTAGTGCCATCATATCTTGTAATTCCACATCCTGATGTTTCCATGGTTTTATAGACAAATTACAGCCACATGCAGAAGTATGGCGAGCAAAAGTTTGTTTTCATACCACTAAAGTAAATATGGACGGGTTCAATTCGAACCATTCTGTGGACAAACCATGAACATTGAGGCTTTCTCAGTGCTTGTATGAATTTTATATATCGTAACGAACAGTTATGAATTGCTATCTTGATAAACACACTCACTGGTGTCCGAGAAATTAGCATTTTGGTGTAAAAGTCATATCGGGGCTCATTGGGACACTGAATTCAGGGCACATTGGGACGCACTTAATATGGCAGAATTTATGTGTCCAAGGCAACTGAATGACCTGGGACAGCACACAACAGGTATACAGGCCACAGTGAATAGAGGTATGGTGGATTACCATGCTCTGTGAACAAATTTGTTGCAAAGCACTGTGTGTTACTTACATAGATGTCTGCACCCAGGACAGTTTATGTTTAATGTTTAAAACTGTTTAAAGTTATGAACTATTGGCACTACAAGGTGTTAATGCACTGTATATTGTCTTACGCATTACCTATATGTGATATCTACTGCACATGGAGTGTTAAAATGATTTTTTAGTTGATGTCCCAATGTGCCCTGGCTGTGTTAGCCGGGGCACATTGGGACAGTCATTTTTACGACTCTCTGGCTGCAAAAGGGTAGGTGCAGTCTAGTTTATTATGCCTTGCATTTAAGCTCGGTAGTATAGGTGATATTCATGCAAACTTCTGAGTTCTTCAGTGCTTTCAGCATTGAGCAAAATTGGTAGACGTTAAAAGCGTCCCAATGTGCCCCCCTTCCCCCTATATATATGCAACAGCCCACACAAGAATTCAGAAAACTAATTGATGGAATTTGAACATTTTCTTGTGGGAGACATTCTGATTCAAATGACGTTCGCCATAGGATAACCTTAAGAAGCGATTGAAGCATCACCTGAATTATTGGGTATTCCGCTGATAGACCAGTCTCTTAACCTCAATTTCATAGGTCTGATCTCATTTCGTGCTACCTAAACTAGGGAAGCTTCGTTGGAGCTTGCATACCAGGCCGCACAGCTAAAGTATTTCAAAACTTTTTGGATATTTTTCATAATGAAAGAATAAAAGTGGATGGAAGTACATTTCTTGCACCCACTCAGATTTAGTGGTTTTAGGTTATGAGAAATTTCCTCATGAGTGATAATACAACAGTTGGGCAGTTTTACAGTATTTGCACTCAAAGTGTCTCATGGGGGGTCAAAATAAAGTTTGAGATTTGAGAATTTCCATCATTCTATCATAAAATTAGCATATTACTGTCTCTATAATCAAAGAGGACTGAAGTGATTTGGTGGTTTACTACCAAAATACCGCTACTTAAAGTATTCAAGGGTTGATTCTTGAAAAAACTGTTTATCAGGAAAAATATCCGTCCAGAAACAATTTTCACCCATTCTTATTCTTGGAAATCAAGCCACATTGTTGCATAGGAATATCAAAACCCATACAAAACTTAAATTTTGATTAAACATGCCACAATTTTTTTAAATCATTTTTATTACGAAATTAGAGAAATCTGGCTTGCCATTACCCTGAAAGTTTCTGTTGAGTAGGGTACTAGTCTCAAAAGACACATGATTTCCATGGTTAATCATCCCTAGGTATCCTATTAACCCCATGTCAAGTTTTGTTACTGCACGATTGAAACTCATGGTGTTCGGCTGTGTCGAACATAGTGTTTTGGAGCAAAAAACCGCCGAAAATGACCAAAAATAAGGTGACTTTGGAAAAATCATCTTTGATGGCTCCATTAACAAGATATTTGGTTATTATCCTTTAAAGTCATTCAGTTAATAGCGAAAAATTACAATTATATAGATATATGACACAAATAAATCAACTTTTTTCTCAATTTTGATTTTCTCAAAATAATGTAATAGATAACGAAAGATAATATATTTGACATTTTCAATACTTATAAAAACCCTTTTTAGGCATCCAGGTTTACTTAGTGTGTATAACCATGGCCGTTTCTTGAATGAATCCAGTGTTAAAACTCACGAATCAGAGCAAAATTTCTGATGGGTTGGAGAGGACATTTTTTGACATCATGAATTTTAATTTCTAAGAAAATGTATGAACATGGCCTGGATATCTTTTTAACTTGTATTTGTCACATACTTGTAAAGGCACATGATTGAGCAAAAGATACACGGATAGCTCGTTTCTCCCACAAAACACTTAATGTTTTTCCTATGGGTTGGAGAGGACATACTTTTTTTGACATCACTTTCAAGCCTCACATTCTGAAAACCATTTATGGTTAGTGAAACAAATGTTTCTGTTTTACCTATAGATAAGTCTCAAGCTTCAAAATTAACACAAACAGTATACACATTCTTTGATACTTACTCATAACAGCATATAAAGCAACTCATGGTCCATCGAAAACAAAATTTTTGACATCTGTCACTTTTTACATTTTAGGACCCAAGTCATGTTGTATATAACTTATTCACATGAAACCTGTTGTATTTTATACCCAAGCCGTAGGTCCAGAAAGGTATCATTAACATGAATCACAACTGATTGAATATTTTTTTCTGTTCATCCATGAAATTGGCTAAAAAGTCTGTGAGACATAAAAATGTGTCAAAATGTGTCCTAAATTCCTTACAGCTTCAAAACAAGGCATTGCAGAAGGGTAAAATATGGTGCATTTATATATCAGTGCAGGACAAGATTGCCACTGCCCGAAATTTTGATATACCTATCATACTTTTCTCGTAATAATTGCATAAACATGAAAAATCGGCCGAGTGCAAATACTGTAAAACTGCCCAGTTGCCTTGTCATTTAACAATTAGCAGGGAAAATCTGCTGGGTCATTCCATCCCAAATCACCCAGGGGTCCCCAGGTCACTGTCTCAGAAAAAAATTTAAAAATTCCTAGACGTAGTGCAACCTGAGATAGGCACTTGACCATAATGTGAAGTCTCCCCTGTCAAAACTCATGGAGATATGGCCATTTGAAATTTTGGGTTATTTTTTTAACTTTCCGGGAAATGCATCTTCGACTGAGTTTGAAGTAGTATATAGAGTCACAATTTGCAACTACAGGTCTAATATTTTGGTTATTAGGACAATCACCCCCATATTTTCAGTTTCTGTCAGATTCGAAATATCTCTATCACACAATTGGTGGCAGCGTTCCAAAAATGGCCGAGAACTCAAATTTTCAAAACGGATGGCTATTTGAAAGCTCAGCCACAGGAAAATGAATCAGCAATTAGTCCTGAAACTGGGTTTGCAGTTTCACCTGATGTCCTTTAACTGATCTAAATTCTTAAAACCTGTAAATTAACGTATACCAATGCACAGCACTTAATCACTCAAGCCATGTTTTACAATTTTAGTCAAAAATACCTTTATTTGATACGCCTGAATCACATGTTGACAGTTGTTGGGAACATTCACACTTTTTTTCCAGTCTCATATACCTCTTAGGATATTATGAAGAAAAAATTCAGGTTTACTATCCAATGGGTTCTATTTTTGAAACTGAAAATAATGTATAATGGTTTTGGTGAAAAATGCGCGAAATGTATTTACGCCTGAATTTGAAGCAGTGTGTACAGTCACATTTTGCAACTATAGGTCTTATATTTTTGTTATAAGGATAATTGCACCCATATTTTTCAGTTTCTGGTGTCAGATTTGATATATCTCTACTACACAATTGGTGGCAGAGCCCCAAAAATGGCCGAGAAATCAAATTTTCAGAATGAATGTCTATTTGAAAGCTCTGCAACAGGAAACTCCATAGGTGTACGGCGCGCGCAATTTTTGGGGGGGCGAGCGACATTTGCCCGGATTTCACGATCTAAATTTATAAACATTTCAAATCAAATTGCCTGGAAATTATTAATTTTCAGTAGTTTTTATTTAATCATCTGCCCGAATTTTTTAGCCTTTTTGCCCGAATCTTACTGTTTCCCAAACTTTTTGGGGGGCAATCGCCCCCCCTGCCCCCCCCCTCCGATACGCCTATGGGAAACTCATTTAGCAATAAGTGTTGAAACTGGTTTTGCAGCTTCACCTGATGTCCTTTAACAGATCCAAACTCATAAAACCTGTTAATTCATATATAATACTTGTGCACAGCACACCGTGAGTAGAGCTAGGTTTTACAATTTTCGCCAAAAATGCCTTTATTTGATACACTAGAATCCCATGTTGATAGTTGTAGGGAACATTACAACTTCTCTGACAGTCTTATACACTTCTAAGGATAATCTGAAGAAAAATTTAGTTTTACTTTTGAATGGGTTCTATTTTTTAAACTGAAACAAATGTACAGTGGTTTTATTGCAAAATGTGCATGATGCATTTTTCGCCAGATTTTGAATCAGTATGTGGAGTCACATATTGCAACTACAGGTCCTATATTCTGGTTATTAGGATAATTGCCTCCATACTTTCAGTTTCTTGTGTCAGATTTGATATATCTCAAGTACACAATAGGTTGTGGAGCTCCAAATATGGCCGAGACCTCAATTTTTCAAAACGAACAGCTATTTGAAAGCTCTGCTAAAGGAAACTCACTTAGCGATGAGTGCTGAAACTGGTTTTGCTGTTTCACCTGATGTCCTTTAAGGTGGCTCGCTACTCATGCAGTGGTAGTTAGAGCACATTTACGCGCAGCCAGGCAGGCCCTATCTATCGTAACGTCACCATTGCAGCACAGCTCTGCTGTCACTGCTTCATCATCTTTTTTCAATGTTGAGAATTTCATGCATTGGCCGTTTCGTTTTCTATTTGCGTCACTTCTATTGGGGTTAGAGACTTCTCGTTTGGAGCATTAGATGCGCTATGAAGAGGACTACATACAGCCGGAGTTTCAGCTTGATACTCGAGACTTTGTGATACAAATAAATTTGTATTTCAATTTCAGGTGTGGTAGGAAGGCTTGTCTGTATTATAATATTGTTCCCACTATTTTTGGAAGTAAATGACAAAGAAATACAAAATCCTATCCCGTCAATTTTTTTTAGCACTATGTTCTATAAAAAAAGTTTAAATTTTCAAAATCGAAACTTTTATTCCGAGCCCCATGGAAATCCCTTTAAATTAAATATATCTTTCAGAAACTGTCATTATCTTTTCCATAAAACTGTCCTCTTTTATTCCATGCTTCATTTATTAACATAGCATGAATGGCCACTGAAAGGCATGGAAAACTTCATAGTGAAAAATTTAGGTTTGCATGGATTGACTTTCTTTTACATGAACTCAAATATTTTGAAAGAAAGGCTGGTAGCGACCACTTTCGTTCATATAATCTTGCTATAAACTATTTTTTGGATCATTTGAAACCGTTTTTAAGAAATCCTATCTTGGAAAGTTCATGAGTATCGAGCCACCTTAACATATCAAATCCTGTAAATTTGCACATAGGCCAACCAATGCAGAGCTCACAAAATGGTAATTTACATGTAGGGGAAAAGTGTAAAAATCTGGATTGCCTGATCATGTGCTATGCATTGGTATAAGTGAATTTACAGGTTTTAAGAGTTTTGATGAGTTAAAGCATATCAGGTGAAACTGCAAAACCAGTTTCAGCACTTGTTGCTTAGTCAGTTTCCTTTGGCAGAGCTTTCAAATGGCCATCCGTTATGATAATTCGATTTCTCGGCCATCTTTGGAGCTCTGCCACCAATTATGTAATAAAGATATATCAAATCTGACACCAGAAACTGAAAATATGGGTGCAATTATCCTTGTGACAAAAATATAAGACCTGTAGTTGCGAAATGTGTCTGTACACACTGCTTCAAAATCAGGTGAAAATACATTTCACACGCATTCCAAAAAAACCGTTATACATAATTTTCAATTTGAAAATTGGGCCCATTGGATAGTAAACCTGAATTTTTCTTCATAATATCTTAAGAGGTGTATGAGACTGGAAAAAAGTTTGAATGTTCCCAACAACTGTCAACATGTGATTCAGGTATACCAAATAAAGGTATTTTTGACGAAAATTTTAAAACATGGCTTTGGTGATTGTGTGCTGTGCATTGGTATACGTTAATTTAAATTTCAAATGGTCATATCTCTATGAGTTTTGACATCACAGACTTTTGGTCAAGTGCCTATCTCAGGTAGCACAACATGTGAGATTTTTAAAAAAAATTTCTGAGATGGTGACCTGGGGCGAGTTTCTGATTCTGGGTGATTTGGCGTGGTATGACCCTGCTAAATTTTAGTCCAAAATCATGAACTGTAATTGTCATGCATTTCTGGTTTGACATTCCAAATAAGCGCTTTTTATTTAATGTTTTAAGATAGAAATTTCGACTTTGGAGATTGCACACAATTAAAAGCTAGATACACTGAAAGACGAAAGTTATGGATATGTTGTGCATTCAAGAACCTCATCTGTGTACTCAATAGAAGGTTCTGCCCAACACAAGCTTTACATAAAATAAATCATAAAGTCTAAAGATAATGGTCTTGGGGTTCATTCAAAGGTTGAGATGTCCTCTCATCTGTAGCATCCCCTACAACATCCAGAAACATGCCTTCATTACAATGGAGGGTATCTTGAGTTCTGGTTGTTTTTCTGGGTCCAACACCTCTTTGTTTATTCCTTGTCTATCCTACCTCCCTGTAACGGGCAGCAATCATTGATACACTTGGCAGATGAACATCATACACTCTACAAAATTAAGCTGGGTTTTCACACCTGCACCATTCCAATAGTTTCTTCCCCGTCATATTCTGTAATTGGGGTCACAATAAATTCAGTTGTAAAAGAATTGTGTGCTTGATTGTTTAAGGATTCATTAAAGCTCACATGAAACCGCATACCTGCAAACGGTATGGGTCAAAGCAAAAACTGTGTTTTCTGAAAACTCCCCTTTGTCAGCCATTTTTAAAAACAAAGTTCCCCGGTTCAGTGATTTATTGTTTGTGACCCTGTTTTCGGATGTCTTACACCATGAAACCATCATATTGACCATATCCCTCGAACATCTTGCACTCACAACATATGAATAACTTTTGTCTTTCAGTGTAGATTACTGTGGGAGTCATTGAACTGTTTCAGCATATTGAAAGACGCAGACTACATTAAGCTTGAAACATTGCTGGTTGCCACACCATGACACCCTTTTATTCTGACACATAATTCTGAGCCTTACCTATCACGTCATCATAAATAGGCTAAATATAAGTTTTTAGTTCTTCGGTAATTTGTTGTGTTTTGATCATTAACAACAGTCAATAATTCATGTTTACATATTCTTGACACGGGTCATTGCCTCTGCACTGGTACATGTCATGAAATGTGGTATTTAGGCTAATTCTTGAGATCTGTTGCCCTTAACTGCAAAAAAAGCACTCAGAGAAGTTCCTTGATCTTTCTTGAGTTGGTATACGCAAAACAATTGCAATTGGGTAGGCCCTCCATTGAGCAATGAGACCCAGAACTTGGGGTGCTGCTGGCTGGCATGTCCCAGAAAGAGTTTGCACGTCAGAGGGGCTGCTCCCAGCCAGTAATCAGCAAGCTTGTGACCAAGTTTAGTTTAACAGGCTAAGTTAAGGAAGAACCAAAGCCAGGCAGACCTGCAGTCAAGACCCATGATCAAGGCAGGCACATCATCCATCAGAATCTGGATGACCGTTTCAAGACCGTTTCAAGACCTCCACATCCACAGTATCTGAAATTCAAGTCACTCGCGAACCAAGAATGAGTGCCTAAACAGTTATGAGATTGCTCGCCAAGTAGGCCTGGCAGCCAGACATCAATGCATGCATGCATAGGGCCTATTTTGGCAGATGTTAACTCGGTTTTCTGTCCTCCTGATGTTTATTCCCTATTGCAGTGAAAAGGGTCAAGACAAACATTGTTTGATCTCATTTGGTGAAAAAGTATTGAATTAAAAACTGTTTTCATGTGTGGTCAAGGTATTTTTCCTCAAGGAATTCATACCACATTCTCCTGAAGAAGCGATAACTTACTTTTGTCCTTCAGTTTACATGACACTGTAAAGAGAATCCCATACTTTCCTGTTGTGACTTATAGAGGAAGTTATGGCACTTTTGGAAAAGGTTGTGATCTAATCCGTTGGGGAAAAAAGAGTTGAAGCCACCAATTGGGATGTCTCTGACTTCACATAATACATAAGGAAAGGCATGAGGAAGGGCATGAAGCCCTCTTTCCCAGGTCTAGAGAATACCATTCATGACTTATTTGCCTTGACATTTGCCAGGCAAGCAAGATGCCATTCACTAACTGAGATAAACGACACGCACCATTCCCTTACTGAAGTAAATGGCACATCTCAGCCTCCCCTTATCCTACTATCAGGTAGGCCAGTTTTGTGAAAATGAGAACTGCATGCTGGTGCCACCTGGCACTAAAGTTGATTTTGTATGCTATGTCATTGCTGTCCCAAGAAATAGTTCCAATTTCATTGCACATTCACAGAATTTCTATTCAACATTGATGTATACCAGAGTCAGACTCGGCAATCAAATTCTCTAAGGAAGTAGACAAGGCCATCAGTACACTCAGAAACAGTCCCGGTGTTTTCCAGACAAAATTGTGTGAGTTCCTCTGACTGAAATGATGTGGACGCTTGCAGGAGCTCGTGGAATAGCACACTTATCACTAGGTGGCAACACAAGACAGCATTATGTTCTGATCTGCCAAGGCTGGAAAAAGAAGTGGCAATACAAGAGCAGTCCACTTGTAGACAGCAGGTAGGCAATATGTGAGATATATCAAGAGATCGTAACAGAATACAAAACAAGCCAGGCTGCATTTGGTATCCTTGCACAACATAGCTTTGTTGGCAAGAAGTTAGAACTACAAAAACCTTCGAAAGCTTCAAGAAGAATCTAAAAACCGATTTGTTACAGAATTCCTATAAGTGATTTGATCTGAAAAAGTGCTGATGAGCAGTTTACTGAAATTAGCGCTATATAAATCCATATTAATATTATGTATTATATACATATATGTATATATATATAGATATATACATGAATGATTCAGGACCTAACACATCAGCTGATATGCTTCAGCAGGAAAATCTGCAAAACAGAACAAGCTACTGAAATAAGAGTTATAGCCCAGGTTAAGACTTCAGGCAATTGCATTTCTTTTCGTTCTCCACTGCACAACTGGAAGAGTATTTTTTCCAAGCTTTTCTCTGGGAATTGCTTTTATCTTCCAGTTTTTATATGGTAAAGCTTCCTCTCACACTCATTTTTCACTGAAACTGCTTGGTCAGCAGTCCTTCCAGAGAAAGCTGATATCGCCCCTGAATGGCCCTGATTAATTTGATCGTTGTCCACCATGATGGCGAAGGGGACCATATTTTATGTGGCAGCTTAAATCAGCAACTCGTTAGTGGTTGATAAGTTTCTATTCAAAGTGTCTGAAATAATGGCCACCATTTTTTTACCTGATGTACTGACAGTAGGGTCATTCCACGTCAATAAAAAAAAGCCTAATTTAAAATTCCGCTTTCATTTGAAAAGACTTTAATGTGAAAATAGCTTCCAAATGGTCTTCTCTAAGAATTTTCTGGACCAAACTATTACAGGTATTGAGCTAAAATTTGTGCACACATCATATATCCCTGTCAGCGTGCCTCGGCGGTCAGGCATCGGCCCGGCGTCGGTCCGATGTCAGCAGCATCGGACCAGCTTTGGGCCGACGTTGAGCCACTGAGGCACGCTGATAGGGATCTTATATATATTAGCTACTAGATGTTTTTCCGAGAATTTTTTCATACCATAGGCGAAAACAATCTGTTTCATGTGTGGTGTGCTATTAGAAAAGGTATGACAGCCAGCTTGACAGTGCTTGACCTCATCCACATTGAACTGATACATTGTCATCGAGCAGACGACACAGGTTTACTGTAAAATGCAGTGAAAAGGCAGTGAGAGCATACCGAGACCCTTGGACCCCCCCCCCCCCAACAGTTATTTCAGTTATGAAGCTGACAAAACAAAATTGAGAAACTATTGAAAATATTGAAGTATTTCACAGGATTACTTCAACCAAGTGCAATCACTTTTTATCAGCTGACTGTGTGTTGATTGGCTTGTTCTTAAATCAGTGTATGTTTGGCAGAGATTTATTTTGACCACATTTGACTTGTCCAGACCGCATTTTGTAATGTCTTCTGAAACTGTATCCCCCCCCCCCCCCGGCAGATATAATTGCATAGCTGTTAGATAAACAGTGCATATACACTGTATGTGGATAGGTAGTAATGGTAGATAGTAAAGATAGATAGATAGACAGTAAAGATAGAAAAAATAGATAGTAAAGGTAGATAGTATAGATAGATAGCTAAGAGAGATAGTAAAGATAGATGGTAAATATGGATAGTAATGATAGATAATAAGACAGAATAGTAAAGATAGACAGTAATAATAGATAGTCATATATATATGAAAAGAAATTTGCGTTCTGGACTTGCCATTTGTGGGACAAGCCAGTCACTGATAATTCATAAACCCCAGGGAAACCAGTGACCAATCAGAATGTAGGAGAATGGTTTATGGTTGATTGATTGAAATAACACTTGTCTACTGTTTTAAATTGATATGAGCAGTTTATTATTTTATAACTTTTATCCCAGTGTTGTCAGTTCGCAGATAGGCTGAGATTTCATACCATTCCATTCACAGCAGTGTATCATAGTTTTGAGTTAATTCACTTTCTTGTTAGCTTTGTCTTTGGTCCGTCTGAACTGAATTTCACTGAAAGGTGTGAATATTCTATTTATTTTGACATGCATGAATGCCCTTACTTCGATTTTTATAAGTCTTCTACACAATTCTTAACACATTAATTCAAACTGAAAATTTTGCACCACAACAGACATGTTGTTCTGCAAATGTGTGAAAATTAGGGTTTAAGATGCAGCAGTTAGGCCTACATATTTTTATTATTGTTAGTGTGGCTGTGACAACGTATCAGTTCAGTGTGGAATTCAGTTTTTAGATTAATTTTTTGCTTAATTTTGTTGTTTAAAACAACTGACAACACTTCCAGGTATGTTTGATATCAAGAAAATGTAGCATAGAAAGTTATGCATGCGGCATCCAGGTATTTCTTTGTGATAAATGTGAAGTTAGAGGAATTATACCACTGACTACGTTGAAGGTCGTCTGCTGGGATCTCCAAGCTGTCATTCATTGTTCTTAGTTTTAAAATGAGATGAGTCAGTGGACTGGCCCAGCCAACATGAATCTCATTGTTTCTGCCTTTGTTCAGACAAATCAGTAGGGGTGGAGTGGGAAGATTTTCTGAAATTCGTTGAATTAAAATGGAATGACCCATCAATCCTCATGTTGTTATCCAGTTTTTAAAAGCAATGAAAACGTATGGTCTACCTCTCAGTTGCTTCCATGCCAGAAGCTTATTCATTTGCCAAACTGCCATCTTCGTATTTCACATTCAATGATTTAATCAAAGATACAGACATTCTAGATACAATCAGGTTTATCTGGCAATTTTAAATGCAGGCTCTTAACATAATTCCTGCTTGAGACGACAACTTGTTACTTCTTTTAATTTTATTACAATCGATTTTGCTGATTTTATTACAAGCAACTGGTTAATCTAGAGATGTATAAATCATTCAAATCAGGAATTTATGTTAGTCACACCGTCTTTAATTTGCAACAGGAATTTATCAGTCTTGTGTATATAGATTGCAATTTACCACATTTAACTGATATTTGTTATGAAAATTCAACTGATGCGTTACAAAACTGACTGAAAATTACTTCTTGTAAAGAAATTTGTAGATGACTTATCAGAAATGAAGAGTTTTTTCTGTTATAAGCAAGTAACAAAACCATTCCTGGAATATTAGCCCTGATTAATGTAATTAAATATCTAATTTCACTTATTAATTTCCACAGCTCAGACAATTAAATTAGGAGGATATCCTAATTCATATATATACAGGAAATATTCAAGCAATCTCCTCCAGTCTGACGAAATGAGAGTTCTATAAATGATCTGATATGTTGAAGGCCAAGTATTCAAAATAAAATAGCCTAGCAGATAGGAAATGGCCAAATACCTCTCTCTGACAAGATAGTGATCAGTGCCTTGTGATCCATCAAACAAAGGCCATGGATAAATCTTAAAAAGAACCAACGCACCTTCCCTATAAATTTGGCTCGAGACTATCCTAATCTGGCCCAACTGTCAATCTCTCCAGGAGTAGCTTATTTTAGAACAAAAGCATTATATAATATCTGAATAAGAGTTTATCATTCATTTTGTGTTCATTTAGACTTAGTTGTGGGCAGTGGCGTCCCTATGGGGGGGGGTACAGCCCCCCCCATATTGGACCTGTGCCCCCCCCTCCGCAGGTGCCCCCCCATATGAACTTTCCAACTCTGGCTAAAATAATTATACAATTAGTATAGAGGGTGCCCCCCAGAGAATTGCGTGCCCCCCAGGTGCCCCCCCCCCGCTCGAGACTCCCCAGTTACGCCACTGGTTGTGAGAACAGGAGGTCTTTCTTCCTTGAACTGGACACGTCAAAAGCTCAACCAAAAAAATGAACCACAAGAACATAGCATGACATTCTACAGCTGTTTGCAGATTGGCGGTCCAGACAGTTTCAAATTTATTTTCAACTTAGTTTGTGTGAGGTCACTGGTCTAGAAATATTTATTTGTGTCAAGTTTCGGTTAATCATTTGATTCAGTGCTATCATGTCTGGCAGCATAACCATAAGTGACAATAAACAAACTAATTAAATGACTTAAGGTACTTCAATGAAATAAGAAGATTAGGAGACCAACAGAAAACTGTCAATAGCATGGCAAAGCCAGTTTGCAAATTGAAACATAGTAAAATTAATTTTTCGAGTGAACCACCAATATGCAAGGAGCTATAGGCCTAATCAATTATCAGCCACATTGAACCATGTTCAGTCAAGCATTAATCAATGTTCTCTCACTTTTTTTTATAAAAATGAGAACATTTTGCATCGAAATAACAAGCATTGCTGCAATGAAACATGTACCAGAAAACTGTTGAAGAAAAATCTATCAGGCAGTATCACCATTTTTCCTCTTTTGGCTTAGATCCAACCACACATTTGACAGTTATCACTAAAAACGGCATTTTTACTGTAAATGAACATATAAAAGAAAATACACTCTTAAGGAATGCCTAAGAATTACATAAATCATTCAAGGTAAACACATCAGCTGATCATAGCTGAGAACGCCTCTGCGGCAAATCTGCAGAACAGACAGAGCTTTTGAAATAAGAGTTATAGCCGAGGCTAAGAAGGCAATTGCTTTTCTTTTCACATGGCTTTTTTCCAGGTATTGCTTTTATCAACCAGTTTTTTAGGCCTTTGCTTCAGAATGCTTCTCCCAATGGCCGATTTATCAGGAAAGCCACAATCAGCAGTCTTGCTCAAGAAAATTGATAGAGCTGCCGATTCATTTAATTTTATCGCCTACAATGATGGCCACAATATTTTATCTGCCAGCTAATTAGAATTAGAAGAAGCTGGTCAGTAGCCAATGTGCAAGGATTCATACTCACCATTGTGTGTTATCTGTCATTAAATCGGACGTCACAAACTAGTTTGTGAAAGCAACAAATATGATGAACAATTACTTTGTTGCAGAAATGAATGACTATTACAGCGTGCGAAACCCAACCATATTGGAGTTCATGGTATTTCAGGCATGAGAGTTATCAAGTGGGAAAGGAGTTAAAATTATTCCATTCAAAGAAGTTGATAGTTCCTTTTAAGCGGTTTCTTTATCTTTTTTTTTGCTGATTTAATCTGAAAAGATTATAATACACGAGACTGTCTCAAGCAACAGCCATTACCGCATTGCATACAATTTCTGCACTGAAATTGATCAACACCAACACAAGGGATTCCCATCATTGCACGTACACAAGACAAAAGGGACAGTGGTGTAACTAGGGGGTCGTAAATGGGGGGGCACCTGGGGGGCACGCGATTCTCTAGGGGGTCACCCATAATACTAATTGTATATTTTAGCCAAGGTTGAAAAGTTCATATGGGGGGCACCTGGGGGCACAGGTCCAATATGGGGGGCACGTGCCCCCCCTTGCCCCCCCCCATAGGGATGCCACTGAAACGGGACTGTTGTCAATGATGTCTACGGTTGTTTTTATGGGGATTTTAGTGCATTTATCCATTTGCATGCATGATAAGCCAAAGCACTGAAACACAAATTGAAAAAAAGTTTAAAGTATTAAAGGTCACCAGAAGCTAAAAAAAGACGAAGAATCAAAGGGTTAAAGAACATGAAAAGGCCACAGTAAAATGGGTGAGTGATTTAGTGCACTCTAAAAAATGAAGCACTGAGATACAAAAACATTGATCACTTTTTAGGCTTATCGTCCACATCATTCCTATTGAGGTCTTTGGAAATACAGTACCTACAGTTACATAGTCATGAATACAGTAGGTTTTTTGGAAAACCAATTTTCTGTGCGAGAAACCTTTGTTACCCGTTACTTCAAAAAGCCAATTCTGTCCTTAAATTTTTGGAGTTGTTTCACGGCATGTAGTATCTGTTTGATGATCATTTCCAATACCTGGATAATATGCCTCACCCCCTTTAATATCTTATAGAATGTGCTAGTAATACATGTAGAAGGAAGCTTGGGACGTATCAATACTTAGACGAATAAAGTAAACAGCACAAGGACAGGAAAATGAATGATTGCACAGAGGCTAAGAAGCTCAAGGCTTCTGAACTTGCAGTATACAGTACGTAAATGGTGTACAGGTCGAGAAGAAATTAAGACAAACTCAGAGAACAAACACTTTATTAATATACTAAGGAACTCAGTTTTTCGGTCACTCAAATCAATGGCGTCCCCAAGGGGGTGCATGGGGGGCACCCATATTGGATCTGTGCCCCCAGGTGCCCACCCTTAACCAGTAAGCCTAATTTGTTGCTAGCAATTGGAATCAATACTTGAGTTGTGGTCTCAAAAGCTCACAGGGAGTACCCAGATAGTGATGTTAGTATCTCAATACTGACATCATCTCTGCACATATTCACATGGGACATGGCACACTTATATGAGATCTGTAGTAACAAAAACAACTTATTTGAAAAGGAAACACATAAACAAGCAAACATCGAAATAGGAAGGTTCACATGGGCCAACCAACCAAAGTATGTTCAGCGGTTACAAGGTGTCACAATATTTCATCTAGTTTCATCGGCTACATTTTCCTTCGGTTCATGTAGCAAATTTACATGATATGGCAAGATATCTGAAGATATTTTCTGTGTAGGCCTGCGTATCCCAGGATTGTTTGAATTATATATATATTCATCTATAGGACTATGAATCTCTATTATGTAGATTAATTGAAGTTTTATTCATCGAACTTGTTCTTGACATTTCTCATCTGTTTTTTGTCCTCCTTTCTCCCATTAATAGCATCATCACAAGTATTCTTTTGCTAAAAATGTACAGTCATGGACAAACGAATTTGCAGTGCACTGAATAAATTTAATAATATTCACAATCTTCACATTAGAATTTTACAGTCTGTATATTTGTTACACATTTATATAAGAGTGAACTGTGATTTGCCATGATCATACCGATAATTTGATTTACAGCAGACGAACATCAAGTTCTTACAGAATTGGACTGGAATGTTCCTTGTGAGGTCATAGCCTATCTATTTCATGTTATTCTTCATTACTCAAATGAAATTGATGACGTCATACCCTATACTTTCAATGTTATCGAAAGGAGTCACCTGCTGCTCCACTGCACTCATCAAGTTACCCAGTGACGAAATTGACACTCCATTTCAATGCATTTTGATAGGGTTTGTTGTGAGGTCACTGATGGCCACTAGCAGGTGAATGTAAGTACTCCTCATTCGTTTACTGTAAGGAGACTAATCCTGCTTGTTGGTGACAGGCAAACAAAAGGATTATGCAATATGCATCTGAGTTTTACTCTAAAATCAGTGATGACAAATCAAATGGCCTTCTCCTGATCATGAGATTCATGAGTGATCAAACAGCCTTTATGTTTTCCATGACAAATGTATTAATTATGACACTTCATCAGCTGTCAGGAGTCACAAAATGCATTTTCACGGTTATCTGGTCCTCCCTTTTTGCATAACTAATGGATAGGCTGTAAGAACATTATTTTTCTTCATGCGAGAGCACCATTGACAACCATCCCGAGGATAACCTGACTGTTTCTAGTTTCTCCATGTCCTCTTATCACTGGCATAACTAGGGGGTCGTAAATTGGGGGGGGCACCTGGGGGGGCACGCGATTCTCTGGGGGGCACCCATAATGCTAATAGTATATTTTAGCCAAGGTTGAAAAGTTCATATGGGGGGCACCTGGGGGGGCATAGGTCCAATATGGGGGGCACGTGCCCCCCCCCCCCCCCGTGCCCCCCCATAGGGACGCCACTGGCCTCTTATAGGGCTTTGTATACTTCAATGCTGTATATGATCGAGATATACAGCTAGCATGGCGCGCATTTGCCTCAGTATGAGGTTTTTACAGAAGCCGAAATGGCCCCCTTTTAGCTGGCTATAACGGATAAATTGACCGGTATTCAATTTTAGCATCTCTGCTCATAAATGTTGCAGACTTCTCTCATTGCTGTGTGACATGTCGATTAAGAAGCTGGCCCCATCCACTCAGACAGCTGATGGCCGAGCCTTTTTGACTATATATGTCTGGTGACCAAAGTTAGGACTCATCTGTTTAATTGGTTAATGGAAGTAAAAATTTGATTCTAAATAAACTGTGGGTGTGTTACCTCCTCCATCCACCATCAATAAATCTTTCAAGGAACAACTTTACTGCAGGATTTCTAGGCTGTTCTATATTTAACCCAAAGAGCACAATTTTCATGTGATGCTCAGGCATCGATAACCATCGTGTTCTGAATGACAGAGCATCTGTATATGATGTGTTCACCTTTCTTCCTGACGTTTTTTGCGCTTAGTACTTGTGCTTTGATATTGATGCTTGAAAGCTCTTTAAAGGTCAGTTCAGAATTAATGAATCATAAAACATTGCGTGTCATCTTAACAATTTATCGACCTTTGATGCCTCAGCATAAAATCCATTTCAGTGTTGCTGGGAATTTGGTTTCAACGAGGAATGGAGTTATCTTTTCAGTATTATGGGAGCCATCAGTCTCCTGTGTGAATCCGCATCAGCACTTTTATTTCCTGATTGGCACCTGGCATCTTCCTAGACAGCCTGTTGGTTTAGTAGATTTGAGCAACATCATGTAGTTATCTTCATCAAGACTCCGAAGTTCCGAACATTCTGATTACTGTTCATATTTCACTTCTTGTGGCGAGGGCATCCTATTTTCTCAGTGGATTATCAAGCATTCTCAGCTGGTAGTTGAAAAAGATACTTTAAAAAGGTTGTTTAAATAACATCGTGTGTTTGGTTTAAGGTGTTTGCAACATCAGTGTTAAATGTACACACTGATTTACCCAAAGCTGTCTGTATAACATCGTTTGTCTGATTTTAAGCCATCTGTGATGTAATTGTCAAAAACGCAACCCGATTTTGTCACATAGAAAATAAGTGGATTTGCCAATGCATGGAATTGGGTCATTGAAAACCATCAGTCACCTCCAGCTAAAGCTGTTTGACAAAGAGAGACTGAGTCAGTCTTCATAAACATTCTGGCTGACCCTTCAAGGTGCCTTCACCCTAAGGAGTTAATGTTAGAAAGGTCCTTTTATCTTCCTGCAGCTTGCTGCAAGCAACATAGCCTCTGGTCAACTGAAGCTCACCATTAAATCACCCTCTCTCTCCAATTCTATTGTCAGGCCAGAGGTCAGAAAGCCAGTGGATGAGTTGGCTAATCATAGAGTAACTTACAATAGTTTTCATTGAAGTTGACTTTTCCATTGAATTTTCCTTGTGCATAACGTGTGATAGACACCTACTCAAGTGTTACTAATATCTGATTAAGTACAGTTTGTCATGTCAAGCAGAGGACAGACGTTTGGCCCGATATTTCAGCAACCACAAACCCAACAGGAAAAATACACATACCTATGTGTAGCTTAGCTCTTTTGTAATATGAATATCACATTTTTGTGTTTTGGTGACGTTTGTGTTCGATAACTGCCAATTTATGAAAATGGCAGTCTAATTTTGTGAAATGTTGACATTTGCGATGCTGCCAATATGACACACAATGGGTGGTGACATCACAAAAACGCACCACAGCGCCATCCCAGACTTAGTTGTTGTCAAGTTTGTATAAGCAAAACCACCAATGTCATTGCGTTGATTTTTATGGACTGTGGAAACAATGCTAAAGAATTGATGGGTATTTAATATGTTTTACCTCCTGTATCAAACTTCCTTTTGTTTGCAGATGCAATAATCCACTGGATGGTTCGTTGTACTTATTCTCGCGAAGGGTGCCATCAGCATCATTGCGGCAAGGCACTGTACTTCTTGTCAAGACAGACAGTTTCTTGTAGTGACATGAAAAGCTATTGTCAGCAGTTCAGCCAATGAACTGCATGAAAGATTACAGAGGGTTTCCAAGCACCAAAATATTAAATTAAAGTGGAAAAATACATTTCCATTGCCCAATAATTACTACATTACTGGCAAGCCTGAAGGAAAGTTATAAGTAACATCACATTGACATTAATAATTTTAAGTGGCAGATAATCAAAGAAGGCTTATGAAATCAAATAAGAAGTAGGCCTAATTTCATTTCTTTCTGTAATTAATTAATGAAGGAGAGTTTATATATATCATTGTTTTATAACATCTCAGAAAATGTGTGGGTTGTCAGAATTGACTTCATCAGCCTGAAGATAATTAAATGAATAAGAGATTATTATCTTGCTTTTATCGCCATATAGCTTAAGTTAGAATAAGACCACATCCCACAGGCTTGAGAAAAAGTATTTCTGTCTGCAGCAGCATAGACTAACTTGACATCCTAGCGAGGCAGATTTGTCATGAACAGGGAAGTAATTATGCATTTATACATAGAAGCATGAGACTTAGCAAACAGTTTAAAAACATCCCAAAGAATATATTTAGATAGGGAGCCACTTCAGATTTGACCTGGTTCTCTCATTTTGCTACTTTTGTGAAGTACCTATAGTTTTATCATGTGAAACAAATGCTCATTATGCCTTCTACAGATCTACAAAACATTGTCATTTGATTTCTACGCAGAACTTAGGATTTTCAGGGTGGGTAGGGTCCATTTTGTTAGAACTCAGAACTGTTGCAGAAAATGCAGCATTTTCGCGGTTTCCTATAATTTCTACGAATCTCAACTGATGTTTAAAGTTGCCCAGAATGATAAAATTCTTTGACAAATATTGGTGGTTTCAAGTGCAGAATAATATGAACTTGTGATCACTTATATTTTTGACAAATTTATTTAAAGGATCACTTTAACCTTTTTTAAAAATAGTTCGGCGGAGGAAATGCATCGCCGTGGACGCTGCCATAATGTACACTGGGACCAGTGACGTCACGACTTCATGTGTAATGTTTGTTTGCCCAGAATGAGGCTAATCATTTGCCACGTCTTTCCCACAGCACCTGGAACTCTGACACAGTGACAGCCAGGCCTAATTGTCCAAGTGGAGTGCAATCCAATTGAAGCTGAAGTGTTGAAAGCCTTGATTGCAATGACTGAACAAGGGTCAGTTACAGTACTTAATTGCGATTTAACTTCACAGGTCTAGAAACATTCATCAAGACTAAGACAGGTTGACAATGCAGACGGCCTTTCATTTCCAAGAATTTTCAACTTCCTCTCAGTTCAAGTTGCGGACAACTGAGACAAGTCACAATAGATAGGTCTACACATGTTCTGTGTCCATGAATGCACCAATCTTTCCAGTAGATTTTGCCGATTACACAAAGACAGCTAAAGACACTGTGTGACACTGACACGCGGCAGTGCTTGTCCTGCCTAAAATAAAGCAATCTTGTTGTGGACTGAACTGAAATAAAAAAAAAAATTAGTAGCTTAGTTAATACTAGGGTTTATTGAAGCCGGACAGGGGGCTTGCTGCCGCACACTCTATTTTTATTCTGTGTCAGTTTGGCTAGTGATTATTGATTTTTCCTGTCATTTCCACTTGTGATATTGCCTTCTCGCTTTGGGGGTTTTTATGTTTTTCTCACCTACAGGATTCCTTCCTTCTTTTCCTTGGCTCTGGCCATTTCATTCACAGTTTTTCTGGAGCTGTGAAATCCTTCTATGCACTATAAAAACCCCTTCTTCCTTCCCTCTGGGTCGCGTTTTCTTCTGAGCACTCACGTCGTATACATCTCCGAGGCCAGGCAGTCATTCTTCATTCATCTTACATCTGCACTGCATTTCTTCAAAGCGCGACGAGCCTGCTTCAGTGTCGCCCACTTGGCCACGTCGGTCTTGTGAGTTTTGCTGTTGTGGGATGGCTAGCCATTAGTCTTTTAAGTTGTTCTACTGGCGGAGGCCAAGGACCCCCTCTGAGTCTCCAGAGCGTCCTTCATGTAACTTCAATCGGATGGATCTTCCCCCAATGGATGGACTTTCCTTAATCTCCTGAGTGACCGCAGACCAATCTTCTCCCACTTCGTCGACAGCTGACCTGGGCTACGTTCTTCAGCCAAGCCCACGCTTCTCGGTGAGCCCGTTCCATATCTAGTAATCTTGCTTAACTGTCGGCTAGTACAAGCCTTCTACGTATGTTCGCCTGTGTATGATTGTCTCGCATATATCATTTTGGTCGACACTTTCTTCTACGTATTTCGTCTCTGTAGCTTAGTACTTGTGCCGTTCAGTTAACAAAGTTTAGGGCCGCAAGGCCCGTCACATGCAAGATACTCACTTTGTTCTCCATCTTCCAGGCCACCTATGACGGGCAGGAGGTGCACGGCTTGCCAACTCCCCTGCCTTGGTCACGACGGACCAACTGGTAGACGCTGCGCTGCACAGTCTCTCCAGGTCTTCACAGAGTATTCTCGCTGCCATCGCACTCGCCACCCCTTCTCCTACGAAGAAATCGACGACGGAGAATTCGACGAGGAGGCATACTACGATCCAAGGGGTTCACAGGAATCAATCGAATTCTACTCGCCCGCACATTCGCCCAGTACGTCACTGTCGTCCAAACGTGCTGCCCAGGAGCCACCGCTGAGCACCATGGCCTCAAGTTCGTCTACACAGTCGTCTACACAGTCGTCGACAAGTGCCGCCTCGACCCCCTCATTCTCCAGTGGGTCCGGCACAACGTCTACCAGCTTGACCACCGCCCTTCACCAACCCCTCATGTCGGAGGCGAGTCATCTCGGATTCAATCGATGGGGGTCAAGTTTCGGAGGTCACGACCTCCCGGAGTTTAACAGCTTCGGAGACAGGCAGCCCGGTTCGTCCACATCTGCCTTCGACCACCTGCAGACTTCCACTATCCCCCGAATGAGTCTGGGCCCACGTTATGCTGAGTCCTTTGGATATAACCGGTATCCACCTCCCCCCAGCTCGTATCCCAGCACTCCTGTATCCCGTGAGTCTACAGCGTCCCAACCCAGTGGGTTTCGTCTACAAGCCCCCACCGCTGTAACTCAGGATTCGTATGTCTTCAACGCCCCCCCCTTCTCCCACATGAGTCAGCAGTCGATATACCATGAGCATCGCCCTTCGTACACTGTTCGCCCAACAGCTCATCCTGACTCGATCCCCGTCTACACTGCTCGCCCCCACCTTGCCCCCGAGCAGCCTCAGATCAATCGCCCCTTCTACAGCACTAGACCCGTCCCCCCTTCGGACTATGTGCCCCAGTTTAGTGCTGCCGCCCCAATTCATGGATCTCTATACCAAGACACCTACGGACATGCATCACACGGACAAGGCAATTATAGACACTTTACCAGTGAATCTCGCCCCGCTGCCCCACTCGAAGTGGGACTGGAGTTCATCGACCCGAGAGTAGCTTCCCATGCTCTAAGGGGTGAGTTCATTAATCTTGAAGATTTTCTTGTAAACTCAATGTTTGACATTAGCGAAGAAATTCGCCCTTCTATTGATAGCTTCGGAAATGTTCAGGTTAAAACTTGTAAAACAAAAAGGTCTATCAATACCATGTTTCGCTGGTTAGAAGCTTGGGTTTCATATGAAATGATTCTTGTTAAAGCATTCGGCTATGATGTCTATTACCAGATGGCCCGGTACAGGGCCTTTCTTATCAACATGTGCCAAAAGTTCAAGGTCGCCAATGTCCTCGCTTATGACTCTCGTCACCGCCAAAGACTTGGTCAAGTTAGATCCTTAGATTTCTCTGTCTTGGATCACGAACTTTTCGTGATTATTTTCGAGGCTAGTGCTGCTAAGCAAGGTCTCAAGTGTAGCAGATGTCAGTCGTCTGAGCACTTGTCTGCTGATTGTCCACGTCCGCCCTTTCGAGGCAGCCGCCCCAGTAGAGGGGCGGGTCACAGTAATAGAGGAGGACGGGGGGGCAACAGGTCTAGTGAGGTCAAACACGAAGTCTGTTTCAACTTCCAATATGGTAAATGTGAATGGAAGGACAGCTGTCGCAGACGTCACATCTGCGCAGGGTGCGGGGGTCCCCAGCCTCAGTCTAGCTGCAGTAAGTCCGGCTGCAAATCAGTCTCAAGCTCCTCCCTTCCAGCCAATTCTTGATGTAGAGTACTGGTCTAGGATGCTTCCTCTTGTTTTTCCTGGTCATCAAGCTTCTCTTGTTTTCTCACTCTTGGTGGAAGGTGTTCCAATAGGGCGGCCCCCCGCGCCCAGCCAGATCGTCTCGCATAACTGGCCGTCTAGTTTCGAGCACCGCGCTCAAGTCTCTTCTATCATTGCCAATGATCTCGCAGCAGGTAGGCTTCTTGGCCCATTCGAGTCCCCCCCGTTCTCTAGTTTCATTGTCTCGCCACTGGGGGCGTTTTTGAAAAGGAATTCCAGTAAGGTTCGTTTAATTCATGACTTATCTTTCCCATTCGTAGGCTCTGTGAATTCCTTGATTAACTCGGATGATGTCTCTCTCTCTTACGCGTCAGTTGACGATGCTGCTTTTTATTGTAGACGGCTCAGTCCCAATCCTGTTTTTATGGCCAAATTAGATTTACAAGACACGTACAAGCACGTTTTCATTAGGCCACAGGATTGGCATATGATGGGTTTCTCTTGGCCCGATGCCCATGGGCACACTCTTTTCTACTTCTCTAAAGTCCTCAACTTTGGTTTGAGGTCCTGCCATCTTTTAGCTAATTCCCCCCATATAATGTTAAGGCACGTATCCCTGTGAGAGGTAGCTAATTGAGTAGATGGACTCATCGCCGGGGATCCTGCGGGAGACACCTTAGCACTTGCCACCACGAAACACCTTACTCAAGAAATACCAGAGGCTCGACAGTTTAGTTTCACGTATCCATTTAATACACAATTCGTAAACAGTTACATTAAGAGTCATTCGAAGAACCGATGGTAACCAACTTATCAATACATTAAACAACGATCTTAACGAATTACATACATCATAAACTAATGCCATCTCAATCAACCATGACCTGAGGTTCCTTTAAGAGTAACCCTTGATCATACCTCTAACAACAATACCCTTACCTGACGAATCGTCATCCCGTCAGGGAGACAGGTAGCCCTCCTGCTGCCTCAGCGGGAAGCGGGCTCTGTTCTGGCTGGGCAAACAAGCTTGCCCCCAGAGATTGCTACTAGGGTGTTCTGCGGCTGCGCAGAAACACCAGGGTAACTGTTGCCATGGAAACATGGGGTGAGTTCTACCCCGTTGCTATCATTGAATCTCATTATACAATAATATAATATATCACATTACTTCTATACAATAATAATACAAATGATATTACAGAATTAAGGTCTTGAGGTTCATGGCGATTTGAGGAAAGTTCCTATAAGAGGAAAGAATGAAGACACCTCTGAAGCTAAAAGCTCAGCGGTGACATCCCGACCGATCGAGGATTTTTTATAAGATAGTTTTTCTCCGGTTTGAAGAAAACATTATTTTAAACTTACAATCGAATACGGATTACATTCACGTAATAATGAATTAATATACACTGTGACTAATAACGTAACTATTCATTAAAGGCAAAGGTATTTCCTTTCAAAGATAGAAGCCTGAATGCTTCATGCTGATTAACAGAACGATATAAAACTCGTAAATAGATTTGTGTAACTATTGAGAGGGTTGTTAATCGACTTTGTACATGATACCAATTTTAGGTACGGACAGAGGAAACGCGTCTCATTGCACCTGAATTTTGTGAGTGCTTTAATGAAAGTTGTGGTGACATCAGGATGATGTAACCACTACCACCGGGCAGGCGGAAGGGGGGGAAAAGTTTTAAGATAAAATCGGGCGTGTGCAATAAGCCCATGAAAGACAATTCGGAAAAAGGAAAAATTTTGAAAGGGAAGCAAGAATACGACTTGCATCCGTGAAAGGAGAGGAACTGAATGACAGTTCTTCTAATGGTGTCAATGAGATGCTGAAAGGGGAGCTCAGATAGGAAAGTGAAAACTAAATTTTAATTATTGACGGAAAAGGACAAGTTATTCTTATGACCTATTCGCCAAATTTTTCAATTTTTATGAATCGTTGGTTCGTCTGCCAACGTTATTTTTGGAAATAGAGCCGCTAATTACATGGCTCCTCAGCAAAAGAGACTCAAGCACCAGGCGAGTCAAGTAGCCGTTTTTATCAAGGGCCGTTTTTATCAAGGGCAGTTACGGGTATCATCCCTTGCGTGTCATGGGATATGCATAGAGCTAAACCAAAAGCATGAAGTGCATTAAGACAGGACAGCCTTATAAGTTTAAATGGGCTGGTATGTCCGATACCCTAAACTACAAAAGTAAGCAAGTAAAATGACATATAAGCGATAAGCGATTTTAAAAGCAACAAGTAAATCATAAACCAAATGTAATCGAATCACGAATATCAAGAATAACATGGATTAAAGTGACAATTATTAATTTAAAAGCGACAAGTAGCGGAATAATAATCAAAATGATGAAACAACAGTCCAGTATGGAGATAAAGAAGTCAATAGTGGACTATGGTTTCGTAAAGCTTGTTACGTACACTCTAAACAATCCGAGTGAACTGTAGGCATAAGGCGTACAGAAAATGAAAACAATGCGAAAATAGGTAAACAGTATACTGGTGCAGTGGAACAATAGTGAAAACAGAGGTACATATTAATACACCTGAGAAAACTTGTATAAGAAGGCTGGCATGCATAATGCATAGACCAGAATAATTAGCAAATAAGATTAAAGCATAAATCTATTTGATGTTAAGCTTATAAGAAATGAGATCAGATGTTTACCGAGAAAGTTCAGTGCAAGAGTTGACTTGTGATAACTGTTCGTGGACACTTTGAGACATAACCTAGTGGCAAAAGTTTGATTACTGAATTGATCAATTTCAATGAAAATTTGGAATATATCATCTAAGTTAATTGTAATGTATTGGTTGATGCATAAATGTCTAATCAGTGATGCGCTTTACACAATACTAGTCAAGAGCCAATACATGATATCAAAGATAACATGATCTGTATACGTGTAGACGAGAAGATTGGAAGAATCATTGATTGAAGGAGTCAGTTATATAAGTCATTGATATAGGGCGAAGGAGGCAACACCGACGCTCGGTGCGTGGTGCAGAGGGTGAGACGTTGGCAGCGAGTGGCTTGTCAAGTTCACATGAGATGTGTTTGTCAAGGGCAAACGAAGTGTCGACAGCGATGTGTTTCTCAGGGTCGAACGGGGTGTTCGACCTGGCAACGTGAAAGATGCCGGACGTCGTGGACCTAACGGACGAGCTGCGAGAGTTCGAGGTCCTATTACCATCCACCCAAAACGATGAGTGGGTTGTTACTGTTCTAACAGATACAGAACAACAATGTCAACCTGGATGAGTGGTCCTTCCACCATTCTCAGCTGTACCGAAGTGGCGAAGTGAATGGAAGCCATGAGAGACTACCATTACACGACAGTCAGTGTCATTTCGGAGGAATATTGTTTCTGTGAATGGAGCACAGGCGAGGTGCGAACCGGAGTGGTGGAAATAGCTTGATGTGGTGCCAGAGGCACGACAACTTTAGCGGAGACAGGAAACGTTCTGAGCGAGTAACTGGTATTTTGGTAACTATGCTGAAGACTCGAGGGACTAATATAGCTGCAGTACTGCGAAGATTCGCCAGTCCGGCCTCGTTGCGTGACTAACCCAGGTTAGGGTCAGGCGGAGGAGGAGGTGGACTGATCTACATCTTGAACTGTTACTCAGACCTTATGTTGGAGTCTGGCGAAGGAGGACGTGACTCGTTCGACACGACCTTCATGTTTTTATTCAGACAATCCCAATATCGGGTGGACCTTGATGGGTCATGGAGAAGAAGACGTCGTCATGAGTCTTTCGTGTATGCACTTTCTGAGATCACAATGGTTATTATGTGTTATGTGCGAGCACAACTTTGTGCGAGAACGCTGGGGAATGCGTGGGGAGGAGACTCTTCTGAACTAGACACAATCCATATTAGTGTCTGTCAACGGTAACTGATAGCAGGGGCAATCCGTGTTAGCCACCTGAATAAAGTAGTTACCTAGAGGAAAAGAGTGTCATTAAGAAGATGCCGGCCGGAAGGTAGTTGAGACAATCCATATTAGTCACTAACTAAAAATAAGGCCATGCTCTTCGAGCACAAAGTGTTCGTTGATGCTTGTATAGAAACAGAGGCAATCCAGATTAGCCGACTGTTAAGAAGCCAAGCAGGAGATGACATCACCATATCATCATACAATGTGAGCTCGGTTGTGAATGGTGACATGTGCGACGAAGACTGCACAATGCCAAGCCAGACACAAAAGTTCAAAGAAAGTTCTGCAGTAATGTAGCCCCATGTTGGAACCAGGTCAAGGCAACGATATGCTTGCCGTGGTTACGACGAAAATGGAGTGTAACGGAATGTTCACACTATTGGTCGCCCCGAAATGGTGCCCTCTTCATATTGCCATGAGATGATGACAGGAATACGGCCAACTCGAAGTAGTCGCATGTGCTGTCGGAACGTGATCCCATACGCGAGCATGGTGCCCAAGGAGGTGGTGCTCCAATCGACTGACTTCCGGATGTGGAATCGGATGTGTCTCTTGATAGGGTGCCCGTGACAGTAGAAGTCACAGTGGAAGCACAGGCTCTGTAACGACTGACTCAGATCAAAGATTAGAGAACATATGCATCGAATGTGTCTCTGATCATAGGTGCCCACAGCAAGTCTTGCACTGATGTTTGACGACCAGCCCGACCAGCAACTCGTGATCAAAGAGACATTCCCGCAAATTATGTGACGACACAGCATTAAAATGGTATGCAATAGTCATACTGAAATTACTTTAAGAAACAGGCTAGGAGCTCGACCAATAAGGTTACTGCAAACAACATGTAAGAAAAGGCACGTGATATATATATAAAATATAAATAATTTAAATAAAAGATAATAAAAGGAATATCATAATTGGTTTAGATAAATAATCTGAATCCCAGTAAGATGCTGGTCGTTAAGTGTGTAGAATTAAAAGGTAAAAGAGATGTTTAAATGTAGATAGAAAGGTAGCAAATCACGGCAAAATATGATGTATCATCATGGTGATCAGCTCCCCAAGATCAAAATGAATCACATCAATAAAGGAAGAAGATCACTGTGCAACGTGAGTATAAGATTATAAATTTTTAGGATGAGAAAGTGTTGCGTAAGGCTTATGCACAGAATATATGCATACCTTCAAGCATATGTCAGTAAAATGTTACCCATACAATCGAACGAACAAGGTGTGACTCTTCACAGACTGACTAAAATATAAGGACATGCAAGCGTGAGTATGAAAGGGTAAAAATGCAACAATACACATACAGATAGAAAAGGGAAAAAGGAAATGCAGTCAGAATGCAGTTGTACAGGAAAAGTTATTGCACGAAAGTGCAGTGCAAAGATAAGTAATCATAATCATGCAGTAAAATAGAATCAAACGCTGGTACTGGTATCGTCAGGAGAGGGGGGTGGTGGAAGGGGAGGGGGGAAAGTTGGGCGGAGCAACAGTGACGTAGGACGAGTGGGGCGTGGTTCCAACTCGATATCAACTACTGAGCGATTAGGGGGGGTATCAACTCGGGTACCCATGCGAGGGGCCGATGGTTGCCGGGGTGAGGTGGACCGGCGAGGCGGGGTAGTCCGCCTTGGTGGAGTTGTACGGCTCGGTATGCGAGTAGGGGGGGTCATTTTCTTTGATGCGGCCAGGCCAGAAGTGGTGGCATAAGGTTTTATCTGTACTGAATGGGTAGTATCTGGTTCCATAACATTGGTGGACCGAAATTCCATCTCCCTTTGACGAAGTTCTCTAATTAGAGCTGAGTAAGGATTAAGCTCTTGAGTATTAATAACTTCTTGCATGTTATGACCCAATTTGTAAAGGTGAACTGAGTCAGATGCGAGCATAGTCACCGCAAACTGTCCTTGCATAATTTGCTGTAACTTTTTCTGCTTGTATAATGGAACATTAATGAGTCTAGGGAGTTCTACGTTAAGTGAATCAATCTGCAAAGAGCAAAGTGCAGTATCCCAGTTGGGTTTGAGGATACTGTATAATCTATGATGGTCGCACTTGAAACTATTAGGACAAATGACACCTTTAAGAGAAAGTGAAGAAAGGTGGGACTTAATAGTAAGAACATATAGAAGTAAGCGCTGGTGTCCACTATTCAATTCCATGAATATTTCGATCTGTGGAAATTTGCGGGTTTCGGGTGAACGATGCATCACTCTGAAATCCCTACAACATTTATGTAGACAACGCTTAGCCAGGCTCACTACCATGTAGAAGACACAAATAGTAAGAAGGTGAAGGGTAGTGATATGTATAAGACTGACAGGACTGATAGAAACAGGGTAAATTACATAACTGACTGAATCACAATGCAGAGGACGTCCTGGAATGACTGGGTTGGCGTGGGATGGTTTAAAATGAGTAGCCATAACCATAGAGGATAAAAGGCCACTAAGGTATCTACCACGACAATACATAAATATGACCAAAATTAGAGACAAATATCCAGCTATGGAACCGATGAAGGCAAATCCACGGATCCAATGGCGAAGGCTGAACCAAGCTGAAAGATAGAAAGAAGCTTCCAGCTCGGCCCATTTAAGCATAAAATCGTCACCCTTTTGTTGAATAAGACGACTAAGTTCCTTAAGCTTAATGATGCCATGTGTCATATTTGCAAGTGAGGTATTTGCTATTCTGGCAGCCACTGCAAATTTAGGCAAGGTGAAATTTGGCATGCCATAAGATTCATATGGTGGTAGACTTGTGAAGTTGAATTCACGTTCAAAGGAATGCATCGCAATTGCATTAATCGTATAGTTGATTAAGAAAGGTTTATATTGATTATTTTCGGATGCGGGACATCCTGTAATACGCCTGGGAATGAAACCTGAAGGGGAGGAGAATTCGCAAAAACAAAACTGGCCACGCTGAAGCACAGCGTAAAGACTACCAGGAACGGGACGTGCCACACGATCATTGGAGCAACGTCGAGTCCATGGGAGTGATAAGCCAGTAACTAAAAGCTGGTTACCTGCGTCTATTACACGAGGTGCTGCACGAAAAGGTTCAAAGAAGTAATCGACTTGACAGAGGTCAGAAATGACGTCTGCAGTAGCATTCGTATATATTGCAGTGTTGCAAGATAATTGCGAGCTATCGATTTGGATTGTTGATTCTGTGCAAAGAAATTGATCGTCAATGTTGAGACATTCCTGGAGCTCTTCAAGACTGAGTTCCAAGAAGGAATCGTGCTGCACTCCTAGAAAAGGTTTTGGGATAGAGATACGAGTGTAATCATGGTTAGACTCGCGGTCTTGGAAAGCAGGAGTAGCTACCACAGGTACATGGAGTGACTCTGTGTGATACAAGGTGTAGGGTTTTGAATTCTTAGGTTGGATTGGCCATAGGAGTTGGAGTAAGAACCCATGTCTAGTAGGCATAAAGATTGGTTGTGATTTCTGATAGATATGAGCCAAATCCGTAAAAGCTAATTGATAACTGTTGTGCCATGAATATAATACCGTTGATACTTTGTGAACTAATTTATGGACATATGAGGCTGGAAGAACATGTGGAGAAATTTTACCTGCAGCCAGGTCGTGGAAGGCTGTAATTAATTTATCAGCTTCATTTAAGAGGATATGAAGTTGCTGTATTTGTTGGGACCAAAGCCTGAGATATTTAGAGGTCAGCAAGCTAAGGATCCTTGTGGCTTGAATCTTACGTTGTAATGCGTTGATAGCGTTACTAACCACAGCAAATTGGGAAATAATTTCCTGATTGGTTTCATTTAAAAGTGTATGAATTAGTTTAATGTTTCTGGAGGTGTTGGTGAAGGTACTGGCTATGACATCAATGGTGAGAACTAAATCAGAACGCATTTCAAGGAAAGCGTCCCTCATAAGATTCTGACGTGCAGACATAGACTCAATAGTATTTACAAAAATTTGATCTCTCTGTCGTCTAATATTAGCAGACATACCTGCTCCGGCTTGTGGGATAGTAACTGAAAGCCAGAAAGCGGTACTGTCTTCGGATTGCCAATCCTGGGTATTAATATTGACACGGAAGGTTTCATTAGTAGATTGCATTAATTGCTTAGTTGTATTAGATGTATCATCGGTATTAGGTAAGGCAAGGGGATCTCGAGGTGTTGGTGTACGACCCGCTCGTTTAGGACGACTGGGTGGCGAGTATTGATCAAAGAAGGGGGGCATGGTAGGTGGAGGGGAATATGAGAATGTGGGATGCGCAAAAGGTGGATCGGGAGCTGCCCTCTTAGCGTGGTGGTGGACTGCTGAAAGAGGAGGGGGGGCAATGGGGGTAGAATGAGTTGGAGGAGGTCGACGATATTCTTCAAAATGTTGTTGAGTGAAGATAGTCGATATGTGTGCTAGTTTAGCCTTTAAAGCTGTTTTATAAGAATCAACTTTATCGATAGTATTCTTTAATAGTGGAGCGAAATCAGAACATATTGCAGCGATTAAATCATCAGGGGATTGACACATGTCTTCAAACATTGTGAGGTCCCAAGTGAATGTGGGAATATGGAAATCGGGATAGAAAATATTTGCATTGATGATAAAGAATTCAACACTGGGAAAAATTTGTCCTCGATAACTATAGCCAACGCCATAGTCTGGGCGGAGAAGCTGTGCGGGTGCAGAGCTCCAACGTGAAGCTGCGTCTGGTGGAAAAAGACCAGAGCTGCTTGTGAGTGGGCGAGCATCCTTGTGATTAACAGATGCGAGTAGCTGCATATGACGTAATTGGTCTCTAAGGGAACGGGATGAACGGAGTAAGGGAATGGAATCACATGCTTCGAAAGTCATATTTTGAATTGGGAAAGACACGTTACTTTGACAAGTACCAGAAATCCTAGTGGTATCAGGCAACGTGTTCAGGAAGACTGCCAAATCGCAATTACAATTAAGGGGATTAGATGTTAGGTCAAGTTCTTTCATTTCGGGTGAAGGAAAGTAAATTTGTTTGTTAACGCCATCTAAATACTGCAGATTGTTACGTTGCAAAAATATATATTCCAGATGGTCTCTGATAAAGAAAGGTCCAGAAATTCTATACAGGGAGTTGTAACTAAGATCTATTACAGCTAACTGACGGATATCTCTATGTCTAATTTCAAAGGTATGAAGGTTATTATAGGATAAATTTAAGTAGTAAAGTTGATCGACATATCTAAAATATGCTCTGGAAATATGTGTTAGCTTAGAATGAGTTAGTTCGAAAGTGCGCAGATTGGGCGTGTTTGTTAATGGATCTCTTAATGATCTTGAAGTAGTAATATTTCTGAGTCTAAGTACTCTAAGAGATGTTGGATAATGAAGATTCTGTATTCCGCCAATACAGTCTAGTATAACTATTTTAGCTAAATTTAAGACATTAAATTGTTGCGTTTTCTGAAAATAGAAACCCTGAAGAATAAGTGTTTGGAGAAATGGTTTTGGTCGTGTAAAATTAAAAGATTGATGTGCTGATAGATTGGGCAAGAGGTTGGAAACTTCGAAAGGAACATTAGAAGCTTGTAATTTTAATTGTTGTATGTTATTGAAAGGCATAGAAGATGGGAGGCGGGTCATATCTGGTAGATGGAGTCTAAGAGATATCAGTTTACTTTGTGAAACGCCGAGATGGTTCCACTGGAAGGATGTTGAACCGTGTATGGTAAGGTCTAAATGAGTTAATTGAGCTTGTGGTAATAAAGGTAGGGCGGGAGACGATAAATCCCTAAGTAAGGTAAGTTGTATACGTCTTAAACGATAAAGGGAAGACCATGGAGCGAAGACTGAGGCGTCATCAAGGACTAAATTAGTAATAGCATGTAACTGTGAACGTGCTTGGACGTATTGTACATGAGTAACTTGAGTGTCTGGCAGATCTAAAAAATTGATCTCGGGAAATGAGTCAATAACGTCAGGAAACCTTACTGCAGAAGTAAGATTTTGTAAAGTGAGATATCTCATGAAAGGCATAGTGGTGAAGAAAGAGATAATATCCTTAGTAAGTGCGCCAGAGGAAAGAATCAGTTTTGTGATACGAGGTGAATCGGGAGGCCATACACATGGAGGTGTAGAAAAATTGGCTCCCAAATCACATGTAAATATGTCTCGTTTGCGAGAACACCATTCACCAAACATAGAAACTCTACAAGAAGCCATAGGTTGGTCTTGTGTTTGAAGCAAAGTACGCTTGGCCCAAACGGCGGCCGTGTTTGGATTAATGGTAAATCCAAAATTCTTATAAAGAAAAGCGTCTTGCTCAGCAATTCGTTGCAAATCAGATGGAGGTGATGATTGAGCTGGAACCAAGGGAAGGAGGAGGAAGGGAAAAAGGACAATTAGCGTCATTGTAATGTTTATAATGAGGTAGCAAGGTATATAATTGGCTAAAGGTTCTAGCATCACCAGTAAAATCAGGTATTACTATAACTATTAACCAGTAAGGTGGTGAGAAAGACATGATTAACTGAATGTAGACATGCACATAAACTAAGATAACAGGTAAAAGAAGTTCATCCACAAAGAGACATAATAGTAACGATTAGCATACTAAGCGTGCAAAAGTCATCAATCAGGTCGACATATCCTATGTAAAACGAATACGACTATCAATACACAAATAATTAACAACGGAAATAAGTATTCATAACAATTAGGCAAGACGAGTTTTCCAACTACTTTGCCTATCATATGAAAGAATGCTGTGTATGTCGACAGAAAATGCAAGAGATATACTCTAAGATCATACTGAATTACTGAAATCGAGAGTCTCGACCAGACCTGAAAATATAACAATTGTCGTCAAAGAAATATAAGTTAATAAAGTACCTTCCCACGATTACACGCGTGTAAGAAAAATTGGGAGTATAATTACTGTGAACTTATCTCAATATAACACAACTCGAAACTTCATCAACAAAACTCAATGCCTATAAAAATTCCCGGTTTACTAATTAGTAAACGTATATGCAGGTTAGTGGTCCTAAATGACCGGTAAATGACTCTCTGAAAAGGGTGTACTTACATAATGTTGCAAGCTGTATGTAGGACTGCTGCCTCTCTACAGGTGTAAAGATTAGAGCAGGTAAGCTAAGGTTTTACTGGCTCCGCAAGAGCTGGGCCCTGTGGGCTGAGCCGAAAATTTTACAGCAGGTAGCGTGCCATATAAGGTGCAAGGGTGCTACCAAAGCAACAAGAAACTGCTTCCCACGGCAGTCTCGGTGAAGCCATGGCAACACAGAAAGCGCCCCCTGCCGGGCTATGTTGTGATGCCATACCATATAATGAACTATGGAAAAGGAATTAGCTAGCTAGCTATAATTTGTGTATAATGAGTTGGTCATTTACAAAAAAAAAGGTTTTTCTTTCCCCAAAATGCGAAGCGATGCTACAATCACTGGGTGAGCAAAATCCACAGAAACGCATTTAAAATTATGTGCTAAGATTAAACTCACGACCACATTGTCGGAACATATTAACATAACTACATCGGCATGAGCCGGAACACATGAAATAGCACAAGATATCCCCAAATTATGGTCGGGCTCCCAGTCCGACAGGCAGAGAACTTGCAACATACTGAGATACTTACTCAACGTAATATGCTGCACAATAATTATAAGAAAAGATGCTCAAAAATAATATTGTATCAGAGCAGTTACAGTAATGCTCAATCAAAGTAATACCAACATGTCACGATGGGAAAGGTAGTGGATAATTTTTAAGAAACAGTCCATCAATAATGGCATATAATCACTTCTCAATTGGCAAGATGATTGACGGCTAATATCTGCAATAAACGACACTCACAATATGAGCAGGAAATGCAGAAGAGAAACATACTCCACGTTTGAGTATTACTGACTATCTACAAAATGCAGAATGGAATATGTACAAAATGCTAATGATACGAACGCGGTAATCTAATGGATGAGGAGAGGAGAAGACTACACGTGAGGGGAGTCTTAGACAAAAACCTTATCGGTGGCATGGAAGATATCATCACACAGCATTGTGGGTAACACAATTTAAGGAAGAAACTGGAATCGACTTAATTCGACAAGGGTTAACCGATGTTCACGGTATTGCAGATATATCAGCATGATCACCGAGAATACAGAAGCTCAGACATTCAAGTCTGACCTGTTGATTGACTGTGTCTTGTCACTATCACGCCAACCAAAGAATATATATTTGTTAAATCTCATCATAAAAAAAAATAGTTTCAGAACTAAAAGATAGATAAGAAACAAGTCTTAAATAATTACAAGAGGTTATAAAAAGCAATTGAAGGCAGAATGGCAACCAGATTTACTAAGAAAGGATCGTGATGGATCTCTGTGGAGAGTCTCTGTCTCTGAAATATGCGTACCAAATAATGGTGTTTACCGAGGATAAAATGATAAGCCAATAAAGTACTATATCAAGAAGGCAATCAAATGCAAAGAACAAGGGAATACGTGGTCAATGCTGCGAGGAGACAGTGGCCAACGTATGGAAATACTATCGATTGATCACAAGGAACACAGTGATAAGAGATGGAAAACAATTCTCAACGAAGAATGGCAAGGTTTAAGAGCGTTGTTGGTAGGCTCAAAGTAGATGAATAATCCGGCTGAATGCTTGTGAGCTACAGAAAAGACTTAACGGTGAATAACCGTATTGGTCTGGGAACGAAATGAAGGGACTACACCCTCCTGGTGGCATGTAAGCGAGAAGTTGGCGACGCAACAAATGCAAGATATCATCGCACATGTGTTAAAATGTGCGGATCGAGAACTCTTGTTGAGGTTTAAGGCCTGTTAAGGTGTGCTAATGCACATATTTGAAGACTATTTGGTTATGAAGAATGGACGAAGAATATAATTCGGTAAAATTTGTAAATTTAATGAATAGGTGTATAAATCAGCATTGTAGGTAACACAAAAGTCGGTTATATAGCATTCACATCATATAGCGTAATTGTTCGATTAACAGGGAGAAAGGCATTCGATGGGTCAAACTGTTTCTTGGTACATTGAAGTCTATATTTTTAAAGAAGTAAATAGATTTGAATGAGTCCATTAGTTCGTAAGGTTAAAGGAAAACCTGATTACTGTTGTTGTAGAGTCGACTTCAATTCGGTTTGTTGGTCGTCTGCGTCATTAAAATCTTCGGGTAATTCCTGTATGTAATGGAGACGCTGAGAAAGCATCAACAGTGGGGGTGATGACACCGGAGTTGACGTATACATTGGCAGTGATTGAACCATGCGTACTTCCTGTTCATTGTCAAAGAAATGACGATGGTGAAAAGGCTTTGGACGCAATGGTGGCAAAAAATGTGTAGGCTGAGCAGCTGCTTCGGCTGACATGGTATAGCCCGGGAGATCTTCGTCTGTTGACCATGATGAGTCCGGTGTCGGTGTAGGACTAGGACAATCCGAGTCCCATCCATTGACTAGAGGTTTCTGTTGAGCATAAGTGCAAGCCACATAATTGGCTGCAGAGCGAAAAGCATCAATATCGAGGGTTGGAGGTGAATGATAGATGCATGTAGCCTCGGTTTGAGTAGCAACAGAAACCGTCTGCTTAGGTCCCTGGAACTGAGGAAGTTGCTGCAACTGAGCAACATTCACACGAGTTGCTGTAGACCATTCCATATTACTGTGTGAAGGAGGATACGACATTCGCCTTCGATGCATTGTTGCAAATACACTGAGGAACAGTAGTTGAGTCAACGGAAGACAAATACCAAATGATGGAGGGGCCATAAACAAAGGGTAGAGTATCACTGAGGGGGGGGGGGGTATAAGTGAGGAATCGCAGATGGTGTGAAGATAGGTCTGACTAATTTAGGTGTAAGTGATTACACATGTGTTCGGGTTATGTAATCAGGATGAAACTGCTTGAATGTTGTTGGAAAGCTGTGATTTTTCACCTTGGTGTGTGCGACCGTCACTGCTTGCTGGCAGCTCGGTTGGAGTGATGAATTCATATGTCAAGAATTCATGTGTCTCATTAAACCATATGAAATCTTAAAGGCAAGTACAAGTCTGCATAACAGAGGAGAATGATAACCAATTTCGTCCATGAGAAACGCATGAAGTATCACGCGGACACATGTGGCATGAATATGTGCGAAAGAGGAATACGGCATAAGGAGAAAGTGATTCATAAGTAATTATTAAACTAATTATTAGCTTAAGAGAAGACTGAGAAGGTGCGGGAAACTGATGTTGGGCTCCCATGGGTTCATGGGTGATAGCTAATATACTGAAATGATAACGTTTAGATGTTAAAGAAACATTCATTCAACGAGAACGGAAGTTATCAGTCCACAGTCAAGTGAAATAAGTCCAACTATTTATGGACATAAAGGCTTGTGAAATTATGTGGGATATTAAATTAAATATCTGTTATTTATTTGAGATGAGTTGTGAGGCAGGATGTCGACGAAACAGGACATTGCAAAGGAACCAAACGTCGAAAAGATGCACAGGATGCTGAGCCACAATCGAATTTAGTAATGTAGCAGGTTAGGACAATGCCACTAACGACACACTCCGATACTTCTTGACGGAAGAGATTTTTGAGGAAAACATGTCCTAAAGGAAGGAGATGATCCTATGATAGGAGACAATCCCTGAGAGATCTTTGAGAGATATGTGCGTCTCAAGAGGAAGGCTTGGAGCAAGGAAACTTAGCATTATTTGTAATGACATTATATGGAATACTCGGTATATTGTGTATAAAAGATTATCATGGAATATATGTAAATATGAAATCGAGAGACTAGGCATTTTGGTATAGCCAATATGCTAAGTGCGGACGACCCTTTAAATTGTGTATGGACAAAATATAAAGGTTAGGACTATTGAAGCAAGACACTGTCAGTATGACACTTACTGATGATACTTTCCAGTGATATGGAAATAGACCACGAGCAGGTGATCCCTTCAGTTGTTATTTGGCGATAATAAGCAACCTATGCATGATTTTGCTGACATACAGGTATGCACTATGCAAAGGTATCATCCATAATTCACATTAGAGGACTTGTAATTCTTTTTCTTATTCATGTTGACCTAAGGTCAGTATTGTGCAGAAGAGAGTAGGCATCAAAGTACCAAAATAAGACACTGATGTCATAGGATTGTGTTTCAATGGTATTTGGAGTACCTAGGATCATCTTGAAGTAACTCAAGGAAAATTGAATTGAGTCTTGTGTCTACCGATTTATTGACATGTCTATAATAACTGAAATTCCAATCGAACTATTGAAGATATGCATGTGGATATGCCATATGCAAATGGACATAATTGCCAAAGTGACAACTCATAGCCAGAGCTACAACACTTAACAACGAAAGAGCCAGGAGGTTTTCCTGTAGATTCCCCTGTATTGTCTGACATATTATTATGGATGACAAGTGATCCATTTGTTAGGCAGTGTTATTCATAAGTGAATTTCTTCTTCTATGGAACTGCATTACTTTATAATGGAAAGAAGCTTAAATGCAAACAATTGTGTTACACGAGAGAAAGTGAAGGAAACGAAAGAAGGAAACCTTCTGTCATATTGTCACTGAAATAAACAATTGGTGGTATCATCTGCGGCCATAACAGTTTTACTAAATATTTCCCACATTGACACAATAATGAACACAAAAGCCTGGTTCGGACTTTGGAGGATAGGAGGTGTTTATCTTCAAGCGTAACTCACTGAGCCATTGCTTGTGTGAATGTGGATGTACTTTCTTTATGTCTGATATTCCAGAAGAGCTCTGGAAATTAGCTATACAGAACCTGACAAAGTATCTGGACATGTCCCCGACGGGATTCGAAGCGACGAAGTTCAACTTCGTCATGCGTGAGTCCTAGCCACACAATTCACACGTGATGACTTTACCTCTAGACCAAGGCCGAACCGGCCAACAGCATATTTTTAAGACTTCTAGTGACCTAAGTATGCTGCTGAGCTGGCGGAGAGCCTCGTTTTCATTTCAGATTGAGAGAGTGATCTAAAAATAGACACTGAAGATAGCGAGTAATGATTCATGCACGTGGCCAAAATAAATGTGCTGTAACAATCTAAATATTGTATTTATATGAAAAGAGAGGAAATTAATGCGAACAGGTTGGTCGATATGATATTAAAAGAGCTAAGAAGATACAATAAACTTCGTGCATTTGTCAGCTTATGACAACACTGAATGCGGAAGAAAAGATGAAATTAATTTGATGCAATTATAAGAGCTACAAATCAGTGGACTCGGTGGCGACATAGGCAGCGCGACCGGACACCAACGTTGAGATTTTGATTTTATAGGAAGAAAGGGTATGTGCGAGGTCGCGAGTTCGAATCGCAGGGACACTGCAATGAACTTCATATAAAGAATGACTTGTAATTGGAATTGGAATATAATGTATTTATTAAATGGTAGGATTATTGAATGGTAGGAGATAAGATGTACTTCATGTACAATGGTAACACGATGGTCAGCCTTGTAACGAAAGGAAAGAATACCTGAATAATGCTCTTGTATGCTGGTAACCATGAACATTTGTGAATGGTCAGCACGAAAGAAAACTTGTGAAATTTTAGGGAAGCTGTAAATCCACAATACAATGTTTTGATTAACCTTCATATTTATAAGTCTATTTAACATAATATGAACTTGTATTGTATTGTAGACGAATCAAAAGAAAACTTGTGAAAATTGAGGGAAAGTACTTACGTGGAGACTTCACTTTACTGCTATACATTTATTGTTCCGTGCATAGATTCCAGAGTAGGACTATGAAGGATAAGTTAACAGTGTTATTGTACAGTTCTGTTATCATTTTGTCGATATAGGACTGTCCGTATATTGAGTACTGTATTTCAATTAATTTATCTTCGAATCTAGAATTGAAGATCCTAAACGTGATCTTGAATTATATCGGTGGAGAGCTGTATACTTGTTTTGTTGGGAGCTTGGAAGCATTCGATTCAAAAGGAGAGTGAATCTGTATTCCAATCAGAACAAGGACAATACCGAAAAGGATGAAACGGTGTGATTGCCCAAAGGACTCGTCAGGCACTCCAATCACTGATTGAACATAGTCGGATCCAATCTCACTACTATTATCAAATTGGCAAAAGACAAGATGAAAGTACTGTAGGATGACTGCCGCCCTGTCTGGCAGGTCCAAAAGGAAATCATTGTCAGAGATCTCTAAATGGAAAACTATGGAAGAATGCTATAGTGAAGCTTTATGAAGAGGATATTTTACTTGATGAAGTTTGGAGGCTGAGGTCTTGTTAGTAGTGCACAAGAAATTTTTGGACGATGACCAAGCCGAGCGTGGATGAAGGAAAATCCAGACGATGACAATGCATTACATACTCAAAAGCTGAAACAAGGAAGGAGGAGTGCATCGTATAAGCCTTGAGAAAACAAGAAAGAATAACCCAATGCATCCATGGTTTTATGATGCGACTTTTTAGGAGATCGTTGTTGCGTGCAAATGACTCATTTGTTCGGCGTTGAGGCTGAAGAAGTTATCATTCATTATCATTAATTATCATTAATTAGTATGTTTAATAGGAACGACGGAGACAGCTCCATGTATATACATATATGAATTAGTGCTTGTTCCTGATATTCTGGTGGTCATAATGGACTTTGTGCACCTAGGCATGTGCGGTGGCAACTGTGCGTATTGATATGCGTCTATGGTGATTGAATTCGCCATATGGCTTGATATGTCCCAAGGAGAGATCAGTTGCAAACAGACCAGGAAAGTGATGCAAGCGCCTGTTCATTAGGCAAAGTTGAAGTTGCATCAGACCGCGTGGCGTTACTTAGGTATTATTGCAAAATGAAAGCCTGGGGGACCATGACATAAGTTATAGATAAGGAATTATGGAAGAAATGTTGGACGTTTATGAGACCATATGTGGCAGCATGTGGAAACATGCAGAAATGGCAATCAAAAACTTTACTGGAGACAACAGTCATTGCAGCCATTTTGCATTGATGAGACATAAAGCAATTTATAGTCGTCATTTTATCCTGAAAACTTACTTTAATATTGCTCTTTAATATTACTCTTAAGGATGTGTAATTCCAACACAAGGTGGCATCACAGATAACAACGACTATAGTTGACTATGCAAGGAATGTTGACTGAGGAGTCTGACTGGTGTGTTATTCACATACCGCGGAGGTGACTGGTGAGACACTATAAAGTGTGTGTCTGTAGCCGATATGTGTTCTGGAAAGAATAATGTGTCATGTGGGATAAACACATGGAGGAGGTAAAATGCAAGACATGAAGTATCGTCTGGCAAATGGACAAACGAAACTACAGTAAGTTTAGCTTAAGTAAACATGAGGAATGGGGGAAGACGGTTCTCAAGTAGGTTTGGCTAGGAAAACGTTTTAGCTTACTAAATCTGATAAATAGAAAGCAACTTTGGAAGGAGGGGTGAATAAACTTGTTTAGGGTGTGCCGTTCCTGTGAAAGGAGAGCAATGGAAACGTTTTAGAGCACTACCTGGAGAGGTGTTTTTTACTTACGTAAGCATATTCTGAAAAGTCTGCAAATTCCTTGCTAAAAGGTTATAGAGTAGTTCCAGGTATGTTCATGACTTACAGGAAGGAAGAAAGGTCACTATCCTTCTCGAATTTTTGACTTTGCTATAGATCTGAGCTATGGTATAATAGGATAAAGGTTATATTGAAAATGAGACTTAATTGTTCAGAGATTATTATACAATATGGTACCACAATAAATTGTCAACATAACGGCATTACAGAAAAAATATATATTAGATGGATGTGTAGGAAAAAAAAAAAATTAAACACTATGATTGCCGTGTTTAATAAAATTAGCAATTGGTCAATAGGGTGGATGTCAGGTGGGATCAGAGAGTCCTAGGGTCTCGGTCACCTCCACAGCCAAGCAAAGAAGAGAAGATTATTCAACGGCTGCACCATCAATAGGCAATCAATAGAGACTAAATCATATATTGGTGGCATTCAAGGTCATCTTCACCATGGTTAGTTCATAGGGAAGAAAGGTCGGCCTGTAGGTCGCAAGTTCGAAATGCAGTCGAACAATGGAAACAGACCATATTCCTGAAACACAAAATGCCAAGCAGATACACAAGATATCTGAGATGGATAGTTGATATATACCTGGAGATGACCGTCACGCCAACGGGCTGATGTTATAGTTGAGGTGACTGTACTGTCATCATCGAGAATACAGGACCATTCATGAAGTGCAGACCCAGGGCCTGGTTGAGTATCATCTTGCCGAGTTTTAAAATATAAAAGAAGAGCGTCAGGGTTAGAAATTGACATACTGTAAGAAGGCTGGGGTAATTGATGCGAAGGGTGGGAAAGGTCATGGGAATCAAGCGATGATTGGGACAAAGAGCCAGGGTTGACCTGTGAAGATGGGGTAGGGACTTGTAATGGAGGCCCTCGAGATTCGTCGCTATGTAATTGCATAGTGGCTGCAGCCACATCATCAATCTTGAGATTTTCTGACAGAATTTGAATGCGCAATTGTTGCTGGTTATAAATTGGTGAACCATTCTTAGAACGAACCATACAATGCTTCAATCTACCTATGTGAAATAGACCTGGTAAAGTACGGTCGTCAATTGTCTTAAGCAAAAATTGATTCAAAAGTGGCTCTGATGCGATATACAATGGGCCAATAAGCTTAATGCTTAATTTGGTAGAATATTGGACCCCAGTATATTTAGGTGCCAGTAATAAGACGAGGTCTCCTTCTTTAAATGAATGTAGTTTTGGCATACGTTTTGCGTGTTGCTGGGTCTGTCTAATCTTAATTTTATTATGAGAAACTACAGCTTGTTGTCTGACAAACCGCAATTTCTCTCTAATCGAAGATACATACTGATCGTAAGAAGTAGCAACCACAGAAAGTGCCTCGGGATTAATATCCACGAGATTGCGGTCTTCTCTAAGGAAAACAAGGAAATTAGGGGAATACTTGGTAACTGCGTGAGGCAAAGAATTATAGGTTTTACAAGCATATGGAATAAGGGAAGGCCATTGGAATACTTATATTCTATCATAGTTAACAATAGGTTGGAAACAGATTGAATAGCCCTTTCAGCCATATTGCTTGAATGTATCATTGTAGGGACAAGGTGAACCTGAACATTCAACGATTTAAACACTGCTGTCATAATTTTACCGACGAAAGAAGCTTCTTTATCACAAGTAACCCTATGAGGTATCATGTATGGTAAACAAAAATGTTCGATAAATTTCTTAGCAATCTCATCAGCTTTTCTACTGCGTAACGGAATGGCTACGACATAACGGGAGAAAACATCTTGTAGGATGAGACAATGGATAATTTGAGCAGTAGCATGGGGAAAGGTTTTGATATCAAAATGTATATGCACAAAGGGAGTACAATCAGTAAGCAATCTAGGAACGAATTCCCTTTGCTTATTTGTTTCAATAACCTGAGACGAGCGCTGGCAAATCAAACAAGTTCTGGCATAATCCAAAATGTATTTCATGAGATTCTTAATGTGAAAGTTTGATGTAATGACATCATACAATTTATTAGACTTTACATGAGCACCTAAATTTAAGTGAAAGAATTCAATGATGTCGAAAATATAGATGTTAGGGATGGCCAATTTAAGAATGACGTCATGCCTTTTAGGACTAGATTGAACATAGAATAAAAGTGAATCGATTAAAGCAAAATGATTAGATAATACAACTGCCTGATTTGCCACTTGCTTACTAGTTGGTAACGTGCTATATGCTATGAAGTTATAAACCGGTCCCAAATACAAATCCTGCTTTTGGGCGTTTATAAGCTGGACTCTATCATGAGGTATCTTGACGTAATGAAATGCATCTGTGATGTATTTACGAATAGCTGGTTCTAAGTCAGCTTGATGAGGCATTTTAGTCAAGATAGTAGGTTGATTACTATCGATGGTCTTGTATTTCATTTCGGTAATAGGTAAGACTGGTCCAGTGGTATGGGTACATTCACTGGTAAGATGTGACAGCGGTTTTATAGGCTTTGTGGGCTGTGGGGTAGGGTGGGAGATACCATTATCTGAGTGTTCCTTGGCCTGGGCCCTTGTTGTAACACAAAATAGAGAATAACCCGAAAAATTAGCATAGAGATTTTCATAGTAAGTTTGACGAGATGTCAAAAGGGGATGAGTATTGGTATCCAGGAAATTATAATAAGAATGTTGCTCTTCGTCATTAATGCTCCTATCTTTATCAGCCACTGCGATTGGAATAATGGGTTCAGCATCTGCTGGCCATTGGGTGTTATGATGACGAGATAACATATCAACCAATTTCAACTCAGTAGTGGTTGGTTTTACATAATAAATTCGATAAGGGTAATCTTGTAATTTCCAATAGAATTTTGCTATGCGAGGTGTTACAAAATGACTGGAAGATGTAAGAATTTGAGCAATAGGGGCGTGGTCCGTCAGGATCGTAAACCTACCACGTCCAGCTAAAAAATATTTAAATGATTGGACAGCAAAGTAAATTGCCATCATTTCCAATTCCGAAATGCTGTAATTATGGGTAGCAATATTACCATGTAATCGACTAGCATAACCTAACAAAACTTTTTTAGGTGTATCATCAATTCCATTAGTTTGCAACTGATAAAGAGCTGCACCGGAGGCGGTTCTGGATGCATCAGACACCAGAATCATTTCACCTTCAGGTCTTGGGAATGACAAAATAGGTGGTGATGTAAGAATTTTCTTAATAGCATCCCAGGCAACTTGTTGTTCATCAGTCCAGAGAAATTCGTTAGCCTTGCGCAACAGGCGCGTCAAAGGTTCAGCTGTCTTTTGATAAGATGGTATAAACGAAGAAATGAATTGAATTGAGCCTAAGAATGATTTAATCTGTTTCCTATTTTGAGGAATCTGCAAGTTCATAATAGCATCAATTCTAGACTGTCTGATACGCAAAGTAGGTCCATTAGGTCCCTGTAAATCAACATCAAAGCCAAGAAATTGAAAGGTAGAATTAGAGGCAAAAGAACACTTAGCCAAGTTAAGAACCAGGCCGTGTTTATGAAAAAGAGCAAGAACAGCATCAATGAGAGCGAGATGCTCCTCAGAGGATTCACTAAGAAGCAAATAATCATCATAGTAGTTGTAAACACATTCTGCATAAATTCGTGGCAATTCTTCAGTAATTAAAGTCATTATTTCAGCGAATAGCGCTCCCGAATTGATATACCCCATCGGTAATCTAGTATAGGTTATGGATTCTGCATTATAGAATGTAACGACGCCGAGGTACTGACGAGACTGAGGAGTTACTTGACATGCAAAAAATGCCTGTTTTAAGTCAATGGCCGTAGCGAAACGAAAAGGACGACTGCCCATTTGTTGCTTAAAGGAATCAATATTAGCACAAGGCCTCTGCAAAAGCTGAAAGGCTTTGTTGACAGAACGCATATCTCCGACCAGGCGGGGATTTTCGTCCGTGCGTGATTTGCGGACTAAGAATAGTGCACTGGTAGCTTGTGTGAGTTCCTTTTTGAAAATTCCCAGTTGCAAAAGCTTCTGTACCTGTTTACGTACGTAGGCGATATCAGCTTGGGAAGTGATATAAGGGCGAGCTTTAAAAGAACAATCAGTGATAAGCTGTTGGGTGATATCACAAACGTATCGGGTGATGGTTCCTATCTGACCATATAAACTAAAAGCTGGAGTGTGCGATAAAATGATCTCACGAAGCTTATCTACTTCGTTAGGCTGAAGTGCACACTTATCGAGCTTCAATTGCTGATTAACTATATCGAATTCAGTCATGCGCACAGTTGGATCGTCAGGTTGAAGCCATGGATAATTGCGTAGTCTAGTGTGAGCACGAGTGTCAGGATCCATAGCATCATAATCTGGGTATGAAAGCTGTGAAATAGCATTAGGGCCATTATCGATGATGACGTAATTAGTGTTATCAAGTAAATTATCATCAACAGATTTGGTATCAGGCTGTTGGACCACAGAAGGTGCTGTTGTAAATGGAATATCCATAACTAGTGCTCCTAGAATTATATCAGCAGGCAAATGTATATCTTCAGAATCTACATTATTAATTCTGATTGAACCAAAGCCACTGCGCAAATCGACAAGTGCCTTGTAGTTCTTTTCAGAAATAATGTGAGATATTTTAACCTCAAATGGACCATTAAAATATTGTGCCAAATGATTTACACGAACTGGCACATCGCAAGATGTATTAGGTGTTATAGTGGTCGACTTATGTACGACAAGTAAAATTTGGTCGACAGAAATATCCATGCGTGATTCTGCTGAGCGAAAAACACATTTATATCTAATTTGAGCGTCCAAGCCCATAACACAATCAATTGGTGAAGCCACATCTATAATAAAAGTCTTAATAGGAACCTTACACTCGCCAAACTGAATGACAAAATAGATAAATTGAGAAATGGAAATAGAAGAACCATTGCCGACCATAAGCTTGATTGGATCTGCATCAACACGAGGAAGGCCCTGCAAAAAGGGACTACGTTTGATAAGAGACGTGCTAACTAAATTGTGTGAGCTGCCAGTATCAAACAGGGTAAAGAATTTGGTGCCATCGGGCAAAAGTGATGGAATAAAGTTACAATCATGAATTTTAATAGATAAAGGAGTAAGAGGAGTAGGAGGCTGAAGTACTGCATATAAGATGTCAGGGAAGTCATCCCTAACAATAGTATCGGAATGAGAAAAATCATGAAAAGGAGAAGTCTGCACAGAAGTATTAAAAGTTTGGGAAGGAGCAGAGTTGGTAAGGTCATTAGATTCGATAGGAGACAAGTAGTGAGAATCGGAAGAAATGGCAGGTGTTGAGTTAGGACGAGACACGGCCGTGTCTGTGCACAGTCAGAATGATCCATTATGTCGTGGTTGCTGATGTGGTGGTCCCTGTGAACGATTCTGAGGTGGAGGTCGTTGATTACGAGGAAAAGGGCCAGCGCTCTGGGAGCGGTAAGCAGTTCTAATGCCATTAGGGTGCTGAACACGTGAGTTATTAGGGGCATTACTGTTGTACTGCTGTTGCGCGAGATTTGCATTGTCATGCTGCCGATTATTGAAGTTTTGGTTATTCTGGGAGAATGGCCTATTGTTACCAGATCTGTTTGAATTAGCAAATCCATTTGCTGGAAGGTTCCTGTTCGAATTACCGAACCTATTAGGAAAGGGTCTGCTAGGTCGATTATATCGTTGATTGAAGGCGTCATTTGTAGAATTGTCACGATTGTATGAACGTCCGGCAGGCTGGTAATCAGAAGATGTTGGTAGACTATATGGCTGATTGGGAATGAATCGACGACAATGAGTAGCTATATGACCTCGGAGTCCACAACGGAAGCAAGTAAGACCAGAAAAAGAAGATTGACCATAAGGCATTTGCTGAGAGACATATTGGGGTTGAGTGTCATCCATGGGAACATCGCGAGGTGCAAGCATTTGAGGCAGTTGCTGCAGGGATTGATTCAAAGCGCCCATGGATTCCTGTAAAGTGAGCAAAGTTGACTGCGAATTACCTGTGTCGAATTTTGAACTAGGGATTTTAGTGACGTCAACGTGCTGGGCGATGACTTCGCGCTCCATAATGCTTTGGACTATTGGAAGTAATTCATCAAGAGGTTTGTTATCATCGATTAACTGAAGAGAATGCTGCAAAGTCAAGGGTAGGCCTTTACGGAAGTATAAAGCCACGACCGATTCAGGTAGACCTAAACGTGACACCAATTCCTTAATCTCATCCAAGTATTTGCCAACGCTATCACCATAGGTGATACGTTTCTGAGACAAAGCATCGAGGATAGATGCTCGACTCCTAAGCAATGAAAATTTATCTAAGAACAACTTCTCAAGTTTAGCCAAAGTCATAGGCTTCAAAGCATTACACCAATTGCGAGCATGTCCTTCAGTGAACAGCTGCAGGCGATGCAATATCTGCTGGTCATTTAGATTATGTAATTGGACATGATCCTTGAATTTGGTGATCCATGCCTGTGGTGTCAAACTATCAGATTCTCCATTAAATACTGGAGGTTTCATCTCTGAAAAATTAAGAGGCTTAGTTCTAGGCTGTGTTTCAGGCATTTGGGTGTTAAATGCTGCTGCAGAAAAAGAAGAAGGCAGGGAACCTGAACGAGACGTAGAAATTGGACCGTGAATAGATTGAGTAGCTCGGTAAGACGCATCTCGGGAATCCTGATAGGAAGGTGGGCAGGGCAGGGATGTGCGCAAGCCAGTAAGATCTTGTGGCTGAGATCGAGCCTGGGAATTAAGATTATTAAAAGTAGGATCAAAGTTAGGGAGATCTTGAAAAGTTTGATTAGTTGAAGAGGCTTGAGACTGGGTAACCTGTTGAGAAAAATGTGAAGGCTGATTAGCATGTTCGAATAATAATTGATCACCAGTGCGAACTGCAGGTGTATGAGAAAAAGCGCCCGATGTAGCATTGTAGTTAGAAGAAGTGGTCACACCCGGGTTGTGATTATTCGAAGCCATATTGGAGCCAGAGGGAGATTGAGCAGAGAGGCGATGCAAAAGTGTTTGATGGCTGGGGTCAGTGTAACCTATAACTGGCTTACGACTAGAATGAGGAGTGTGAGAAGGGAACAGTACTTGAGTGGTTGTATTAGCTGTACGTGGTCTAGTGACAGTATTTACAGTATATGAGATTGTAGCAGACTGAACTGTATTCGTAAGAGAAGTCTGTGCAGAAGTGAAAGATGCAGGTTGACTTCCCTGAGTAGATGTATGAGATGGGACGGGGGGTACAGAGAAAGCAGAGGGTCCTGGAGCAGGCCGGGTGGTGCTGGGCGACGTGCCAGTCCGCGGGGAAGGTTGTTGTGCGTGGCCCGGGGGAGACGATGGGGGGTGTTGTTGAGATGGAGGCTCCTGATAAGAGTGATTAAATTGAAAGTTATTAAGAGACTGGTCGAATTCCTGGTTTTGATAGGCGTTGTTGGAAACGTTATCAAACACAGAAGGGTCCTCGGGAGGAGGGACTTGGTGCTGTTGACGGAGACCTCCCAATGAAGGAATTTGGTCGTCGCTCAAATCTGATGCAGGTTCACGTGGAGGGGTCTGATGGCGGGGGAAGATCGTGGACTGTCGTCTGGGGTGCGATGGTGATGATTATCAGAGCCGTGTAAAGAATGACTAGGAGAAACAGGAGGTAATTGGGGGTGTTCACTGCTGTTGACAGTAGACGTAACAGGCGGGGTTTGTGCAGTAGCACCAGGCTGTGAAATAGGCGTTTGTTGACCAGTATTATCAAATGATGATGCACCAGGTTGCTGAGAATCTAATTGATGTATAAGAGAGGCGTCAGACTGACCAGCCTGAGAAGCAGAATTATCCTCACCTGTTTCGGCGTTATTGGAATTTGCAGGAATGCCAGCAATATTAGATGGATGTTCGTGACTTCCAGAATCAGAAAGAGCTGGAGATCTATTTCTACCAAAAGACTGTTTATCAGCGTTATCACTATCAAAAGTATGACCAGCAGAAATATTTTTATCGGAATTATCAAGCTTATCCCTAGCAGTCTTGAGAGCAAGATGTGAATGGTCATCGTCAGAATCAGAATCGTGTCGGCCAGGTGATTCCTCACGAGATTTTAAGCTATCATGAGAAGGTGTGGAAACACGGGACCCGTCAATAATATCCCCAACTTTTACATGTAAAGGAACAGTCAATGAAGAATTATCTGGTTGTTGGGCGATGTGTTGGCCCGAGGTATTAGGCTGTTCACTTGAAAGCGATGTGTCAGTGTAAACGTCAGTTACATCGAGGTGTCCCTTATCGCCCTGACTTGTACTAGCAGAGGATGAGTCAATTTCTGACATCATGAGGGTAAGAGGGTAAAGCCATACATTGGTAGGTTTTCTCAAATACGTTTTATAACGAGCAAAAGAAGCCTCACGAAACAGAGCAAGTTCTGGTAAGGGAAGAGACAAATAACCTAGCTGGTCTAGTATCGACTCATAGACATGCCATTGAGTGTTCTTATCATTAGCAGCCAACAATAACCATTTATTAAAGAGAATAGTAGGGGTGTACTGTTTGATATAACGAGAAGCACGAGCAGACAAATATCCCTTATCAACCGCTGTCTGAGCTTCCAAACGGAACTTAAGTAACCACTGCTGAAGTGTCAACTGTGTCAACGGGACAGACATTCAGAGCAAAAATAGATATAAGAAGAGCAAGCGTGCCGTGCATAGTAGCACTTACCAGAGCAAAAATATAACTAATTTGAGGGAGATTACGTATAAAAAGAGAGCCTAAAATCAAAATAAGGGTAAAGGCTACAAAATGTGCCACAGCGATTCCTTGCAATAAACGTGGATGTAACTCATAACACATATCAACCGACGACCCGAAGAATAAGGGAATAAAGACATCACTTGAAAACCATATATCAGTAATAATGAAATAAGTAATCACTTATCTTGCTTTAAATACATATATATAAAATGCAGGATTAACTGTAGCACGTCACCATACATGAAGAAAAAATGTCGACTTGTCCCTTCAAGTCAATAAGAAACTAAAATAAGTAAGTTTGGCTAGCTAAAAGTAGAACAATGGACCTGACGCAACAAAACACAACGCGATACACTATCAATGATCAATGCGCACAACGGCAATAAATGAATGGAAACATGCATAAATGAAGAAGAGCATGCCGTTACTCAAGAAAACAATGATGGGATGACAATCAGTATGTGATAATCAAAATCTCCAGAGTGTTCGTTGGACGGGCAATAGCGAATTTGTCATTTTAAAGGTAATGAAATGTGGCATATTTAAGTTGCAGAGTGAGGAAAAAGGAAGGCAGAATAGCGTGGCCATGGGACCAGGCTATTAGACCTTAAGTGCCGTGTATATAAAATCTAAATAGTATGCTATGTGTTTGAAAACAGACAGACATATTGATAATGTAACGTTAAAATGCAAAAATTTAAAGTATAAGAGGAGATGACAGATAGCCTATGAAAACATAATAAATTAAGGAAATAAGAATCAAGTGCCTTTCCTATTAATGTGTGCAAAATGAGCTCCTACCGTATTGGAAGATGTGCTGTGTTGCCAGGAAGGCCTAATGGTGCGAGAGATGCCCCAGAGACTTGAGTGCGCTGTCTGGTCCGGGTCTGGATGAGGTGTGTAGGTAAAGTTGTCAGAGGTGTGGAAGATGAGAGGCAGGCATGTCGAAGCTGAACATGAGCTAATAGGTAACCAAATAAAGATATGGGCGAAGCCCCTGAGCTACCTGATAAGAAAATTGCGCCCCCTATACTAGTAGGTGAATTAAGGTGGGATAACATGGCTCTGTAAAACTTCATGAATTTTAATTTTAGGCTTTGGGCTCTGCATGTTTAGTAGAGCATACTAATCAATTTAATTAACGATATAGCAGAACAATAGGTAATTAGGAGACCAAAACAGCGACTAATGGCATGGCGTTGAACCAATGCTCTCTAGCCATAGCTGGCGAACCCGCTATGCATGATATGAAGTTGTGACATAATCGAATTTCCACATCAAAGAAGTGGACTTTCTTCATGCGAAGAAACCGTAGGTCCATAGCCCATAGCATTGCAAGGCTAGTGTTTCGGGAAGAAACGTCACTAAATGTGAATCTTACATCGTACGAACATCAAACATTGAGTTGCTATGTATGATCATTTACAGATATAAAGAATTATCCCTATGCTATCTCAGAGAGTTCTGCTTCTACAGTTCGACGTGTGTTGTCGATGCCTACGTTACCGTTGATAAGTCAATACATGTAATGGTACAAGAACTGAATATGTTTGCTATTCCTTAAATTTGAAAAACGTAGTAAATCAAGAGACAGTGTGACACAGCAGACAAGCGCCAAGAAGCCGCAGACCGGTATTCTCTCACCATGCCATCTTTTAGCTAATTCCCCCCATATAATGTTAAGGCACGTATCCCTGTGAGAGGTAGCTAATTGAGTAGATGGACTCATCGCCGGGGATCCTGCGGGAGACACCTTAGCACTTGCCACCACGAAACACCTTACTCAAGAAATACCAGAGGCTCGACAGTTTAGTTTCACGTATCCATTTAATACACAATTCGTAAACAGTTACATTAAGAGTCATTCGAAGAACCGATGGTAACCAACTTATCAATACATTAAACAACGATCTTAACGAATTACATACATCATAAACTAATGCCATCTCAATCAACCATGACCTGAGGTTCCTTTAAGAGTAACCCTTGATCATACCTCTAACAACAATACCCTTACCTGACGAATCGTCATCCCGTCAGGGAGACAGGTAGCCCTCCTGCTGCCTCAGCGGGAAGCGGGCTCTGTTCTGGCTGGGCAAACAAGCTTGCCCCCAGAGATTGCTACTAGGGTGTTCTGCGGCTGCGCAGAAACACCAGGGTAACTGTTGCCATGGAAACATGGGGTGAGTTCTACCCCGTTGCTATCATTGAATCTCATTATACAATAATATAATATATCACATTACTTCTATACAATAATAATACAAATGATATTACAGAATTAAGGTCTTGAGGTTCATGGCGATTTGAGGAAAGTTCCTATAAGAGGAAAGAATGAAGACACCTCTGAAGCTAAAAGCTCAGCGGTGACAGTCCGCCCCCTTTTTGTTTAACGTTTTCGCCGACTCTCTTCTCAAATTTATGACCCATTCGGGCGTCGTCGACTCAGTCGTCAGGTACGTCGATGATTTCTTGGTTATTTCTGACTCTTTCCAGAGCTGCCAACAGAACCTGGACATTATGCTGGCCACCTGTAGGTTAGCGGGGTTCACTGTTCAACCTTCCAAGGTTACAGTGCCCAGTCCGGTGGTGGAGTTCTTGGGCATAGTCGTCGACGCCCCAATGGGCCAACTCCGTATTTCGGAGGAGCGTCTCACTGAGTTGAAAGCCGAGATAGAGGGCTGGTTGGAGATTAAGGTTATCTCCAAGAGACGTCTGTTGAGTGTCATAGGCAAATGCTCTTTTGCTGCCCGGGTTGTACGCCAGGGGAGGCCTTTCTTAGGTCGTTTATTCCAGGCTGCCAAGTCAGTCAAAGGTCTTCACCATTCGATTCGCCTTAGCTCTGACGCAAGAGCTGACCTCTCTTGGTGGGTCGTACCCATAATGGTGTCTACCCATAATGGTGTCTCTTATTACAACCCCCCCTGGGACAACCCGGTGCACATCTTTTCTGATGCCAGCGGAGTCGCAGCTGGCGCCCTCTGTGGCAATGAGTGGTTTGCTCTTTCTTATTCTGGCTCCCTCGCTTATTGTTCCTCCCATTCCATCAATTGGAGGGAATTTCATGCGGCCCTCTCAGCCCTGGTCTGCTGGGGTCCCCAGTTAGTCTCTCGTTGCGTCATCTTCCATATCGACAACACTTCAGTCGTTCATATCATCAACCGCTCTTATTCACCAGTCAAAGAGCTAATGTGGTTTGTCAGACAGTGGGCCCTGACTGTCGAGCGCTACAATCTCACTGTAGCCCCCATCTATATCTCGACGCACGACAACATTGACGCTGATGACCTCAGCAGACTCAGGATCGACCTCTTCAAGGCCAGGAACCCAGCTGCTTCACCTTCAATGACTTGGCCGGACCAGAGCTTCATGTCTAGTTCCAACTAGCCCCCTCTCTCGGTATCTTCTCTGTTTAGCGCCCTCTGGCGGTTCCCTCATACTTAGCCTACTCGTTTCCTTATTTTCAGGGCGGTTTTTATTCTGTTTTATTTTCCTTTTATTTCAGGGCTGGACGACAGGGTGGAGTCCTTGGTGCAGGCTGGCTGGGCCCCTAAAAGCCGTGCTTCCTACGCCACTGCTGTTCGGCGTTACACCAACTTCGCAGCTCAGCATTCTATACATCCCCTCCCCCTCTCCGAGATTAACATCCTTCGGTTTGTAGCGTTTCTTAACTCCCAGTCTTTATCAGTTAGGACTATTCGCTCTTATCTTTCTGGCCTTAGAGCCTGGGTTCTTTCTTTAGGATTCCCCGAGCCAGTTATATGGTCCCCTCGGGTTCAACTGGCAACCCGAGCTCTTCACCGGGCCCAGCCCCCCTCTACTCCTCCCACACCTGTCACTTTTCCTATTCTAGCCTCCATGATTTCTTCTCTTCATTTTTCTCATGATCATATCATCCTTGCAGGAGCTTTATCTTTGCAGTTCTTTGGATGCCTCAGAGCCTCTGAGTTTTGCTCGGATTCTTCTTTTACTATGTTTCCTCTTAGATCCTCCTTATCCTTTGATCGTTCATCAGATCCTCCTCTAGTTCGTTATACAGCTCCCACCTCCAAGACGAACCCCCATGGGTTCACAGTGTCTATTGGCTGTTCTCGTCATTCCATCTGTGCACCGTGTATACTCCACTTTCTCGTCTCCTCATTTCCTTCTTCGTTGCACACCCCCTTGTTTCTCATGTCCTCTGGGGATCCTTTATCCTACCAGGTCTACAACAGCTCCATTAAGTCTATCGTTGCTTCGTTAGGCCTCGACCCAGCCTCCTTTTCATCCCATTCCCTTAGAGCGGGAGCCGCCACCCAGGCGGCCAATTCTGGTTTTTCATCTCATGACATACAGAGGCTGGGTCGTTGGAGGTCACAAGCCTATACCTCCTACATGAGACCTCATCCAGACTCATATTCATCTTTCGCCTCTCACCTCGTCTCTTGACTCTCGTCTTACACGTCTCACTCCTGCCTGGCCTCCTCACCTCACCTCTCACCTCACTTCCTTTTTTCCTCCTACTGCTCTTGGACTGGTTCTTCTTTGGCTGGTCCAGGAGCAGTAGCTCTCTGTCTGTGTGTCCTATTTCTTGTCTATGTGGTGTGAATGTTGTATGAATGTTTGTGTTGTCTCTTATTAGCCAAATAAACATTGGCACTGCGGCCATTTCATTATACCTCTTTGTTTGTCCTCTGTCCGGTGGATTCAATAGTAGCTTAGTTAATACTAGGGTTTATTGAAGCCGGACAGGGGGCTTGCTGCCGCACACTCTATTTTTATTCTGTGTCAGTTTGGCTAGTGATTATTGATTTTTCCTGTCATTTCCACTTGTGATATTGCCTTCTCGCTTTGGGGGTTTTTATGTTTTTCTCACCTACAGGATTCCTTCCTTCTTTTCCTTGGCTCTGGCCATTTCATTCACAGTTTTTCTGGAGCTGTGAAATCCTTCTATGCACTATAAAAACCCCTTCTTCCTTCCCTCTGGGTCGCGTTTTCTTCTGAGCACCCACCCTTCCTCTCCCTCTATCTTAGTTTCTATTCTTGGTACCATTGAACTTCTGGTACTATTTTCCAAAAATTTAAAATTTTTTCACTTTCAAATTGGCTTTTGCCTTCTAAAAAAACCTCAAAAGTTTGTCATATTGGCTTTTGCCTTCAAAAAGATTCCCAGGTTTCTTGCTAAAACCTTGTTTTTATCACTACCTACCTTTTCATCTTGTATATTCACTGTATACCTTGTATATGTCAAGTATAAGTATTTATGTGTCGAATTTACCTATTTTTGTATACTTGTCACTTGTACTTCAATTTGTGGCCTTGTGCCAATGTATTTATTTATGTACTTCAAACATGTTGGATATTTAGGCCTAGTGCCTCATTTTTGTATAAAATTAACTATCTAGCCTATTATAGATTTATATGTCTAGGCTGGTCCAGGAGCAGTAGCTCTCTGTCTGTGTGTCCTATTTCTTGTCTATGTGGTGTGAATGTTGTATGAATGTTTGTGTTGTCTCTTATTAGCCAAATAAACATTGGCACTGCGGCCATTTCATTATACCTCTTTGTTTGTCCTCTGTCCGGTGGATTCAATAAAAAGTAATTTTTGTCCTTACCCTAATAATGCAGAGTGTCACAGACCAGTTTGCCCTTCGAATGCAAAGTATATAAGTCCAAATCAAAGGTAATCTCCGAATTGAATGCAAATAAAACAAAATCATTTTTTCTAGTCTGAATCATCTGACTGAAAAAAATCAAACTGACGAGGATTCCTTTTGCTGACGTCACACAGGCCAATTTCCCGGGCCAATTTCATTAATTTATAAATTGTTACATTTGCCCAGGCACCTATCAACAAAACCAGACGCTTTTACTAACATCATAACTATTTTGCACCTGATCAACAATTGAGACGATCTCTATTCTTATCATAGTTAAAATGTAACAATCTTTAATGAAAGAAATGAGTGCACTATCAAAATATAGGTCAACTTATTTTTGCGTCAATATTCATGTGATGCATGAAAGTTTTACTTTTGAATAGTGTTTGTAAATTTATGAATATTATTCAGTCGGCAATTTGGCAGAGATCAGGGCAAAGTTAATGTAATTTTCAGTGCCTGTATGATATTGTAGGCTTACTATGAAAATAGGAGTGAGCGTACTCGTCATTCAATTAATCTAGAGAGAGACCACAACCCAAACATGGTTAGGGCTTTAATAGGCCTGAGCCAATTTAAAAGACTCACATTTTGTTTAACCCAGATAAATATATAAAATAATTACATAATGACATAATGTTACAGTGGACGAAAGACTAGGCTGCTGGTGAACATCAATGACCTCACAGCAGGCCCTATCCATGACATTGAAATAAGCTGTCAACTTGTGACCTCATTGATACTCACTGTAAGTTTGAATCAAGACAAGAGGATTGCACCCTCCAATGATTGCATTGATTATCATTGTCAGGAAGTTCATTCCTACATGAAAAAGAACATGATGTGGAGTTGTTTCTGAATAAAAGGTGCCAAATGCACATGAAGTTGATGGTTGATCTACATTGATTAGGGACCTCCGCATTTCCTCTCTTTTGATCCATTCTCAAAATGTCATTCATTTAGTCAGGGTTGATTTTTTTAAATCAAATAAGTTATGATTTTAATGCATTAAAATCGTGATTTAAATCATGATTTAAATCGTCTATATTTAAATCGAACAACCCTGGGTTTAGTGGACCATGTAATTGGAGCAAGGAAGGCAATCACCTCACCTTGACCAGAGCTATCGGAGTGCAGCTCAGCAGCAATTGACCAATCACGCATTTGTCATAAGTTGTGGGTGGAGCCTTGGTCAGCATTGCCCTGTCACTCAGTCTTGGCTCCTCCCACTGCAGTGACTGCAGTTTGGCGCCATGTGTTTGGGATGACAGACGCAGCTTGCTACAATGTAGCTAGCAGTGAATACAATGCAGTACAAACAAGAACAAGTTCTTCACCTAGAAGGGTGGTTCGGGAATTAAAGATAACAGGGCAGCTGATACTGCAAAATGCAATAAAAAGCTTTAAAAGGACTGTCAATTGATGTTCAAACAAAATAATTTACAGAAACATGAACAAATTATTTTTAATTTTTTTTCAAAATCCAATCAATTAAACGCAGTGTTTTTGAAGTGTAAAGCCAAAGTGCGTGCAGTTTATTGGTTTTTACATAAAATCGGAAAAGTAAAGTCTGTAAAGAAGAAACTAATGAAGAAGGAAGAAAGGAGGAAATGAAGAAAATGAATGGAGAAATGAAGGAGAAAAGGAAAGGAAGAAAGGGAAGAAGGAAGTGAAGATGGAATAAAGGGAAGAAGGAAGGAAAGATAGAAGACAAGAAGGAGAAAAGAAAATCAAAGGAAGGAAATAAAATGAAGAATAGAAGGAAGAAAAGACGAAAAAAGAGGAAGGAAGAAAAGCAGCAAAGAAGGATATAGGATGGATGATGGCATGAGATAGCCAGAAAATAGAAAGAGAGATAATCAGATTCTTATGAAAAATAAAATAAAATGAAATGTAGCAGTGAAAACTAAAGGTCAAATAGTTTGGATAGACAGACAGCTAAAGACAGACAGATAGACAGATAGATTTATATAGATAGGCCTACTAGAATAAACAGAAGAAAAAAAAATTCTGATTTTCAGTAGTGCGCTGGATGACACCTTCAACAGTGAGCTGGATCACACACCCCACTTTGTGAATACTGTATTCAATATTAGCCACATGGGAGTAATGGGGTGCGCTGGATTGCATGGCCGCACAAGCCATTTGCATGCCTTGGAGAAAGGTGCGCTGGAACACAGATTCCAGCGCATTCAGCACTATAGTCGGTCACCAGACTCCACGAGTCCCTATTTTGCCGATGACACGAATGCTTGCACTGCCTCTAACACATTTATTATAAGCAGTCTCATGGAGACCGGTGGGTCACTGGGAATAACGGAGCACAGGCAAATTTAATATAGTACTAGTCCTCTTTATTAATGTCCAGGCTGTGATTCTCTGCTGACTGCAGTGTGCCTGGCTGACCAGCGAGCGTGACGTCATATCATTGTTGTGATAGTGACGTCGTCCTATTGTGACGTCACTGATTTTTGTGCACTTTCCAGAGTGCGTAGATACACCAAATAGTGCCAACTTTGAAGCTTAATAACTCCCCCAATATTGATCTCACTGTCCAATGAATGGTACCACTCTTATTTTCTCAGAAAAATGAACCATATATCAAAGTTTGAAAAAGATTAAAGTGTTCCTTTAAGTGTTTATTTGATTGAATATATCATTCAGTTATTTCCTTAACATTTTCTTGATAGTGCCTCCCACCTCCAGCACATCCATTATAGATGACGTCACAATGACCATTGTTGTCAATATATAGTTATAAGTTAACAAATTCACACAATGGTGATGACGTCACAGAGTTGAAAGCAAGCAGACTAGTGATTTTTTTCCGTGCGTACCCGAAATAAATCTAGGGGTCATTTAGGGTATAGGCCTATATTTGGTCATTTCAGCTAGAAAAAAAATCTAAAAAGCTGAGAAACTTTGCACACTAGCCAGTACGGCCACGCTACACAATAAAATGTTAAAATTAGACAAAAAATTTTCTGAAACCTGACCTATCATTCGGGGTAACTTTAAACAGACTGCATAATGAATTCCTTGTAAGAAGAGCTTTCAAATAAATGGTAGCATCAATAGTCTCCAAGAATTCGTTGACAAAATGGACCTTGAAACCGAAATCTTCAAAAATCATTTTAGGGACCGTTCAGAATTTATGACTGGGGGGGGTGGGAGTTTTGCTGGAACTTCCCGTCAAAAATTGATACCCCCCCCTGAGTTTCATGCGGATTTTTAGTACCCCCCCCCCCTCGACATACAATGCAATACACACATATATACTGCTATACATGGTCACGCGTACAGATTCGCGTCTGTAAAAAAGTCCAAATAAAAGGAGTTTATGCGTGTTTTTTAACATTTTTTCTTTGTTAAAATTTCTTACTTCCCCCTTGGAAGTGTTGTCAAAAATCAATACCCCCCCCTTGAAATACGTGTGAAAAGTTAGTACCCCCTCGGCCAAAACTCCCATCCCCCCCCCAGTCATAAATTCTGAACGGTCCCTTATTTTAACTTTTCCCCATTTTCTGGAAGCTAGGTTATGTAGCAGAGTATAAAATGTCATCACAGCTGGTACCTATTTTACCTACCGTTGTACTGCTATGCTGGGAATAGGGATACCAGCTATGACACGGGAGTCCTTACATGACATCACGCTTCAACAGCATGAGTAATTTCACATAAATATGACAAGGACTATAGTTGTCTTTCTTAACATTTTGAGTGTATAGTGGGTCGGGGCAAGAAGCCCGGGTTAGGTGAGAGCCCCCCCCCCCGGGTTATATCTAAACTAACATTTTTGGTGCATTTTCTTGTTAATAGGATTGAAGCCAGAGGCATTTTAGAGGACGTCACACATTTTCAGGGCAAACAGCACCAAACCATAGTAAAAAGTAAAGAAACTAAAAAATATGCATGGTTTATGTAACTTTGAGTAATTCTTTTAAAGGGGTTGTCAGAAATAACTTTTGAAATATTTAAAAGTATAATGGATATCTGCATTGCTTCACTTTATGACCATCATATAAATATAATTTGGATCATGTTTTTTGCATTTTAGTTCAAAATACAGAGGTCAAATGAAAATATGTGTTCTGGGTGAGAGGCCCCACAGTCGTATGAGGCATGAGGCCCCCTTCACTGGGGCCTCGAAGTTCTTCAGGAGCCACTTAATAATGTGTACTTTACCTTAAATCCTGATAGAATAGCTAATTAAAATGGGGGAAAAAATGGCCGAAACTGAAAAAGGGCAAAAAATATTAAAAAGTAAAAGTATGAACAAAAAAAAAAAATTCAGAAAAAGTTAATAGAATGCCTTAAAAATTATAGAAGAAGCCCAAGAAATAACTTTCAAGCTGAATGCACTTGCAAAAAGAATTGCCATAGGATTATAATAGGGGGGCTTCTTGCCCGATGGGTGGGGTGAGAAGGCCGTTTGCAATTTTTTACAAAAATGGCTGTGACCCCTATGTCAAAATTGGTAGACATTTGTTTCATTAGTTATAAGTAGAGTCAAGTGATCCCTTCCCGACAGCAAGCATTCAAATAATCGACCATAAAAAGTAGGTCAAATCACACCTCGAAGTTAAGGGGGGGGGCTGCATGCCCCGCGCTACTCTACCTGAACCGCTAGCATAAAACAATGTTCCATTTCCAATATAACTGGGCTGTTTAAATATTGTTATGTTATAACACCTACATACTGAGAAGAGAACTAGATCGCACTGTGTACTCAAAGCATTAAACTTTGCAGAATTTGCATTTCTCAGCAGTGAAAATAAAAGTTGCAAGCATGCACCAGGTGAAAGAAAACTTTATTTGTGTCATACAAAATTACAAAACATGCTGTGGCTGTCATGACACTAATCAAAGAGTGATGAATGGTTTAAATAGTCATCAACCATTATATTCATAGATTTGTGTCTTTGCATCTTAGCTGTCTGAAAATACCAGTCTTCATTTGCATTCTCACATGTAGACCAGGACCTTCTCCCAATTGGAGCCTTTAGCCTTGTTTCTGTGGGCGACTGCAACTGGGCACAGGCAGTTGTGCAGTACATAGTGACTCACACTTCCCAAAACAACTCTTTCTAGAGAGCTTCGTTCTCGAGCGCCAACCACTACCAAATGTGCATGCTCCTTCGTAGCTTGTTCCACAACTGAGCGTCCTGCGTTGCTATGAAACACTGCCTTGATGTGTCCTGTCACCTGAAAATGTCAACTGACAATGAACAGCGGCTAATGGGCGGATTGTTTGCCTTGCCAACTGACCCAAGAGCAGTTGGATGACTCTGGGGTATTATATATCACTCCTGAGACCAAATATAGCTCCTCTTTATCCCCGTGGCTCCTGGACTGCTTCCAGCTGTTAAGCTATTCTATTGATTTATGACATTACAATGCATGCACTGTCTATGCCAAGGAGCTAATTGACCCCCTTTTTCTATTCCACAGAGTCAAAAGATTAATATACATGTCAGGAATATTACTGCATGAATCAATATTTCAGTTGACAAATTACAAGTGCCTATATAAACAGAAATGCACTGAACTGTTCCTTGTGACGTGGTGCAGCAACATGGCAGCGCTGTACATGTTGTACATGACTTCCCGTTTGATCAAAAAATTGGCTTGGAGAAAGCACATGTTTTAGAAAAAGACAATTCATATCAAATCAAATTGCTGTCAGTTATAGAAAACCACTGAAAACTGTGCATGTAGTCACTTTGGACCAAACCTATGCAAAGTATAACCCTGAAACATCTTTGATATTTAATTGACTGCCTCCAAAGTTTCATGACATGGCCATAGAAGAAATATCTTAACTTTCTTGAAAATAAGTATCCTACGATTTGTCCTGCTGGCCATTCCAAATAATAGGTATCCATGCAATATAGCTATAGTCCATGAACAATTCCATGCGGATAAATGGATGCTAAAATGTTATTATTATCATTTCTTGGGCAAAAAGGCCCTGGCTCTGCCACATTTCTTGTGCTCGGACAATGTTTTAAGGGACCTTGTTACAAAATAGTTAGCAAGCTGGATTATCTTGTTTAGCATTGTTAGGCATTGACTGATTGTTGTAATCACATGTTTCGAACCTCAGTTCAGTGGAGTGCACCAATTCAACTGTGAATTCCATATGTATAGTTGTGGGACCATGTTGTGAGGTCATGCATATCTCTATCCTTCATGGCTCATAAGTGGGCCTATGTAAATATAGTCAGATATCCCACACTTGGCAGTGATCTTCATGGAAAACCCATGAGGAACAGCCCATGGGATATAATTTTGTGATCCACCATCCCTAATTTAAATATTATAACAAAACAACCCAAGTCAGGGTCATTGAGTAACAATATCACGAGCTGTTGTGTGAATTAATATCACTCGAGCCCGTAGGGCGAGAGTGATATTAATTCACACAACAGCGAGTGATATTGTACGAAGTGCCCTGACGCGTGGTTGTTTTGTTTTTATCACCTGGTTTAACCTCAAATTTTCAGTTATGAAGAGGGACTATTTTCTGCCATTACAAAAATGTGACGTCACCATGGGGTAACAATGGACATGACGTCACAATCCCATTATTCTGGCCCTTGTTTGGTTTGTGACATCATCAGGCAGCTGAAATGCTGGTGATGTCATAACCATTGTTAAAAAATATCGCCCTCGAAGGGTGGTATTTTTTACAATATTATAGGCCCTGATATTTTGACTGTAAACAGTGATATTCACAGCCAACCAGGTGATAAGATCCACTATCCTTGATTTACATATTTTATTTATTTGTGGCACTACTTCAGATCACACATGAGGTCACAATCACGACACATGACATCACAGCAGCAGCACATGACGTTACAATAGAAGCTCAACCACTATGACATCATCAGCATTGGTGACGTCACCAGCAGTCATGTGACTCTGTTGGCTTTGTTTATGGGCCAAAATCAGATAAAGTGCAACATTTGTGTGACATCATCATGGTCCAAAAAATCTCACCACAGGTCACAATTATTCATTTCTATGGGGAATAGAATATCTAAAGTGTGTTATTTTCTGGTTTAAAAGATAATTAATGCTATTGGAACCCTAGAAATTGGATTTTAATTAGGGTATGTCATAAAGTGACGGACGTGACATGTCAAACTTTCAAGTCCAATTTTTCAAAGCTGGTTGGGTATTTCACAATGAGAGATAAATTGGAATGTGTAAGAGCTCAGGGTCTTTCTCTCGGTGCCAAATGTTAATTAATAAAACTGAAGAATTATTGCATAAATTAGTATTAATTAGATGCGACGGACGTTACTTCGGAAATCCTATCAAGAAGTTTTCGATAGCCTTCCCACAGATATCACAGTGACATTTAAAGTATTAGAAAAGACAATTTTATGCACAACAATCCCTTGACATTTCAATCTTCCTGTGAAGTGACATAATTTTTGGTGGATAAAGGTGTTTTCGGAAAATCTTTGATGTTAAATTTTCTTGATTTCAGAGCTAAATTCAGAGTAATTTTCAAGAGACACACCTGCAAAATTCTCACTGCCTTTTTGATAGGTTTTTATAACAGCTTCGTAGAATCACAAAACATGTATGTCATTGTCTTTACAATATTATTTCTCTGAATGCATAGGTTTTTTTGATTAGCTTTCCGGGCAACAAATAAAGTGTGGCATTTATCAATTGCACATATATATATATGTATAAATGGCACAGTAATTAATACAAAATTCCTTGAAATAATTACACACAATGATTGCCGAAAGCATAAAAATATTATTTTCTTCATTCGTATGATCGAAATAACAGAATTAATTGCAATTTTGATCAACAGAAATCAATTTCATGAGAAGTTAATATTACATTCGAAGAATTAAAAGAGTACAAGCAGTGGCCATCAATGACCTCACAACAGGTCCTGTCCATCGCAATGAATCAACTGTCAATCTTAAAGACAAATTTTTTTTTTCAGAATATCAAGAGGGATCATGTACAGTGAATGTACTGAGGAGTTTTAATGTCCTTACTGATTATTTCCACCGGGCCGTGACCTGACTCTTCGAAGGGAATTCTATGGAAATTTTTTTATTTTGAGCAGCATTTTCACTGTTAATGATCCCTTTCAGAGGCGTATCTAGAAATGGCCTGGAGGGGGGGGGGGCATAACATGGGGTCAATACGGGACGTTTAGTGACTTTTCCTATCTTGGCCTGGAGGGGGGCCATGGCCCAATGCCCCCCCCCCTAAATACGCCACTGATCCCTTTATGTGATACGTTGTTGTTAAGAAATAACTAATTTTCATCATGCTTTGATTCTAAACAAAATAATAAATGCCGTTATTGAATTTCAGTTTCAGTGCATACAGTTGTGCTTGAAAGTTTCTGAACCCCTGGACCTTATTACCTTATTTGTGCACATCTCCCCAACAAATGCAGGAATAGCTTTTAAATTGGGTTTATAATACAACTGAACACCATCTTTTTTATGTTAACATATATTCATAGCAAATAATGACATTTAAATATGATTTTATGATGAAAGTTTCCAAAACTGCATGTTCAAAAGTTTCTGAACCCTTTTGAAATGTGTACAATCAACAATTTGTATGGCCTCCTTTTTCCAAAACAAATGCTTCCAAACACTTCTTATGGGTATGGATTACCAATTGGCAGATTTTCTGTGGGATTTTTGACCATTCTTCAAGAGAGAATTTTCTTAACCTTCCTCAGCTGGTGGGTCGTCTGACGTTGACAGCTTTGTAAAATCTGAGCAAGGCATATCTAGTTGTCTGTGATTTGGAACTGGTCCAGGCAATGCCAGAGTCATGAAGTTGACTGATTTTAATCAATTTTTAGTGGATTTGCTTGTATACTTTTGGTAATATTCTCCTGGAAGACCCATTTGCGGCCAAGTTCCATGTTTGTGAGTGAAAGCCTTACGTTTTCTAAGTGCATATCTTGATATTTGTCAGAATCTGTTATGCTATTAACAACAGTTATTTCTCTTGTCCCATTTATAGCAAAACAACCCCATACCATGATGGAGCCAACATTATCCATCATAGTTGGGAGGATGTTATGTTCCATGAATGTAGCACCTTTAGGACGCCAGATTTGGAAATATTGACTGAGACCAAAAGGTTTGATTTTCAATTAGTCTGTTAACAGGACATCGTTCCAATAATCATACAATCCATCGAGATGGTTTTTAGTGAAGTACAGTCAGGTTTCTTTGTGCTTTTGGTCACAATCAAAACAAACATGTCGGACATCCGGAAGGTCCAGCTTTCAAGGAACATAACACCCACAAAACTATGAAAGATAATGGTGGCCCCATTATGGTATGGACTTGTTTTGCTATAAATGGGACGGGAAAATGAACTATTGTTAATATCATAAAGAATTCTGTGAAATATCAAGATATGTGCTTAGAAAATGTAAGCTTTTACTTGTTAGCCTGAAACTTGGCCACGAGTGGGTCTTCCAGCAGAACAATTACCCAAAGTGCATGAGCAAATCCACTAAAAATTGAATAAAATCCCTCAAATTTAGGGTTCTGGAATGGCCTGGACAGTTTCCCAATCAAAATCTGTTAGATATGCCTGGGTCAGATATGACAAAGTAGTTCTCGTCAGACGACCCACCAGCTTACGTGGGTTAAGAAAATTCTCTCTTGAAAAATGTTCAAAAATCCCACAGAAAATCTGCCAATTGTTAGTCCATAGCCATAAGAAGTGTTTGGAAGCAATTATTTTGGCAAAAGGGGGCCATACAAATTGTTGATTGTATACATTTCAGGAGGGTTCAGAAACTTTTGAACATGCAGTTTTGGAGACTTTCATCATAAAATCATATTTAAATGTCATTATTTGCTATGAATATATGTTAACATAAAAAATATGGTGTTCAGTTGTATTATAAACCCAATGTTAAAGCTGTTCCTGCATTTGTTTGAGAGATGTGCACAAATAAGGTAAGACGTGCCAGGCCTGCCAGGGGTTCAGAAACTTTCAAGCACAACTGTAATTGTAAAGTTCATGAGGACTTTGAATTTGTTAATTTTCTTCAGCACACTACCATTTTTTTGCTCATCACTGCAGACCTGTCCTTGACTCTGGAACATCCTCAGTGGAGATTGATAGATTTTTATACATGTGAAAAATAATAATGAAACTATAAGGTGATCCTGCCACATTTGGAATTTAACATGGACCTAAAGATTGGAAGCCCTGATAAAATCTAAATAAAAGCCATGCAATTCTGCAACATATCGTCAGCTTAACATGCTTTTCGTATGAATTTATGGATACATTTTAGTAAAAAATAACTCTTAGAGCTTAGAATGTGTAAGATTAATTTATTGAGTATGTCAAGCAAACTTAATACAAAACATAATAATAATGCATCTTCAGTGGATATGCTTGGCAAGTTGGTACGTAATTCAGCTTATACTACAAGAAGAAACATAAATAGCGAAGTTATTAACAACAAAAGTTGTCAGCTTATATATTGATAAAATATGATTGGAGACAACATTTGCAACAAAGCGCTGTACTGAATATACGATTCAAGTGATTTATGTAAGAAAATGACTAGAAATAATTCACTAGTCACTTGTCACTTATATGTATGTGCAATGGGACTAAGGGTTAACATAAAGTATTTGATTTTATGAAGGAATGAAATAATTACGGTTCATTGGTTCAGATTAGTCAGAATCATTAATTGCTGACACACACATTTAAAAAAAGCTTCTCACAGCATACACACTAGTCATTAATATTGCATACAATTCGCGCTTATTCTCATTCAGGGGGAAGACATCAGGAAGAGTAATCACTTCGCCTGATTGTTTTGAAAAATTAAATTTACATAACGCTCCCCGAGGAGCAAAAGATGAGAAAGTAAGGACGTGGAAGAACTGCAAATCTGCAATAAAAATTCAATTGTGTCTGTGAGTGTATTTTCCCTTTCTTTCTGCAATCTCTTTTTTTCTCTAATTGTTCAGTTTCATCATCTAATGTATTTATCTATATTTAATAAGCATGGAATCTGAATCAGTGTTTGTCGCTTTCGCTCGTTCGCTTGCTGCCACTTCGGTGTCTCTCAGACTGCGCTTCCGTCCTGTATATCATGACTGGACAGTGCGCGTGATGGAGTACATAATCACTGACAGAACCCAGAATAGTTCTCCTCATGGTTCCCATGCCTCTAGTTCCCATGACAACCATCAGAGGCTTCTTCTCCTTGGCAACATCTACTAGTGCCTCCCCCGCACGGTTGTTGAACACTGCCTTGATCCTTCCTGCCACCTGTCAACAGGGAGAAACAACACTTAAGTCTATCTCAATGCAAGGTACATGCTGTTAATGGCATCTTCAAGGGTTTGTTAATACAGTAGATTGATATACATTGTCGGCCTACAGTGTGGAAACTAGTGTAGTGTTTCACCACTGAATTTCTTCCATGAAACTGCTTGTTGGTGCATTGATTTAACCATTATATCCAATCACAACAGAAGTCAAAAGAACTGATTCAACTTATATGCATAAATGGCTGACTGCTATTGGTTGAGACTCTGTTTTATGTGTTAAAATGACGTATGGTGCTTTTACAACATGGTAAAATACGAAATTTACCTCTAGTATCCCTCTAGACACTGATATAGGCCAATTTTACAGCTGGAGTCAAAAGGATTGATTCCAGCTGAACTCAAGTGGGATATGGACGTCATTGTTTACACCCTTTCATTGGTTCACAATAGACCAGAGCCTTTATAATTTGTTCACTGTAAAAATTGAATTTTGAGTCGGCTTAAATGATGAAGTGAGATGATTGCACAATTCCTTTGAGCTAACACATACAACTTGTTGTTTCAAGTTATGCTAATCTGTCTGACTGAATGTCCATTATCAAAACTCAAACAACAGCCTATGGTTAGCTCAAAGAACCAATGAAAGGGTGTAAATAATGACGTCCATACCCCACTTAAGTTCAGCTAAAATCAATCCTTTTGACTCCAGCAGCAACATTGGCCTATATCAGTGTCTAGAGGGATACTGGAGGTAAATTGAATAAAATGTATTTCTCAGGATGCTTTCCATGATATTATGGCCCAAATAGATATCTCTTAGCCAATGTTATATTCCAATAAAAATGTTCAAAAGACTTATCTGTATTTTTGAAAGCAAAATTGGGAAATGAAGGGCTATTTAATTACAATCTTACATTAATTTTGCTATATACAATGTACCTATTTTTGGTAGTCTGAATGGGACCCTAGTGCCATTCAATATTCAGCTTGTTAAAGTGATGATTTCTTTTAATGCCAAACACTTTGATATAGAATTAGAGTGGACTGTGGCACTGTGAAAATGGCACTTCGTGACTCACGATAGCCGATGAAGTGTCATCTTCTCTACTTTCAACATGGGAAACATAGAGGCTGTTTGATTAGTCATGATCAAGAGAAGGCCATCAGACTTCTCATAATGGATTTTTGAGTGAAAATCAGATGCATAATCCTTTCGGTTGGCTGTCACCAACAAGTGGGATAAGTCTCCTTCAATCAAATTAATGTTGAAAGTATTGGGTTTGATCATGATCAATCATCAGCATGATGACACATGAAGTGCCATTTTCACAGTGCCACAGTCCACTCTAATTCTATATCAAAGTGTTTCGCTCTAATGAGTAAAGATCAGATTCCATGGACCCACAAGCAGTAGAAGAAAGGTGACACTTAATGTTTGGGAAAGCAGCAGATGGTTTCCAAACTTTTGGTGATCTGGTCGGCAGGGTAACTAGCATTAATATTTGGTGTTCCTGTTAAAATGCCTTCACTTATTCTTTTTTTCAAAGGAAAGGTACAGCATTAAATTTAGGGGACAGATACTTGACTTAGAAGTAGTTTGCAAAGCAGTTAATGCATCTATTAAGTTCGAAGTTGTAGACCAGTTTGGTGCGTGAATATTTCACAGGTAATTTTCTGGTGACGAGCAACCCATACTCTCTTAGGTTCCATTTGAGAACTCGCATCAGTTATTTTTATTTTTCTAATTTTAGAATTATTGAAATTTATGTGACAGTGTTATCAGACTAAAAGGTAGAGCATATGAAAAAGGGCAAACATCTATGAAACAAACAAAAGGACGTTCAGAAGGTATGCCAAAACAGGAAAAAGGTTACAATAAAAGGTCAATGTACTCGTACGTGGCAATTTGTAGCGGCAATAAATGTAGCCATCACGAGAACCTTGGCAGGAAATCTTGCCATAATTGTTATCATAAAGTAGGAGCACCCAAAGGAACTTTTGATACAATGTACATTTCAATTGCATAGGTCTATTGATTATCTGAACATTCTATAATAACCAAACTCTGTGATAATCAAACTCTGTGAGACTGACCAATTTTGAATAGTTGTATCATCTTCCGATGTTGTCCCGCAATATCAAACATATCATTCTTTTGTATTTGTTACATTTTCAATATGGTAAACAATTGTAATTAAATACATACTTTAATACGATAAATGAACTGTCAATCTACACTGTATAATTGGATGACTGAGTCAGTTTAACGATTGAGTGACATGGTTGTACAACTTGTTTGAGCTGGCACAGCTTGTTGTTTTCAGCTAAAATAATGTCTGTTATCTAAGCAGAAAAAAACAAGCTATGTCACCTCAAACAAATTGTAGAACCATCTAAATTTGTTTATATAAATTAGTATAGATCATCCAATTTTAAAGTACAATTTTGTGCAAAATATGTGCAGATTAAGACTACAAGCTATAAGGTTTAGCCTGTCTCTGTGACCTGATGGCCAGTGCTCTTCATCACCTTGCATTGAGGGTTCACCAAACAGCCTAGTGTATTTGGGTTGACTATGATATGTGGGTTAACATAATAATACACCATGAAAGAATTTATGTCAATTGCGAAAAATAGAATAGGCTTATACATATATTGCACAGTTATTTCCTTCAGTTTCCCCCCAACACATACGTGTAGCATGCAGGGATTAAACGAATTTAAAACGATAGACATTTCTCTTTTGGATTAGATTGTTAGCATATCATAATATATATTTATATAAACAAATTTAATATTGGAATCAATTCAATCACCTTTGCTGCTCTCATTTTGTCAGCAAACTTGTCTTCCAACTGTTGGACTTTTTCTTTTTCTTGTGCCAGCATTTCTTCCCATAACTCTTTGCTCATGTACATAACCTCTGAAAGATCACAAAGAAATTAACATTATAAGCAATCAACTGATGAAGTTTGAAACTTGAGCTGTCCACCATGGCATTTACTGCAGATAAAATAGTAGACGTTTTGAAAATAGTTGCTTGTCAACAGGGCTTTGGAATTGGAGTCAGAGCGGGGAGTCGGAGGTTTTTGGGTGGAGTCGGAGTTGAACTTTGATTTTCAGGTGGAGTCAGAGTCGAAAATCAAATTGGTGACTCCTGACTCCTAAAAATAATTAATATTATTTACAAAAAGACAGTTACAAAAATTTGAAATGAATCCCAAATTTTACGTTAAAGTTCCTCAACACGTATTCATGTACAAAATCCTATGATAACTTTGTAAAATTACTTTTTTTCCTTTTTAGCTATCTATTATTTGTGTGCAATAATGCCGATAAGTGGAGTCGGGAGTCGTAGTCGGAGTCGCAATTCAGGAGACCCAGGAGTAGGAGTCGCAGTCGCTTTTCAGAAAGCCAAAGGAGTCGGGAGTCAGAGTGGGTTCACTTACTACCCGACTCAAAAGCCCTGCTTGTCAACAAACACATTTTGATATGAGACGTCACAGTTTTGCTAAATTACAGACATTTCTCTTTTGGATTAGAATATCCCCATATTCTTGATCTCTTATACTGTGTTTTTAACACATATTAACTCTTGAATCTCTTACAGCTATTACGTAGGATTTCATATCTGTAGACAATGAGACCGAATGCAAATTTCTTTTTATGTGTACAATGTATTCTATAGAGAAAAGTGATGTCATATATTTTTTTTATGTCACTTTCCCTATAGAATATGTCCAACAAAAAAATTCACATTCAGTCTCAGTGCCTGCAATTGTGAATCATCTGTAAAAACAGATGATGAGAAAGGTAAGAAATTAAATCAGACGTACGTTGAGTAGATACGAATGGTGGATCGGCCACGTGGACCAGGAGGAGTTCATTTCCGGCCGTGTGAGCATATTCGATGTACCCTGAAATCAAATTATAACTAGAAATGTCATAACCGGAAACCGGTGATTGATGCGCTGCCCGGACTGAGTCCTAAGGGTGAATCACACATGTATCCGTAGTTAGTGTATATTCCTCTGTGTAATATTTCAGTCAAATCTTGGCTCACAGGATCACTGCTGTCTTGGCTAAATACACATTTCCTGGCCATCCCACTGACCCAAACTATCCACCTGTCTTTGATTTTACTCTCCTGTCTTTCTGCCCAGGAGTGATTTACCAGTTTGTTATTGCTCTCTTATTTACGATTGCAACACTGCTCTTGCATCTATCTATCTATCTATCTATCTATCTATCTATCTATCTATCTATCTATGTATCTATCTATCTATCTATCTATCTATGTGTTTAGCTGGCTATCTATCTGTCTATCTATCTCGAGGCCTTCCCTTCCTTCCCCCCACTACATTCGGCATAATCACGAAATAGCCCCCGCCCTCCGATAACGGAATGAGCGAGGCCATTGAAAAGCATAGGCTGCCACTCATTCCATCAGAGGTGCGGGGGTTATTTCGTGATTATGCCCTACATTCCTCCCTTCATGCCTTTTTTCATTCCTTTGTTCATTCCTTCCTTCATTCCTTCTTTTCTTCCTTCCTTCCTGCATTCTTTCTACCGAATTTGTAAACACAGGATCTAGCTGGCACTAGGATGCTTGTAGGACAAATTTAGTATAAACAAGTTGTTGATAACAGCTAACTTTTACAGTTAACATGAAACAGGACTGCTACAAGGTGTTTTATGTTTCTCACACCTAGTTCCATGTGATAAATGGACATTCTTGAAGTATAAAGTATATGCTGACCTGCTTTTTTCACTTCTAAGGGAATACTTGATATGTGAACAGGAATTAAGGTATGTTTTTCGTTAGGCTTTCTTATCATTGTCAGCTAATAGTAAATAACATGTCACATGAAATGTTGTCCATTAGATTTGTAATATGATTGCACCACTTTCAATAAACTTCCTGTTGAGATTAATTTAGTACAAGGAAGCACTGACAAAGACCAACTGCACAAATCAAGTAAAAAAAATCATTGTACTTATATTTGAAAATTAAAGATTAGATCTGCCAATTCTATGTAGAATTCAACTTGCATTAAAATAACACAAACTGGTAAATTCACAACATTGGGGTGATATGAAACAACACCAATCAACACAATTGCATGTTTGTCTGAATTAAGTGAGTTCAATTCATTTTATTAGTCCAGTAGAGCCCCACTATGTCATAGGAACCCAAAAAGCTGTAAAACAAATCTCACTGAATTGAAAGCGAGTGCCCCCCTCAATGATGACTGTGATGCAGCCATAGTCCTGTGCCCTGCTATGTGAATGCATACAGGCCAGGAGACCAGGCTAATGCAGCCATAGCCACACTGGGGGAGTGTGTGTGTAGAACTGGGCAAGAAATACTTTCAAAATGTCACAATAAAGGCACTAAATGTTAGTTTAAAGATTCGGGGACAAACTTTATGACAGTAACGTAACATACAGTGAAGAAGGGCTCTGAAAGTAGAGGCAGGTGCCCAGTAGCTTTTACAGAAATTTGGGGCAAGAATGTTAACATTTCAGGGTGCAAAAAAGCTTGCTTACGAAACCAAGGACTTGCCCAAGGGGGGGCACCCCCAGGGCAGCGCAATAACTAAAGGGTAATTCCTCAATTCAACAAATGGCTCCCACTCGACCGATTCAGAATGCCTTGAAAATCTACCAGAATGAAGGTTTCTTGCCTAAAAGCACAAATCCCAAGTAATACAGTGATATCTTTTAATAGTTTCAAGGCATTCTGCGTCGGTCGAGTGGGAAAATTTTCTGAAATTTGATGAAATGACACGGAATTACCCTAAAATGTGTACAATTGCAAAGCTTTGTATAAATATAAATATATCCTTCTGAGTTTTATGAGACCTGCACAGCATTTTTTTCTAAATCTTGTTGACAGAAAGATAGACGGATAGACGGACAGACACAGCTGAATGTAAACATAATATAGTTCCTTTTTTCAGCAGGGCTAAAAATTGAATGCGGTTTCAAACAAAATTCTGTCAATAAATAACAGATATTTTAAACGCTTGCACTAGGTATTTCATGATACATTATGCATTATACAAAATATAGCATTATATGAGTGCAATATGAAAATTTATTTGCACAAGGAAATTCATATTGAACGAGGGCGCAGCCCGAAATCAATATGAATTTACGAGTGCAAATAAATTTTCATATAACACGATAATAAGTGCCTTATTTGTTTTATTACATGACCACTACGCTTCCAATATAATGTTCTATTCTACTGTCAACAGCAGAAACTGACGCAGTGTTTTCGCAGAATAAATGAAAACAAGCGTGATCAATTTGCTTTAAACATTTTGGAAAAAAGAAATGTGAAAAAAAAAAATTGGGGGAAACAAACCTTTGGAAGAAAAATATATATAGTTTTGGGAAAAGTTCTCTACTATGGAAAAAAATTTGGATTTTTTTTTTCGTTGTTAAAACTCATATTGCGCTCTATCCATGCAATATGAGTTTTTATAATTTAGTCGTATGACTGATTTTGGCCTATGAGCATCGCTGTAGCATTATGATAGTGGTCATGTAATAATATCATTTATAATGCTGAGCGTAAATATTAATCACATCAATAGATAACTAGAAAGGTTCCCTTTTCAAAAAGTGAACACAATATTGTTTGTGTAAGGCATTAACGTCCAATTTTTTGAAAGAAGAGTCATTTTTATCAATGAAAAATACATCAGATAATATGATGATGCCAAAGAGCATAGCGAGACCACAGCTGGCACAGGACATGTAGATTCAATTTGAGGTGTTTTAAATGGTCAAATGTTTACTGTCCAGATAGATACTGTTAGATCAATAGACAGATACTGAAATTCATAATTTATTAGTAGGCCTAATATAATAATTGTATATCTCAAAGTACTAGTTTAAAGTACAGCATATAATTCCCTGATGATATCTAAAAAGAAACATACATGTGGGCTACACGGACCTATTGATATTTTAGGAATTTTATTTTCCTGGTTGACCTGTAAAAATCAGTAAAGAGGTGTTTGGGGCATAGATCTGCCACACAAGCGCTAGCCCTGGATCCGTGTGGAACAGGGGTCATGAATCATCCCATTGAAAAAATCATGAGATTAGAAAGAGATTGTTTGGGGAAATTCAAGTTACTAAATTAATTAACAGATTTGATCTCACAAAAAGCTTTTAGTTATTAGTCTTTTTTAGTTTTACAGAGCTGTAGCCTTTACACACAAACATTTTACATTTTTAAAATTTCTTTGAAATTTCTTAATATTAGGCCTACTCGACTTAATGGCTTAGCCAGCTCAGCCAGCTACATAAACACTCAGCCAGCTGAATCATGCAAATTAAACAGCTTCAGTGTCTTGGCTGCACCAGGCCTGGGCCTATACCTTTTATTTGTACTGCAGCGTCAACATGCATAGGTGGATAATCTTTGATGCATGGTAGCGTCACAATATATTTTTAGATTCAAGTGCTACTGACGTCACCAGTCTGGCAAACTGTTCTGACGTCATCACCATTGTGATCACTTTGAATGACGTCACATAAACGCCCACACTTTTTTTTGTTTGGCGCATGCAAAAAGATTGCTTAGTATATCTCTGTGTGAGTAGCTCTGTCTTCTACCATTTGAAGACCTTCAGTCTCTCGGGGCTTCGCCCCGAGAGACCTGTGGTCTCCATAATTTTTTCTAGTTCAGCTCACTGTGCGTTGCTACTTTGAATGTAACAGAAACGATTTGTACATTTGGATCAGAGACATAGGAAAAACAACAATTTATGTAAATTCCATTAGTAGTATAGGGGGAAAATGACATTTTCCCCCTACTTCCATTTATCATTTTCAACACATGTATAATGTATTCCTGACAAGCTTTCAAAACAAACTATTTTGTTTCTTGGCACAGACAATATCGCTGTAAAAGTTGATGAAATAAATTGATGTAAAATAAGTCACCTCTTTGTGACAAAAAAAAAATATCCTGATTAAACAGTGTAGTTTCAAACTAGAACCTTTCGGTTTTAATGTTCTCATAAAGACAGCATTTGGTAGGAACAACTTGGGTTCAACTGGGAGGCCTAGCATATAGAAGTTCAGTGGCAGTCTTGAGAGAATACACACTGCACATTTGAGAGTGCGAAGTGTTTCATAGAGGAGAATGGGTAGGGTCATATTATGTTGAGTACAATAGACAGCAGGAAATATAATTGATCAATTGTTGATAAAGCCTATACCATTGGGCAACATGTACAGGGAAAGCAATAATTTCCCGCTGAGGAAAATGCAACCTTTCCCCCGAAAATCCAATAGTCGCATCCTTAGTCGACTGGTGGGAGCATGGATTCATCCTATCTCAAATGATGTGAAAATCAAGGAAGAACAGAAATGTACTTCCAATTGTCAACCGATGTATCAAATGAAGTGACTGCTATCTGAATTTAGCTTTTGCGCATAAACCTGCTTTTGTTAATTTGTGAGGTGTAGCAAAACCTCATTTCTTAACAAGTGATAAATAACCAAGTTCTTGTGAACTTCCATACAGTGTTAGTTTACTGGCTTGACGAAGAGCCTATTAAGGCAACTGATGGGCTCTTCTCAAGTGATTTTAACAAGTGTAAATAACCAAAGATCTGGTATGTTTTTGCAAAATATAAACCAACTAGAAATTTCCTATGGTAAAAAATGGTTTTATTAATGAGAAAGAATGGACAATGGTTGAAGTTATTTAGGTTTTAATATTACACATACACATGATATAGTTAAATTGTAAAAGTGAAATGAAGGGCAGTTATCTATGTGAAGATGAAGGGGATGGCTTCAGTTGAGAAAGTCACTCAATGACCTTTGAGGTTGTGTATTGATAGGTGTGAATATAAACGGCACTTCATTTACGAAGTAGAAGACCATTAAGCTTTGGAGTTTGCACTGACTGTTCCTGTGATGGCAATCAAGCCAAACATACATTATTGTATATATTTTCATTCATTGGACAGCTTCAATGCTGATGTTTTGATCACAGGGACAACACAGGGAGGTGTGAAATGTAATTACATTGAAAAATTACAATAGCAACTGAGTCTGTTTGAAATGAGTGAAACCTTTGATAGAAATTAAGTTAACAAAGTTGATCGGAATTAAGTACTAGACATGGGTTGAAGGTATGGACAGCATGGATAGCTGGCTGAAATTGTACAGAAGACAGACATAGAGACATGTTAGGGCTGCAGACATTAGATGTGCTGGGGGCTTATCGCATCGCCACTCACTCATACCCAGGTGCTGCCCTCTTGAGAGCAATTTGAATATTGGCCAGCCTTTCACAACTGCTGACCTCATTTCAGGTAGATGATGTCACGGCTCAATGCCTCGTACTCTTGACCTATTTAAAAGATGAAGACCATTTTGCAGTATATATTTAGCATGCTAGACAAGTGCTGCAAAATTTCAACTTAACACCACTAAAATATAGTAAAACTAAAATTTCCCGGTTTTTGTTTAGTGATGCTACCACGGTCCTCTGTCAATCCAACTAAGAGAAACTGTCATGCCACTTGCCTCCGTTCCAGAATAAAAATTGAGCAGATAGCTTTTTCCACTCTCCTTTGCAATATCTAGGTCACAGTGACCTCATTGACAACTAGACACAGATTAGCACAGACAACTTCAGAATTGTAATAGATCTCATAAAGCTTTGCTTTATGAGATCTAAAAACAAAACATGGAATGACTTTTACACCGACAGTTACAACAAGGAACAATCACACCAAGGTTACAAGGTGCTAAAATCTGAAGCAATCTCGTATCTTATCACAGGATGATATATTCTACACTCAGTACCATGCAAGTACATCACAAGTGATTCCATTATATTGCCATCTCCATACAATAAATTGAATCAACATATATATATAATCCTTTTGTTAAAATACTTCAATAGAATTTTTCAAGGCCATTTAAGAAGGTTTGAAACATACTGGGTCATGTGAATAAATTGTCAACAAACTCTAAAACACAATGTCCACGTACACCACTGGCATGACCAGCAACTAGGGCACACTATTGTGTGACTCTTATCACATACACCATGTACACCAAAGGGTCAATGTCAAAGTGAACTTAAATAGAAAAAAATCAATTTGTTATATCTGTGAATAATTTCTGTCAAATATTGAATGAAATGGATGTCAATTACCCATAAAGCTGCAGTATATGCTCATTTGTTTTATTTTTATTTTTTAAACTTATTCTTATTCGTTCTAAAGAAATCAATAATGAATATAATTTATGCAATACTGGGAAATATGTTTTTGCTTTCAACTGTAGCAAACCAAGCTGCACTAGACTGAGGTCACAAATATTTTTCTGTCGTTCAGCCGTCCCTTCATTATTCTACATACACTCAATTGTGACCTGTATGTTAACCTGCATGGTTGCACAGATAGAACTGTATATATTTTATACTATATATTCTTGCTGAGTAATGATAATATCTTTTGAGGGGAAAATATTTATGATGACAGCCCTATTAAATTTTATAGTGATCGCTGTTTTGTCATCGCTGTTTTGTGATCACAAAGCGGTCTTTCGAGGGGTCACCCTCTCTTCTGAAGCACAATTGAGCAAAATGATCACACAACGCATACATTTAATATTGCATCAAATTGAAGAATATTAACATTTCCAAAACAGTAGGCCTTAATTACAAGACCACTATAAGACCGCATCTTCTGCAGTCAAGATGCATCTTTCAAGGGGTGGACCCCGAGAGTTAAGGCCTTAACAAAATATGGCTTTCTCATCACAGGGACCATTGCACAACATACACACTGTAGGTGGATGGATCACTGGAGCTTAACGTCCTGTATTTATGCACTTGGGTAGCTAATTAGGATAGGAGGAAGACACAAAAATGAGGCGAAGGATGATTGAAACAGCCCAGGTGACCCGACAAGAACTGAATTCGAACCCTGGACCCAGCGATTGGCAGTCCAGCACACTGCCACAAGACAAACCCTCCTCCAATACAAACTGTAGAATAAACCTTCATAATATTACAAATAGGCCTACCAACATTTTCATTCTGAATATTTCAGGTAACTAATCAATAACTATGCAATTTGTGTGCAGTCATATAACAAACAGCTGGGTAAGGGTTACTAACACACATTATTCTGCCTTCGAATTTTTACAGTGTGTCATTGTCTGCAATATAAACATATATGTCATATGCCAATTATACTTGTGTACATGTTTACTTGACCCATAATCAGACATTTAAAAAGTAAATAAATATATGATATTGATTGAACTCACAGTCAAATGCTGCTTCAGCCTGTGGGCTGCCATCAATGGCAATCAATACGATTTTCTTCCCACTCTCACTTGGTGCTGCGGACTCCATCTTTCTCTATTATCAACTGGAGCTGCTACTGTGGCCTAGAAAAACAGATGATTGTATGTATGGCCTACTTAGCTACCAAACCATGCCACTGTATCAAGTGCATCAAACTACAAATAAGCTTAGAATATATCTGGTCATATCATGATAGTTATTTGTGATACTGTGATAACAAATTCTCGAATATCAGTGATCTGTTCTTCACTTATCAAGTGTTATGTTGTTGACACTGTATCACTGGTGTCTCCTGAATGTTGAAGACCTGTAACAGTGTATGACACTTTACTGCAGCTATAGATTACAGCAAAAATATGATGGTGGAGATAGTCTACAGACTCACCTGCGAAAAACAGTCAGTTGAACAGTTGAACACTCAGCAGCATGAACAACATTGATTGTAAACACGACTGTAAACAAACCACATGTGCTTTATAGTTCCTCCAAAATCCGACAGGGTACTGAACTGCAATATGCACGTCCTAGGATGCACGTAGGCAAGTCAGTCCATTGCCTTTCCATTCTGGCTTCATGGTCATATCATCAGTACACCATAAACAGTACCAGCTGTTGCTGGTGTAACCCCATAAAAAATTCAACCCCTGGTAGCTGAGTCAGGGGTGGCATGTGGGGGTTTTAACAATTAGGAAATAGAATGTCACGTTGCAAGATCTGGTAGAAACATGTCTTATGTCATGTGGTTAGCACCCACTTAGGGAAATAGACTCAGGCCAGACTGTAAAAAATAACATATTTTCATAATCCATGGGAAAATTTGAAATCAAAACATTTTGATTGGATGGCCAGTAATCAGTCACTTTTGAGACATTGCCACAGGAGGAGTTATCTCTGAACAAAAGAACCTATTTGCTTAGGGGAGACAATTGGGCAGTCACAGACTCTCGAAGACCAGCCTCTTCTGATTTCTAATTACCATAATCAGCAACTAACTTGCATCTGATTGGTCTAGGGCAGGGCCATTCTCAACAAATGTGATAAGGTCTTTTTTTTATAAGGTGCAAATAATTAGCACCACACTGCTTCTTGAATCATGGTTGCAGCACACACCATAAACTCCAGTTTCTCAGTGGAATTTGAACTTTAACTCATCTAAAAAGGTATTTTTAATGGACAAATTGAAACATGTTTGACATAAGTGAAAAGCTAATAATGTTTAGAATCCGGACATAGCAAAATAAAAATGAAGAGATCTCATTCCAGGTCCAAAAGAGCCATTTGAATACAGATGGTTAGATTTTACAGCTGTAGCTGCTTGGCTGGTACTGCTTGTGGGGTACTGTAATATGGGGTGAATTGTGACAGAATTGGCCGTTTTTCTGTCACAGTATGAATATGGTTTCAAATTGTGTCCGAGCACAGGGTCTGAGTATCCCCAAGAGCTTGAAATATATCTTAAATTTGCAATACTCAAGTTCCATAAAACCACTGTCCCAATTCACCCCACACTTTGGGGTGAATCGGGACACTCCCTTATTTTCACAACTCCAGTGACTTAATGTAAAAAAATTAAGGCAAAAATTGGCAAAATTTCAAATTATTTAATTCCCTGTGATGTTTTGAGCCACAGAATGATTATTTCTTAAAAATATTCATGAAAATTAATATTTTTTGTCTCGCGCTGGAGATATTTTTGCCTTCATGCCATTTCAGGGCATTATAGGCCTATAAATAGCCTATAAACAGCCATATTTGGCACACACCCCTGGCGCAACCCTATGGCAACAGCTATAACAAAACAAATTTTTAATAGGCCTACTGTTTTCTAAGGCCTAAAAAATCAATTTTGTGGAGGGAAAATTTTGAGATAGCTATTGGTCTAAAAATAGCCAAAAACTGGTTTTCCCGCCAAAATTTCAGCCTCGTTTTTGGCGGGAAAACAACGTTTTGCCTGTTTTTAGCCAAAAAAAGGGCTATCTCAAAATTGTCCCTCCAGATAATTGTTTTTGGAGGCCTCAGAATGCAATATTAAAAATTAGTTTTGTTATAGCTGTTGCCATAGCGTGGCTCCAGGGGTGGGTGCCAAATATGGCTCTTTATAGGCTATTTATCGGCCTATAACTGACTGAAATTGCATGAAAGCACAAATATTTCTAGCCTGAGACAAAAATGTTATTTTTCGTGAATATTTAAAGGAAATTATTATTTTGTGCCTTTAAAGTTCACAGAAAATTGAGTAATTCAGATTTATGGTAATTTTGCCTAAATTTTTACATTAACTCACTGGAGAATCATTACTTCTTGGAATTTGTAAGTGATTGCTGCTTGTGAGTAAAACATTAGAAAACGTGTTCAACATGCCAAAAATGTATTTTTAGGAAAATCTGAAATCAATTTCATTGATGATATGCAAATTTTGAAAAATATGTTAAATAACACAAAAGTATCAAAAATGTAGTTTTTTGCTAATTTTTCTAGTGATTGACAATTCTGGACTAAATCCACTATTCATGATGCTAAGTTTAACTATATTCATAAAAATGTCCTGCCAACACATTTAAATGAAAATCAGTATGTTTATTTTCGTTGATTCCAAAACTTTGTCATTGACTTTTACATACGGTCTGGAGGGGGGGGGGGGCACCTCGGTGGGGCACCCACTATAGGCTACTAATTGTATATTTTAGCCAGAGTTGGTTCATATGGGGGCACCTAGGGGGGCACAGGTCCAATATGGGGGGGCCTGTGCCCCCCGTGCCCCCCGTAGGGACATCCAATTGAAAAATCAAGGTATACATCAAAGTATACAATGTGGGTGATGGTAGCCCCCCCCCCCAAATTGTTTCCCTTGGACCATATATATCGAAGAAGTGTGCAAAATTTCAGCTCAAATGATTATGGGGCAACCATTTAACATCCCTTGAGTTTTCCTCAGCAGGAAATTATTCATATCATGGTAGCGGTAGCAGTAATTATTAATATTAATTCTAGCGCAAGAAGTCCCTGAATAATCATTGCAAAATCAAGCAAAACCTTATTAAGAAATACCCCAAGCAGAAATTATGTATTTCAAGATTGCTCAAAAGAAATTATTTATTTCATCAAAACTGAGCAAAAACTATCTATTTAAAAAAAAAAAGAATAAAGGCGCCCCCCCTTGATATTAAATGGTCGTCCTCTTCATATTTAGAGGTGACTTGGCAAGGGTGAAATCTAACTTTTGCATCAAAATGCTGGTAGCCTATTCAAAGAGTGACAATTGTGAAAAATCATATGTGACCTGCTCCACCAAAATGGGTTCAAAGTCGGCCTCTTATCATATTATGTTGTGAAAATGACTTTATTCTACTGAAAATGGGCTTTAAAATGATCGTTCAAATGTTTTGATATCTTCATCCAATCCAAAGATATGGCACCTCAAACATTGATGATGCGAAACATCGAACTTTGAGAAAATGGCATTTGAATTTCCCGCGATTGCAATGAAAGAACTAAAAAAAATCAAGAAGAACACCTGATTTAGATAACTTAAACTCAATTTCTTGTAAAATAGTCTTAAAATTTCAAAGGAAATTTATTTTGCAAAAACGTGGTACCAAGAGCTAAAAAACATCAAAATGTGACCTTTTGACACATTTCGCTAATTTCTGGGAAACATAAAATGCCTACTTTGAACTCATTTTGGTGGAGCAGGTCACATATTCTTCCTTCCCCAATTCCCTATTTCCAGTATTTTGCTTCAAGAAAATTTAGCCAAAATTCAGTCTAAGTGTTATGCCAATAAACATTTTTCGGTTAGAGGTAAAAACAATTAATTTGAGGTCCTTTTTGATAATCTATAACACATAGGCCAAGCAAGATGATATTTTCTAAAATTAGGGCTATTAACGTTGGACTCAAGGAATCTTACCCTATGAATTTCTGAAAGTTTGGAAAAGAGGTTCTTTATATGAATATCATTTATAAACAGTTTTGAAATGTACATTTAAAAAATAAATCTAAGATAACAATATTTTCTCCCTTCAATTTAAAAGTGTTAGCGGAATTTCGGCACTGTTCGATGCACAATTTCTGACATTTGCTCCTGAAATCATAGAGTTCATATTAAATTTTCAAGAGGGCTGTCCTTCATGACATGTATTAGTAAGTCCAAAAATGCAGTGTACCAAATTTGCTGCTTTATCATATTGCAAATGGTTTCAGCACTGTAGCATTAGCACTGTTCTATTTCTATCTTCAAATTTTACAAAATTGTATATGACAATATGTATCAAAACAATTGAGTAGATGATTAAAAAGTCAAAGCAAAGAGCTTCTTGATCACAGTAGGCCTACACTGCATTTATTCATGTGGTCCATTATCATTTTCCTCATTCACACCCTTTATCAATTTGGTGAACAAGCCATTGCTACCTGGGGGCGAGTAGAATCCAACTTTCAAATGCAGATCGATGGAAGAAGGGTTATCATTCTCAATGAAGCAATAAACATTTCTTCCTAAAGACAACAGTTTTCTTGCCAGTGTGCAAATGATGAACTTCGCGATTCCCTTCTTTCGATGTTCCTTCAAGACATGCAGCATTCCCATCGCTCCTGTGAAATAGCTCAGCTCCCAGGCCACCAAATTTCCTTTTTCGTCCTTCACTCCCAGTGCAGGGAAGTTTTCAATATGAGATTCGATGTATTTGAGGCTACCTTTTCCAGCAAAACTCCAGTTAGCCTTCATGATTTCAGCATCATCAAGAGTCAGTTCGCAGGAAGTGTATGATTCAGGCAAGTCACTGCAAAAATACTGATTATTAGTTCTTAGTCTTCTTACTATTTTTTAGATAAAAATATGTGAGTCTAGTATCCAGCTTCTTTATTTGTGAATGCCATTTTTTTGTCATTGTACCTGACAGAAAACAATATCATTTCGTAATATATTGACTATAACCCTCAGCCAAAGACTAAAAATTAAAATTTTCATTTGTTGAAATAAGAAAGAAACTGTGATTCATGTAATATTAACTCATCTTGGAGATTAAATATAACTGTCACTAACTTATGTAGTTTTTACTACAATAACCAACAGAAATATATGCAGTCCCCAAAAATACATCTAAAGTACAAGTAAATAGAAGAAGATATACTTACTATGACTTCAACTCCTTTGCGTTAGTCGTGAAAAGTTGTGTTTTGCTGCAAAAAAGTATTTTTGCCTTCCATATATCAACTAATTCTTTCAAAACATCTTCTTGATCTCCTGGGAAGTCTGAAAATGAAATTTGATTTGTGTATCAGTCTCCAAACAAAATATTTTCCTTTTCGAATATCATGGAGCAAGAAGGCCCATTTAGACGAGACGCCAATATTGGCCCGCCAGCGTTAAACTATAATAACCTCTAATAATTCTAGTGCATTTCTGTGGATAGGATGAAGACTTTTAAGATGATATCACAAGTTCAGATTGTCAGTCACCAAGGAAATTACCTCTTTACATCATATGCAAACACACACACACTTGCTCTTGATTTACAGGCGATTTCATTACCATGCGATTCTTGTCATTCACACTTGGATGTGAGGAATCAATGCTAAAGCAGTACTTACTACGTGTGATAAATCCAATGTGTGACGTTCTGTTGCTTCTGAACCAATCAGATTAACTAAAAATGTCATGTATTTGGTGGGTCTAGAACCTAAGAATCGTGTACTAATGAAATTACCTGTAATATGAAATATAGGGAAACATGCTAACTTTACTTGCAAGTTTTTTTCCTAGTAGCAACTGATTCTGTCTCATACTGAATAGTCAATTCCATCTGATTCCTTTTCAACTGAGGGTGGATTACATGTGCCACAGACCTCCCAACCATCCCTCTAAAATAGGGTTTTCCCCCTTTTTTAGCCTAAAACCCTCTTACCCTTTTTTTGATGCAAAAACCCTTTTTTTTGACAACTTAAAAACCCTCTAAAAAAATTACCATTAAATAGTTATTTCACTACTTTCTGTCCTCCGACATTGTTGAGCTGGTATGATAACCTGGTCAAAATTGTCCAGAATAAAGCTTGAGGAGGATGCTCACTGCTCAACTACTGTTATTGATCAGATGCTGTGATTTAGCCTTGAATTAAAAAACTACAGGAAGTGCATTGTAAAACCGTTTCAACTGGAAGTTTTGGCTATAATTGCGTTTTTCTCAATACAGAAATTTTGTTTATTAGGACCCATATTTTTGTGTGAAAACCCTCTAAAAAGGAATGTGGAACCCTGGAACCGACGTTCCTGAGGTTGTGAGGTCTGGTGCCAGGAATACTTGTCAGTCAATTTCTGTTTGAAGGACAGAGCATCGAAGAGAGTGAGCAACCTCTGAGGATCCTGTGGACGTTTTGAGGGTTAGGATTTTTGTAAGGACACCTTGGCCGTGTGAGGCACTGATTGAAAATCTGGCACGAAAGGGCGACAACTGGATTTGCCAGTGCATGGGCTTGGAACGGGCGGGAAATAATTAATTCTGCTGTATAATGACTACAGTAATTATTTATTTTGAGGGTGATGTCCCAAAGATTCGTTTCTAAATCAAGCAATTCATGATACCCTCAACAGAAAAGAATTCATTTCAAGACCCCCCAGAAATGATTAATTAATTTTTTTAAATACTTCCATCCACCCCAACGCCTGAAGTTGTAAATTTAATAATCGCCCCAAACCAATGGTAAGTATGGGTTATTCACCACGGGAGAGGGGATATGTGATTTATTACTCGAGGGCTTTAGCCCGAGGTGTGATGAACACATATACCCCGGGCCGAGCCCATGGTGAATAACCGGCATGCTATGAGACATAGGCTACATTCAAACAGTCAAACATGAGACGATAAGTGGACAACAAAGAATATAGGAATTGTCGCTCTAAAATACTGGCATGTGATTGGCTGACAGAGGTGTCAAATGGCATAATGTCTTTCATAAGGCATATATTTAACCTTCAATTGCTGTGATTTGATTTGTCCACTTACTTCCAAACATGACATCCTTCTTCTCCTTCAATGGTTTTGATGCCAATAGTAATTCCTTGAGGTTTCTGGGATCTGTGGAAGCGAAGGACACCACATTTGCCATGAAGGTATATTTCTGAAAAAAATGAATAATAATGAGTACATAATAAAATTGCCATACAAACCGGTGGAGATAAAGATAAATTCTTTATTATGAAACATAAGATATACTTGATGATTCAATCGATAGTGTGACATTACTGTGACAATCAGCCAAGCCCCAAACCTGTGACCCTTCGCTGTGGCTTGTTGGCACAACAGAGTCACAGTTTGCCACATGCAAAAAACATGTGAAAAATGTTCGTTTGTTTTTGTAATTTGACGTAATGTTTTTATGTTTGACAACGAACTGCAAGTAAATTGCTTTCTCGTGTTTTTTTTATTCAGCGGACTGTGACTCCAATGCAGGCATTGGAGTCACAATGGGGCTACAATCAGCCCATCATTACTACTATTATAGATGAGCGGCCAGAGGCCTATTTTTGAAAATTTCGTGACACCGAGAGCCAGATGGGCTTATGATAGCTCATTTTAAAGGTAAGAACCTGTAGTTTCTGGCTATGATACCCTTTTTTATGAAAGCTGGTGCACAATTTAAATATATGGTTACCAAGGTGACCGTTCAATGAAAAAAACCAACAATTCATAAATTTGCACTTTCATTCACTGTGCTTCTGCGTTTTGATGGATCTTATTCATATCTTGCACAAATGTGTACTCATGTAAGCGCCACAAATTTTAGCCATTTTGGAAATCCCACCATTTTTTATATTACTATGGCAACCAATTAATATTTCAAAACAGTTAAAAAAAGCTGTGAGGGCTTTATATCAATGGCAGTTTGACATTTTTTACAACAGAAATTCGTGATTTTTACATATGAATACAAGGTTCTATGTCTAAGCTGTATTATATGTAAATTTTGTCAAGTTATTGTGAGCGAAGTGGTTTCTATGGCCGTTTTTTCAAATGATGCCAAAAACTTAGAAAGTGGTTAAAATGTACACATTTGTTCACTGTGTCTCTAGATATTGACACATTTTGTTCAAATTTTGTGCAGATGTGTATTTATGCAGGAGTCATACAAATTTGCTATTTTGGAAATAAAAACATATATTTGGAGTCCTTGGCAACCAAATAATTCTCAAAATTATAAAAAAAAAAAAACACACTCTGTTTAGACCTTGTATCTATCTTTCATCTTCACAGCTGTAGTTCTTTTTTTTTTTACATACATGTATATATGTCTTATGGGAAGGCCAATAAACCTTCTTTGAGACAAGAGAATTGGATATTTGATAAGACAGTTTATAGTAACCATGGCAATGACAAACGCCTGGTTAGGCATAAAGGATCTTCAAATTGCATTTTACTACATGTATCATGCATTCTGTATCCAACAGTGAGCGGAATTGCATGTGACATCACCACAATAACATATAGATGGTTACAAAAAATTACAATTAACATATCTTCTGTTCGGAGGGGAGAAGAGCTAAATATAGCAGCTCATAATATAATAGTCTGTGGTGGAGGTTGGAATGAGACCAATGTCAAAAGTTGATCGGCCAAATCCTTTTCTGAGAAGTTTATGACACCGAGAGCCAGCCAGGCTTATGATGGCTCGTTGTGACCAGGACATTCTGAAGTTTTTAGAAGTAGTTATCTCTTTCATGAAAACTAGAGCACAACTTTGCAGTTTAGTTGTCATGGTAACTATTTGATAATAAATTTAAATACTCAGAAAATACACATTTTACAGGAACTTATAGTTATGTTATTAAAAAATATTTTGTCAGAAACTAAAATTCAATTTTCGAACCATAGCAACCACTGGTAAATAAATATACAGTAATGATCGTAAGATCGAGTTTCATTGTTGTCATGGTAGCCAAATGATTCAAAATTTTACTCTTCAATCTACTCAAAAACTTAATTTTTGTTCTAAATAAGGGCCAAAAAAGATGCAAACACACATCTGCTGTTCATTGCAGCAATGTCCAAATGAGTTTATTTTGGACTAATAAGAGCGATTGTAAATTTTGACTAAAGTATCGTAATATTGTTGCCATGGAAGAGTTTAAAATGTGCAATTTTTGCTATTTTTCCTTGCAGAATTTTCTAATAACTTTGCGGATCATCCTATTCACTGATCTCTTTCAAACTTAGCATTGGGTCTCAACTATAATCAGTGGCGTAACTGGGGGGTCTCAAGCGGGGGGGCACGCGATTCTCTGGGGGGGGGGCACTCGCTATACTAATTGTACATTTTAGCCGGAGTTGCAAAGTTCATATGGGGGGGCACCGGGGGGGGCACAGGTCCAATATGGGGGGGCCTGTGCCCCCCGTGCCCCCCATAGGGACGCCACTGACTATAATTTAACTTGAGTTTAATAATTTTGGGCATCAACATGCCTAAAAAATAAAAATTACAAATGTGATGTGTCCTTTTTCTTCTTCTGCTTGTCATGTTCCACCTTTTCTAAGTGGAAGGTTGGTACTTCCACTCCATATATTGCGGACAGCAATCTCCCATAACAAATAAGCAGGGGAGCAGGGGGTCATTGCCCCTCCTCTGCTGAGGATAGATACCCCTGTCAAGGGGGCAGCGACCTGTAACGAGGCAGCAGTCTGCCAGTTACCCCTATACTAGGGGCAATGATCCCATACCAAGGGGGCCAGCATGATCCCCTACTTAGGGGGCCAGCAAGATATATTGGAAACATTTTGATAGATAGATAAATAGCTGACACATTCCGCTTTATATTAAAGGTTCAGTGGCATCCCTATGGGGGGCAGGGGGGCATGTACCCCCCCCCATATTGGACCTGTACCCCCAAGGTGCCCCCCATTTGAACTTTCCAACTCTGGCTAAAATATGCAATAAGTATAGTGGGTGCCCCCCCAGAGAATCGCGTACCCCCCCCCCCCCAGGTGCCATCCCACTCAAGACCCCTAGTTATGCCACACTGGGAAGGTTGCATTGTTTGGCCAGTGGGGCTCTGTACCTACCCTAATTTTTCAGACCTCTGCGGGAGTATTAATGTCAACTTAGGCATACAATGCTTATGCTACTAGATTTTGTTTGGTGGAGAGAGTTAGCTTCTCCCCCGGTTTCTACACCTGTGTTGGCATTTTTCATTTTTGACGGGGAGAGGGTTGACCAAATAAAAAAACTTTTTTTGGAATTTCAGTGGTGCGAATTGATGCAAAGAAAGCTTAATGGGATGCATTTTCTCTCCGGCTACACCAGTTTTTGCGAAAATGTTATTTTCTGCTATTCCGCAAGCATTTTTAAGTCAATTTATTTGTCAGAAAAAGTTTTCCAGTTTTCCACAAGTGACATTTAGACTGCTTCCAAGTTATTTTTAGGTATATAAATGCATCAATTACTGGTTTTCTATATTTGTTGATGTAAGACTGCAAATTGAGTATGAATTAAGTCAAGAAATATATATCATCTATTTTAGCTGTTTAGAAAATGGGTGCCATGGCAACAAGAAATGTATCAAAGTCTTATGTGGTGCAAATAATCCTTACACTAAAAGTACATAATGACGTTTATAAAAAAAAAAATATATATATATATATATACAGTTAAATATAAATGGGTTTTATGGTGTTACAATTCTATTTTTACCATTCAAAACAATTCTTTGGTTGTCATGGTTACTTAACCCATTCAGCAACCTCAAGCCGATATGATAATTGATGAATATCAAAAGGCAAACAGTTTATTTCAATGAAATATTTGGTATAACACACTTCTGAATTCCTACGATACAGTATTATGGCCAGAAGCTAATCTGACTCTAGGGTTGCTATGGCAACATCATTTAAAAAGTGCTCATAACTTATAATAACCATAATTTCACCTTTTTACGTGCCTACTTTCACTCATTAATATTAAAACTCAATGAAACCCCAGAATTTGGATGGGGCATACAAGGCCACGTTTACCACAAATACTATATGTTGTCATGGTAACCAGTCAAATGTATTGCTAAGATGGTTATTGGTTAAATAGGTTGCTGCTGAAGCTTAAAAATTATATATTGCACGACAACATACTCCTGTTTACCCACAAATTTAATTTTTTCTTAGTATGTCTAATATTTGAATTATGATGCCCTAATTATAGTAAATTATCTGGTTTCCATGGCAACCATATATTATTCTGGCGGTTCTTTTTTTTCCTTGCCAAACAGTGTCACTCAAAATGTGTTTTCAGGTAAATTTGAAGCACTAACCAGCGAAAAATTGATACCCCAAAAATCCAAATAAATGGACAGGAAATCGAATTCGTTAAAACATTCAACTACTTGGGAATAATTTTGGATGAAAATCTTAGCTGGAGAGGTCACTCAGATCACGTAACTAAGAAGATATCAAAAACAATAGGTATCTTAAATAGACTTAAAAACATTCTTCCTCTACAACCCCTGCTTAACATATATAACTCCTTGATTCTGTTACATCTTAACTATGGCGTTTTTCTGTGGGGTGTTAAACATCGGCAGGTAGAAATTTTACAGAAAAAGGCAGTACGCGTACTCAGCAAGAGCAGATATAATGCCCACACTAGCGTAATTTTTAAGAATTTGGGAATACTTAAATTTAGAGACATATGCACACTTCATGACTATAAGCTATGTTACAAATTCTTTAATGCCTCACTTCCGAATCATTGCTGGACTGTGTTGTCCTGAACGAGGGACCTGGACCCAGGTATGTAACCAGATCATATGATATTCACTCCTTACCTTTACCTCGAGTAAAGCATGAATTTGCAAAACAGAGTATAAAATATAGATTGCCATTAAGATATAATGACATGACAGAACTTATTAGGCAAAAGATTTTCACTCACAGTTTCATTGGATTCAAATTGTATGTAAAAAATAGTCTGATAAAAAACTACGAAACATATTTTAATAATGATAATTGTTATATTTGTTCTCAAAATCCTATATAAACTATCTGCTTCAGAATTGTAATTGTTTTAAACGTCATCTTCTTGAAGAAAGTAACCTCCTACGTCTGCATCACCCTCTCCGGTCACTGTGTGAAAACTCCAGTCAGTATGTGAATACGTTGCACTTATTCTCTTCTAGTTCCTGTCTATAAATCTTTATATATATATATAATTAAAACTCATAAAACGGTCTTGTTTATGTGAAATTTGAGATATTTTGACTGGTGGCCCCTTGGTAGCGGCTCTTGGGAGCCTTAGAGGGGTCTCCAATGTGCTTATTTTGTATGAGACAAATAAATTATCTGAATCTGAATCTGAATCTGAATCTTATTAGATGCCACAAACATCTGAAACTGCTACTTTTTGCCATATTTTTGGAACTGTAATGTTTGGAGGCATTTGTTACCATAGAAACCAAATAACCATTAATAATTATTAAGTCATGTAACATAACACATCCATATGCAGCTAACTAGACTAGAGAGGACATACGATGAAATTTCAAAATATTTTTGGCTATCCACTAGACAAAACATCCATTGGAGCTAGGTCCATTCACTTCATTGCTCCTTGACCAGCTGCAACAGTGTTTCCATGGCAACAGAATACTTTAAAATCACCAATTGCTTGCTAATACTAATAGTAAGCAGAAAGTATGTTGATATATAGACTGAATTTGAAGAAAACATGTCAAACTTCAAGTACAATTAAAGCCGTTTTGTTTCTTTTGGTTCATATTGGTTATTTAATAATGAAGGCCTTCTATGCAACATTAATCTCCATAGCGACTAAACAATTTTAAAAAGATGCTACCATTATTTTTTGGGCAACTGTCCAAACAGAGATGCTCCATTGACAAGATGATCAATTTGTTGTTTTCAGGTTATTTTTGTGTGTCAATAGGATGCATCTAATTATTTTTTCTTAAAAAATGCATGCATGATTTATTATAATTCTGTTACCATGGCAACACAGAAATACTATGAAAACCACAAATTGTGTACGTATCTGGAACAGCTATTGATTCAGGAACAGTGTCCAGCATTTGAAGGCTTTTCTTTGGGTGTGAGGGAAGCTATTTAATAAAAAGCTGTAATTTTTGAATTCTTATTTTATTGAAAGTGTTACCATGGATGCAGAAATAACAAAATTCCCCCTTTGTCGAATCCTGGAAATTTCCTTTCTATGAAACTAGATATTTCAAGGATTCATTTGACATAAATTTTTGCTATTGTAAAAGGTTCCAGAGTGTGGCAGGTGTTGATTCACAAACTCTTGAAAGCAAGTCAAAATATGGTATAATTCAATAATAACAGTTGTAACATAATTATAGACCTCCCATTATCACCAAATTTGGATTTTACTCTAGATATTACTATCGATATTTTGGTTATTCCCTAATTTGAACAAATATTTACCTCTTTTGGGAGTTTCAACTAATTTGGAGCATTATTCACCTTGCCAGATGCATTAAAGTGATAAAATTGACTTATATTTCATAATTTGATCGTTTCCATGGTAACTCAAATAACAAGATTCGGCACCAGTTTTCACACTGTTGAATATTAGTTCAGAAAACTACAGATCCTGACGATTAAAACTATGTATCATTTGCCCATCTGGCTCTTGGTGTCACGAAACTCTTAAAATAAGCCACTTTTTGGCCTTTGGCCGCTCATCTATTATGATTGAACATTGCTAAGATTCCATGAAGACGACAACAAAAAATATTATCAGACGTCAGCGTCAAAATTATCTTTAAACATATTCACATTTTATATTTTAACAATGGCACTTACGTAATTGGGTCCACCAACAAGTAGGATAAAAGTGAAATCTGGCCACTTGTCCACCCAGAAATGGAAACCAACATTGGTCATAATTTCCCCAGACAACAATCCCTGCACCTAAAATTAGAATACATGTAGGTGTCCAGTATACATGCATGTACAAAATTAAAAGCTAATCATAATATCATTGAGATAGACAGGGACATTACAATTAGGGGCCGACCAGATGATAGTTGGGGGGGACTATGGACCTTACCCCCGGGACGAACTTTTTTTTTCGTTCGCGGCGCGTCAACGAACAATTTTTTTCGCATGCGCATTCGCGACAAACTTTTTAATCGGAATTTTAACATTACGGTACCCCAGTTACAGGTGGAAACAAATTTTTTTTTTAATTTCCATGTGCTGAACAAACTTTTTTTTCAGTTTCAAGTGGGAAACAATCTTTTTTTTTCACCAAATATCCATAGCCCCCCCCCCCCCCAAAGATCATCTGGTCGGCCCCTTATGTGAAGAATGACTGAGGGTTTAAGGAGGTTTTATTACTCCCATACAAATGTGGACCACCCTAATTTAGTATACATCTTGCTCCTGCTTGAGTGTGATATGTTGTCCTTCTGACTAACACTGCATCCTAAATGTTTGGAAATAATAAATACATTTGAAAAAATCTTTCATATTGAATGATTACTCACCAAATAAGTTGAACCCTCAGGATTCCAACTATTTACCACCTCCAGTGCCTTCGGCAGATCACTTCTTTCCAATAATATTGACATTGTTCAGATTCACATCAGATTTCCTTATATTTTATTCTGAAATAAATGTATATTCTTGTTAATCCCCAATTGGTCCCTATCTACACTTAGTACACCAGTTTCTCAAGTCATTTCCCTAACATTTATATCTTTGAGCAGGGCTTTGGATTCGGACAGAAAGCAAACCGACTCCGACTCCTGACTCCTTTGCAAACCTGAAAAACGACTCCAACTCAGACTCCTTAGGTCTCCTGAATTTCGACTCCGACTCCCGACTCGTCTTATCGGCATTGTTTGACACAAATATTATGTGTTTAGAGGAAAGAAAATTCCACAATGTCTCTATATCATTTTGTCTATGGATACTTAAGCTAAGGCATTTTTAATACAATCTTTTTTTTGTCAAGGTTTTTGAAGATTTAGGAACCATCAAATTAACTTTCGACTCTGACTCCGACTCCACCTGAAAGTCAACTTTTGACTCGGACTCCAACTCCACCCAAAACCTCCAACTCCACAATACCCGACTCTGACTCCAAAGCCCTGGTTTTGAGTATACTATTCTTTTATGAATGTACTTCCTTTTGTAAATCGTAGAGTAAAATATAATGGGTAGAAAAGTTAGAATTGATAAGCCAGTAAGAAACTTCAATGTGCATTATGGAACAAGGCGTAATGGAGAGGTAAGCAGGAGCAAATTCTGTTCTTTTAAGTTTGAACTCCCAGCTTTGGGCCTCTGTTTCTGGTATTAATAGTAGTGATATTCTGAAATAAATTATACCGTATGACTATAGAGGCTTTAATGTGTCAGTTTCAACCTTCAGGGCTGTTGTTACACTGAAGGGGCAGTTGCCTGTCAAACTTTCCTGCATATGAATTATGGCAGAATTCACCGCCTGTTGTGGCAGCTCACTGCTACTGCCTCGATCTTATGCATGTATACAGAGAGAACAATCTCTCAATAAATGTTAGGTATGAACTCTAGCTGTGTGTAGAGTAACTTGTCAGTGTTTTCAGGAATGGTTGCTCCCTGGGCTGCCTGGGGAGCCAGCCAAAAAGCACATGGCCCACTTGAAATCCTCATTGATGAAAATCATGAAATGTTGTAAAAGATGTAAAATAAATGAGGGTTTCAAATAATGGAGAGACAACAGGAGCAGTATCCCAGTAACTAATCAAAATCTACCTGTCCTTGTGCTAAGTGAGCTGCCTATTGTGGCATGAGCTGTTCTCATGTCATAATGTTGAGGATGATATTCATAATGATTCAGTTTTTGTCTCCTTACTGCTACACAGGTCTGTATAAATAATAATTGCATTGCACTGTCCTGACCTGTATCACTGGGGAAGCAAGCTTCAACAAAAATTCCCTATCTGCAGTGGTGCATGACAACTATTATGTATTAGTACTCACTGGCATATCAAAACATTGAGCCACAATCAGCAGTAGAATACCAGAAACTAGTAATTTTATAATGCAATTATATAACATTTATACAATAATGTTATACTGTACCTGTGTAATCACAAGACTGGACTGACGTGAGTTATATTCATTCCTTGTATTACATTAAAATGGAATATAAACATCGCATTCTTAAATTTGAATATATGTCAAAGTTCATGCATTATAAACCACAGATGAAACCACTGAACCTAAACAGTGCATGTCCCAATTCAGAAGTGGCAGTTTTTTTAACTTTGCCTTTCATAAACCTTGAACTATTTCAGGCATGCACTTAAGGTATTTTTGAGTCCTTTAATTTGTGTTTATAGAAGCATTCAGTGACAAGTATGTCATACCAGTGCAAAGTTTGAGCATACTTAAGAAAACCTGTACCAAGAAAATAATTTTTTTAAAAGATAAGCCTGCTGTACAAATTGTTTTTCCAGCATTTTTTTTATTCGAATTAGGACTTGAATAATAAATTTATGTAAACACTAGCCGTAATTGCTTGACATTGTAATAAGTACTCTTAGAGTTTCATTAGCATTGTGATGAAGCTCTGTATCACTTGATAACTCATATATGCAAAACAATCAGTTGAAGATAGATAACCAAAACTTTTTTTTCGTGGACACAATGTACATGTTATTTTACTCAATCTTTTCTGTATTGCTACCTTCGTGATATTATACCTCCTTTTTCAATTTTGTAAATAATCCATTGCCACCCGATGGACAGAAAAATCCAACTTGTAAATGAAGTTTAACGGAACCAGGGTTGTCATCCCCAATGAAACAATAAACATTTCTTCCTAAAGACAACAGTTTTCTTGCCAATGTACAAATAATGAATTTAGCTATTCCTTTCTTGCGATGTTCCTCCAGGACATACAGCATTCCCATCGCTCCTGTGAAATAGCTCAGTTCCCAGGCCACCAAATTTCCCTTTTCATCCTTCACTCCCAATGCGGGGTAGTTTTTGATATGATCCGTAATGTATTCAATTCTGCCTTTTCCCGGGAGACTCCAATGAGCATTTAGAGTTTCAGCATCATCAATGGTAAGTTTACAGGGAGTGTATGATTCTGGTAGTTGACTGTAAAAGTAATCAGTTAGATTTTAAAATAATAAAATGCATGCATATGCTCATTATGATGTACGAGTCTGGTTTTAAACTATTGGCAATGATGCACTTTCATCCAAGCAAATGCTATGGCATGATTGCCTGAATTTTGATCATATCAGTTACCGATATGGCCCTCCTTAGATGGAAATAACTTAAAGTGGCAGTACCCTTAACAGAGTGTATTTACATGCAGAAAAGAGCATATGACATGTTTTAGAAATTTAAGTAATACAGAGTTTCTTACAATGACTTTAACTCTTTGGCATTAGTTGTGTAAAGTTTTATTTTGTTGCAGAAAACAATTTTTGCCTTCCATGTGTCGACTATTTCTTTGTAAACTTCCTCCTGATCTTCTGGAAAACCTGAAAATAAATCATAATTTGTATCAATCCGACAAACCAATATTTTTTTATGCGTGTGTAAGGTGCTTTTGTATAATTATGCATTAAATTGAAAAGGAAAATTATCTCTAATACTGTCTTGAAGAAAAAAATCTGTTGGCCTGGCTTTCATGCAAAATGGGGTGTCACTTGACTCACTTCCATAAGCAATGTGAATTTAAAGAAAGTGGTGTGAACGCTACAAGTCGCAACATCGATATTTTATTGAGAATAGCAGAGGAGGCGGGAAGGCTTCTCCTGATTCTGGTGCTGGCCTTAAATTTTTATAGATATAGATAATAATGTATACATTCGATTTCTGTAGTTCACCATGGCTTGCTTTATTGGGCTACTCACTTAGAAACGTTATATCCTTCTCCTCCTTTAAAGGCTTTGATTCCAGTAGCATTTTCGTGAGATTGCAGGGATCTAGAGTTGCGAAGGCCGCCATATCTGCCAGGAACTCATATTTCTGAAAAAGGAAAATATTGCATGAAAGTTTATAATGGCTGGTTTCTCTAATATGTCAATTTAAATTTGATTAATTAATTCGTGAAATTACCAAGGGACAAGAGGGTCCCACGAAACTAACAGATTGGAATCAAATTAAATATTTTACGATCAACTAGACCCATGAACCAGTCATTGAGAGTGGGGCACTGCGGTATCCTTTCCCCTCCGGAGCCCAGGGAAAACTACTACTGCTCCTATTGCTACCACTACTGAGGGAATGAGGAGGTGTGACAGCATTAGTATTGGTATGTGATGATAGAGGTGTAACAAGAAAATCTTTAAAAAAAAAAAGATATATGCTGGCAGTAGTGATTACATTTTCAAAATTTACAATAAGAGTATGTTTTGCCAAAAGAATTTTAAAATATGGTATAAGAGAAACTACAGATGAACCCATGATATGGTATAAGAAGCTATAAGAGGAATTATAGATGAACCCATGATAGATCTATCTATCTAGGCTATCTGTCTATCTCTCACCCTCTCTATCTCTTCCCAAGGGGGCATGCGATACTCCGGAGACACCAACTATACTTTTTCCATATATCTCTCACTAACTAGGTCTGGAACACACATATATCATGGGTTCATCTATAAATCCTCTTATAGCTTCTTATACCTGCTCTGCTGATCTGCACTAACTTGTGTATTGCATTGACTGTTATTTTTATTCCTATAGCAGTTTAGCTGGAGTTGGCAGGTTCATATGGGGGAGTATAGGTTCAATATGAATCACTATTAATTAGTAAGTCACTATATATGACTGTCAATCCCTAACTGTTAATCAGACATCCCTTACTGTTGTTAATCAGTTAGTCACTACCTGTTAGTCATTAAGTCCGTTGTTTTGGTAGTTACTATTTGTTAGTCACTAAATATGTTATTTAGTCACAAACTGTTAGTTAGTCAAGAACTGTTAGTTAGTCAAAAACTGTTAGTTAGTGAGAAAGTGTTAGTTAGTGAGAAAGTGTTAGTTAGTCAAAACTGTTAGTAGTCAAAACTGTTAGTCTGTCAAAACTGTTAATTAGTCAAAAACTGTTAGTCAGTCAAAGACTGCTAGTAGTCAAAAACTGTAAGTTGGTCTAAAACTGTTAGTAGTTAAAAAAAACTGTTAGTAGTCAAAAACTGTTTGTAAGTCAAAATGGTTAGTTAGTCAAAGCTGATAGTAGTCAAAAACTGTTATTCAATCAAAAACTGTTAGTTAGTCAAAAACTCTTAGTTAGTCAAACTATTTGTAGTCAAAAACTCTTAGTAGTCAAAAACTTTAAGTCAAAATGGTTAGTTAGTCAAAAACTGTTAGTAGTCAAAAACTGTTTGTCAGTCAAAAACAGTTAGTTAGTCAAAAACTGTAAGTTAGTCAAAAACTATTTGTAGACAAAACTGTTGGTAGTCAAAAACTGTAAGTCAAAAATGGTTAGTTAGTCAAAATCTGTTAGTAAGTCAAAAATGGTTAGTTACTGTTAGTCAACAACTGTTAGTTAGTCAAAAACTGTTAGTTAGTCAAAAACTGTTAATTAGTCAAAAACTGTTAATTAGTCACTAATTGTCACTAACTGTTAGTCACTAACTGTTAGTTAGTCACCAACTGTTGGTCAGTCACCATCTGTTAGTCAGTCACCAATCACTAACTGTTAGTTGGTCACTCACTGTTAGTCAGTCACTAGCTGTTAGTCAGTCACTAACTGTTAGTTAGTCATGTGAGTCAGCTAGTCCTTAACTGTTAGCAAGTAACTTTAAGTAAGTTACTAAGTGCTAGTCCCTGACTGTTAGTCATTTTGTCCCTAACTGTTGTTCATCAGTTGGTTTCTACTGTTAGTAAGCCACTGTTGTTAGTCACTTAGTGTTAGTAAGCACTAACTGTTGTTGATTCACTAACTGTTTGTTAGTCTTTAACTGCCAGTTAGTCACTAACTGTAAGTCACTAACAGTCTGTTAATCATCCCAAGGATGTGCCACCCAGAATTGGACCTATAAATAGAACAAACTGCTCTCATTACTATTCACCCCCAATTGTTACAACTCACCCCCAATTATTTCAGGTCCTGCAACAATTGTATCTGCACTATTTGGTCGATTAATGAGTGGCAGGTGTACTTTTACATCAATGCAACAATATTAAGTATTTGTGATCATAAGATATTTTGTAATGCTCTAGCTGATATTACTAAATGGTGGGGACCAAACCGGTTGACACTTTTCCGTATGGGGCAACCAGTATAGTATGCTGGCTGCAGAGCCAATACTGTACTACAACAAATCTTGTCCTAAAGTTCAAGAAGCCAGCATAAAAAAAAGTATGCCACTGTCAAGAAGGTTGTGAAAGAGATAGATTGATCCAATTACAGCCTGATTAATGCATAATTGAAGGAATGTACAGAGCACAGCGTAATGAAGCAAACCTTCTTTTATATATTGTAGAATACCAATTTAAAAGGTAATGCACAACTTGTACTGGATTTGTATATCATACTATATACGTACATGTTACCTGTCGCACCATTCATTGTTTTTATCTTTTTCTGTTAAACTATAATCGTTTGTTCAAGCAACTTTTAAATTGAATTACATGTCAACTTTAAAGGTGTTAGCGATCAGAATTGATGTCTCCATATATTTTATCTATTTTATGAAACTTACATTTTTAGGTCCACCGACAAGTAAGATGAAAATGAAATCTGGCCACTTGTTTACCCAAAATTGAAGACCAACATTGGACATCGTTTCCCCAGACAACATTCCTTGTACCTGAAACACAACACACAACACATAATCTGTAGCAAATTTTTAAAAATCTGTTGTTTCTTGAACTTATTTTCATTAGGATGTACGGCAACATTTAAAATTAGGATATTTCACTTCATGCATACTCGTATATAAAATATATACGAATCTTGTTCCAAATGCGACACAAAGTATGCTGCCTCATATTGTTCGAAAACATCGACTCAGTTTGAATATCTTCTTTTCGTTTAATAAATTTACTCACCAAATATGTCAAACCCTCCAATTTCCAATTTTTTACTACCTCCAATGCCTTAGGGAGATCACTTCTTTCCAATAATATTGACATTGTTCCAATTCACCAAGGAAAAGATCCTAATGATATGTATTCATTCTGAAACAGAATACAGATTGAGTAATGACTGCCATCATTATAATAAACATGTTCGTTTTCTTTAGATTTATGTTTTTTCCATTTGAAAGACCAACAACAAAGCATTATAACTTTTTTGACACTTGTCAAAGAACAATCTGATATTTCAGTTTTTTTCCTCAAATTAAAAGAAGACATCAAGTTGAGAAAAGATTCATCAACTAATTTCAAGGAGTGCAAATTATAAAAGTTTCCAAAGGTTCGATTTTAGCATTACATTTCAAACATCATATTACGAAATACAAGGGTGCCAGAATAAAGGGAGCAGGGGGGCAATTGCCCCTCCTGACCTTGAGCAGGGGTGCAGAGGGGGGAGCAAGGTGTGCCCTGATGACCTTAATAGATCTGTATTAACACAAAACACTATCAGGCCTTGTTTAGGCACAAATAATCGTATATACAAATTTTTTTTTTTCTAATTTTGCTGTAGGCCAACTAATTGGATTTTCCCTTTTTCGTACCGATCCTGCTGCCTGCATTTCCTTCCGGCACCCTTGATGAAATACATACACATATTACAGGTATGCAAATTAGATACAAGCAGTCAGTTAGTATGGTAATTAATTGTATAAGATATTTAAAATTTTAACATACAGAGTTTGAGGATTGCAGCCAACAGAGCATTTTTTAAGGATTTTCGACTGGGAGACCAACAGATCTAAGTTACGACGTAATTTGGGGTTCCGCGATGCACAACATTTATAGATCAGCTGAAGATCCATATATATATCTATAAGTATACATGTATAAATGTAGACGTCTAACTAGCAAAAAATATTTGAATATTTGAGCTGATTGATAATTTAGGAACTTGCTGATTTCCACCATAATCAGCTTCACAAATTTTAAATAAATGAAAATTGTAATTCATAAGAAAGGTGACATAATCTGAATCTGAAACAATTATTTTAAAGACTATGTAGAATTCTTCTGGTTTGAAATAAAATTCTTCCTAAGAACTCCAAAATTAAGACAATCAGACATCCAAGTGTGCAATAAATATAAGTTCATCGGAAAAAGTTGGTTTCCCAGTGACTCCAATTTAGCAATGACTGGTAGACCAAATCTGTCCACTGGGAGGTCATTTGGTCTCCCAGTTACTATGTTTAAAAAAATGCACTGGCAGCCAAAGCTGAGACAGCTGTAAATTAAAAAAATTCTTTACAAAAAATAATTGTAGCCAGCACTGGAGTACAATAAGAATTATTGTTCATTGAGTTACAGGTAATTTCATTAGTACGCGATTCTTAGCTTCTAGACACACCAAATACATGAAATTTTTAGTTAATCTGATTGGTTTAGGAACAACAGAACGTCACACATTTGATATATCAAACGTAGTGAGTACTGGTTTAGCATTGATTCCTCACAGCCAAGTGTGAATGACAAGAATCGCATGGTAATGAAATCGCCTGTAAACATGCATTCTAGCTATTGAGAAATTCACTTCTTATGCACTTAGGCCAAACATATTTTGCTGGCCCACATAGGATATATATGTAAAATATAAAAAATCATTTCGGCCAGGACTTGAACCCAGGAGTTTCAAAATACCACAGCGGAACCCTCCCCACTGCACAACTGAAATTACTTGAATGAGGTTTCTCTTAGAATACTAGTTGGTCAAATCTAACAAGAACATAAAAAACAAATGGAGGCAATTTTTAAAGCAAATTCAGCTTGTTTAGCAAATTAGACCACATCTGCATGTCTTTTACGCTGATCCCGCAAAAAGCGTCCCGTTCCGCACCTGCCCATCCGCGTTTTATTACCCGCCGGTCCGCAAATTAGCACGGTCCGCATTTTACTACGACGCTAGCCCGCAATGTGACGATTCATCACAGGCGAATGTTTGTGTATCTAAGATCGCCGAAGAAATATATATAGCCAGCTAGAGCAGACAATATTCCTAAGCAGATAGTTCTGCTATGGATCTGAGATGCTGTCTACAAAAAGGAAGGGCAAACCCTGAAAAAAAAGGGTCAGAGGCATTCGTTGCCTGACACTAGATCTATATCATTAATTATGCGATTCCTACAGTGCAGTCAATTGCAACCTGGTGACATGATTCACTTGCAAGTTAGTGGAAATATGTGAAATTTCTTACCTGCTTGTGCACAAGACTGAAGTCATATAATTGTGTCATGTTCATTCAATGTGGCGCATTAAAGTAGAACATTAGCCATGTTGAATGCCTGTTTATGTCAATGCACATGTAAAACTTGGTTTTGCTATAAAACCACTAAACCTCAAAATGTAGGGCACGTTCCCATTCAGCAGTGGCAGTTTTCAGAATCCTTGAACTATTTTCAAACCCTTCATTTCTTGTTTCTGCCTTCTTCATGTTTCGTGAAGTGTTGTAAAATGTTTATCAGGCTTTAGTTGAGCATATCACAGAAACTGCCTTAACATTTTTAGTTCCTAAGCTTTATCAAAGTATACAATGTATAAGTAAGGGAGAGTGGGGTACCATGAGCCATGGGGTACCATGAGCCATGGTACCCAGAGAAAAACAGGGTGATGGATTCGCTTGCTAGGCGACCATATACTCTCTTTATTAGTGCAGAAGTGGATAATTTAGAAACCATAATTTTTCTTGTCAATGTCTGACCCAGAATTGAAAAAATAAATAAATTGACCTGTGAAAAGTAATTTAATGAGAGGTGATATGTTCCTCCAGGTATTTCAACCATTTCTAGCATCTTGATAAAACTTGGTCTGCTTAAAGTAGTATGTCATACGCTAGAATGACATCATAACATTGGCACTAGGATAAACTGGAAAATGGTGAAATGCACCAATAGCTGAAATTTACAAATGGGGCACCATGAGGCATTTGAGATGGGGCACCTTGAGTCAGTTTCAACAAAGGTTTAATGCTCCCTCATCTTAGTTGCTAACAACATCAGTTACTCTGCTGCAGTAAGTCCATAACTATCATCTATTTTGTTTGGGGTGGAATTGGGGGGTTGTGCAGGGGTGGATCCAGGATATATCTTACGGAGGGGGCGGCAGTGTTCAGGGGTGGATCCAGCAAATTTCTGAAGGGGGGAGTGTTCAGGAGTAGATTCTGAAAATATCAATCTGACAAAGGTTGCTCAGGGGTGAATCCAGGAAATATATGGGAAATATCAGGGGTGGATCTTGTGGAGGGAGGGGGGGGGTCGGTTCAGGGTTGGATCTGATGGTGAGGCATCCATTTTGTTTAGGGTGGAAGTGGGGGGTTCTTCAGGGGTGGATCCAGGATATATCTTACAGAGGGGGCGGCAGATAGATAGATAGATAGATATGGTAAGTGCAGCCCTCTAAGCCCAGTTCTGGGCGCTCGCGAGGGTTGATTGATGAGATGAGAGAGAGAGCGGGAGTCCTCAACATGTTACACATTTACCACATGTGAGGGATCTTTTACTTGCCCAGCATAGACACTGATACAAGGGGCCGCCAATTTAACGTCTCATCCGAACGACATCCAGCTGGGATTTTGATCATGAAGGTACACTGAAAATTTTGGGTTCCCCACCGGGGTTCGAACCCGTGCAGGCAGTTGAGCAGGCGGGAACCTTAACCACTACACCACCCAGCTGCCTAGCTGCGGCAGTGTTCAGGGGTGGATCCAGGAAATTTCTGAAGGGGGGGGGGTTTCAGGAGTAGATTCTGGAGATATCTGACTGGGGGGGGGGGGTTGGATTCAGGAAATACATGGGTGGAGGGGATCAGGGGTGGATCTTGTGGAGGGGGGGGGCGGTTCAGGGTTGAATCTGGTCATGTGGCATCCATTTTGTTTGGTGTTGAATTGGGGGTTGTGCAGGGGTGGATCCAGGACATATATATTGGTGAGGGGAACAGGGAGAGGGGTGGATCATGTGGAGGGGGGGGGGGGTCGGTCCAGGGGCAGATCTAGTAGGGGGCATCTAATTTGTTTGGTGCTGGATCGAAGGGTTGTGCAGGGGTGGATCCAGGATCTGGTTGGATGGTCAGGGGTGTATCCGGGATATATCTGGCAGGGGGGGTTGGATTCAGGAAATATCAATCCGCAGAAGGTTGCTCAGGGGTGGATCCAGGAAATATATGGGTGGGGGGATCAGGGGTTGATCTTGTGGAGGGAGGGGGGCGGTTCAAGGTTGGATCTGGTGGTGGAGCATCTTCTTTGTTTGGGGTGGAATTGGAGGGTTTTGCAGGGTCGGATCCAGGATGTATCTCTGAGGGGGCGGCAGTGTTCAGGGGTGGATCCAGCAAATTCTGAAGGGGGGGGAGTGTTCAGGAGCAGATTCCGGAAATATCAATCTGATCTGGATCCAGGATATATCTTACAGAGGGGGCGGCAGTGTTCAGGAAATTTCTGAAGGGGGGGGGAGTGTTCAGGGGTAGATTCTGGATATGTCTGACTGAGGGAGGGGGAGGTTAGATTCAGGAAATATCAATCTCACAAAGGTTGCGCAGGGGTGGATCCAGGAAATATATGGGTGGGGGGATCAGGAGTGGACCTTGTGGAGGGGGGGGGGGGGTGAAGGGTTGAATCTGGAAGTGGGGCATCTATTTTGTTTGGGGTGGAATTGGGGGGTTGTTCAGGGGTGGATCCAGGATATATCTTACAAAGGGGGCAGCAGTGTTCAGGGGTGGATCCAGCAAATTTCTGAAGGGGGGAGTGTTCAGGAGTAGATTCTGGAAATATCAATCTGACAAAGGTTGCTCAGGGGTGGATCCAGGAAATGTATGGGAGGGGAGGATCAGGGGTTGATCTTGTGGAGGGGGGGCGGTTCAGGGTTGGATCTGGTGGTGGAGCATCTTCTTTGTTTGGGGTGGAATTGGAGGGTTTTGCAGGGATGGATCCAGGATATATCCTACAGAGGGGGCGGCAGTGTTCAGGGGTGGATCCAGCAAATTCTGAAGGGGGGGGAGTGTTCAGGAGTAGATTCTGGAAATATCAATCTGACAAAGGTTGCTCAGGGGTAGATCCAGCAAATATATGGGTGGGGAGGATCAGGGGTTGATCTTGTGGAGGGGGGGGGGGGGTTCAGGGATGAATCTGGTGGTGAGGCATCTATTTTGTTTGGGGTGGAATTGGGGGGTTGTACAGGGGTGGATCCAGGATGTATCTTACAAAGGAGGCGGCAGTATTCAGAAATATATGGGTGGGGAGGATCAGGGGTTGATCTTTTGGAGGGGGGGGGGGGGCGGTTCAGGGTTGAATCTGGTGGTGAGCAACTATTTTGTTTGGGGTGGTATTAGGGGTTGTGCAGGGGTGGATCCAGGATATATCTAACAGAGGGGGCAACAGTGTTCAGGGGTTGATCCAGGAAATTTCTGAAGGGGGGAGTATTCAGGGGTAGATTCTGGAGATATCTGACTGGGGTTGCTCAGGGATGGATCCAGGAAATATATGGGTGGGGGGAACAGGGAGAGGGTTGGATCATGTTGAGGGGGGGAGTCGGTCCAGGGGCGGATCTGGTAGGGGGCATCTATTTTGTTTGGTGGTGGATCGAAGGGTTGTGCAGGGGTGGATCCAGGATATATCTGGTTGGATGGTCAGGGGTGTATCCGGGATATATCTTACATAGGGGCAGCAGTGTTCAGGGGTGGATCCAGGAGATATCTGGCAGGGGGGGGGGTTGGATTCAGGAAATATCAATCCGAAGAAGGTTGCTAAGGGGTGGATCCAGGAAATATATGGGTGGGGGGATCAGGGGTTGATCTGGTAAGGGGGGGGGGGGGCAGTTCAGGGTTGGATCTGGTGGTGGGGCATCTATTTTGTTTTGGGTGGAATTGGGGGGTTGTGCAGGGGTGGATCCAGGATATATCTTACAGAGGGGGCGGCAGTGTTCAGGAAATTTCTGAAGGGGGGGGGAGTGTTCAGGGGTAGATTCTGGATATGTCTGACTGAGGGAGGGGAGGTTAGATTCAGGAAATATCAATCTCACAAAGGTTGCGCAGGGGTGGATCCAGGAAATATATGGGTGGGGGGATCAGGAGTGGACCTTGTGGAGGGGGGGGGGGTTAAGGGTTGAATCTGGAAGTGGGGCATCTATTTTGTTTGGGGTGGAATTGGGGGGTTGTTCAGGGGTGGATCCAGGATATATCTTACAAAGGGGGCAGCAGTGTTCAGGGGTGGATCCAGCAAATTTCTGAAGGGGGGAGTGTTCAGGAGTAGATTCTGGAAATATCAATCTGACAAAGGTTGCTCAGGGGTGGATCCAGGAAATATATGGGTGGGGAGGATCAGGGGTTGATCTTGTGGAGGGGGGGGGGGCGGTTCAGGGTTGGATCTGGTGGTGGGGCATCTTCTTTGTTTGGGGTGGAATTGGAGGGTTTTGCAGGGATGGATCCAGGATATATCCTACAGAGGGGGCGGCAGTGTTCAGGGGTGGATCCAGCAAATTCTGAAGGGGGGGGGAGTGTTCAGGAGCAGATTCCGGAAATATCAATCTGACTAAGGTTGCTCAGGGGTAGATCCAGCAAATATATGGGTGGGGAGGATCAGGGGTTGATCTTGTGGAGGGGGGGGGCGGTTCAGGGATGAATCTGGTGGTGAGGCATCTATTTTGTTTGGGGTAGAATTGGGGGGTTGTACAGGGGTGGATCCAGGATGTATCTTACAAAGGAGGCGGCAGTGTTCAGAAATATATGGGTGGGGAGGATCAGGGGTTGATCTTGTGGAGGGGGGGGGGGGCGGTTCAGTGTTGAATCTGGTGGTGAGCAACTATTTTGTTTGGGGTGGTATTAGGGGTTGTGCAGGGGTGGATCCAGGATATATCTAACAGAGGGGGCAACAGTGTTCAGGGGTTGATCCAGGAAATTTCTGAAGGGGGGGAGTATTCAGGGGTAGATTCAGGAGATATCTGACTGGGGTTGCTCAGGGATGGATCCAGGAAATATATGGGTGGGGGAACAGGGAGAGGGTTGGATCATGTGGAGGGGGGGAGTCGGTCCAGGGGCGGATCTGGTAGGGGGCATCTATTTTGTTTGGTGGTGGATCGAAGGGTTGTGCAGGGGTTGATCCAGGAAATTTCTGAAGGGGGGGGAGTATTCAGGGGTAGATTCAGGAGATATCTGACTGGGGTTGCTCAGGGATGGATCCAGGAAATATATGGGTGGGGGAACAGGGAGAGGGTTGGATCATGTGGAGGGGGGGAGTCGGTCCAGGGGCGGATCTGGTAGGGGGCATCTATTTTGTTTGGTGGTGGATCGAAGGGTTGTGCAGGGGTGGATCCAGGATATATCTGGTTGGATGGTCAGGGGTGTATCCGGGATATATATTACATAGGGGCAGCAGTGTTCAGGGGTGGATCCAGGAGATATCTGGCAGGGGGGGGGGGGTTGGATTCAGGAAATATCAATCTGAAGAAGGTTGCTCAGGGGTGGATCCAGGAAATATATGGGTGGGGGATCAGGGGTTGATCTGGTAAGGGAGGGGCAGTTCAGGGTTGGATCTGGTGGTGGGGCATCTATTTTGTTTTGGGTGGAATTGGGGGATTGTGCAGGGGTGGATCCAGGATATATCTTACAGAGGGGGCGGCAGTGTTCAGGAAATTTCTGAAGGGGGGGGGGAGTGTTCAGGGGTAGATTCTGGATATGTCTGACTGAGGGAGGGGAGGTTAGATTCAGGAAATATCAATCTCACAAAGGTTGCGCAGGGGTGGATCCAGGAAATATATGGGTGGGGGGATCAGGAGTGGACCTTGTGGAGGGGGGGGGGGGTTAAGGGTTGAATCTGGAAGTGGGGCATCTATTTTGTTTGGGGTGGAATTGGGGGGTTGTTCAGGGGTGGATCCAGGATATATCTTACAAAGGGGGCAGCAGTGTTCAGGGGTGGATCCAGCAAATTTCTGAAGGGGGGAGTGTTCAGGAGTAGATTCTGGAAATATCAATCTGACAAAGGTTGCTCAGGGGTAGATCCAGCAAATATATGGGTGGGGAGGATCAGGGGTTGATCTTGTGGAGGGGGGGGGGCGGTTCAGGGATGAATCTGGTGGTGAGGCATCTATTTTGTTTGGGGTGGAATTGGGGGGTTGTACAGGGGTGAATCCAGGATGTATCTTACAAAGGAGGCGGCAGTATTCAGAAATATATGGGTGGGGAGGATCAGGGGTTGATCTTGTGGAGGGGGTGGGGGCGGTTCAGGGTTGAATCTGGTGGTGAGCAACTATTTTGTTTGGGGTGGTATTAGGGGTTGTGCAGGGGTGGATCCAGGATATATCTAACAGAGGGGGCAACAGTGTTCAGTGGTTGATCCTGGAAATTTCTGAAGGGGGGGAGTATTCAGGGGTAGATTCAGGAGATATCTGACTGGGGTTGCTCAGGGATGGATCCAGGAAATATATGGGTGGGGGGAACAGGGAGAGGGTTGGATCATGTGGAGGGGGGGAGTCGGTCCAGGGGCGGATCTGGTAGGGGGCATCTATTTTGTTTGGTGGTGGATCGAAGGGTTGTGCAGGGGTGGATCCAGGATATATCTGGTTGGATGGTCAGGGGTGTATCCGGGATATATCTTACATAGGGGCAGCAGTGTTCAGGGGTGGATCCAGGAGATATCTGGCAGGGGGGGGTTGGATTCAGGAAATATCAATCCGAAAAAGGTTGCTCAGGATTGGATCCAGGAAATATATATGGGTGGGGGGATCAGGGGTTGATCTGGTAAGGGGGGGCAGTTCAGGGTTGGATCTGGTGGTGGGGCATCTATTTTGTTTTTGATGGAATTGAGGGGTTGTGCAGGGGTGGATCCAGGATATATCTTACAGAGGGGGCGGCAGTGTTCAGGAAATTTCTGAAGGGGGGGGGGAGTGTTCAGGGGTAGATTCTGGATATGTCTGACTGAGGGAGGGGGAGGTTAGATTCAGGAAATATCAATCTCACAAAGGTTGCGCAGGGGTGGATCCAGGAAATATATGGGTGGGGGGATCAGGAGTGGACCTTGTTGAGGGGGGGGGGTTAAGGGTTGAATCTGGAAGTGGGGCATCTATTTTGTTTGGGGTGGAATTGGGGGGTTGTTCAGGGGTGGATCCAGGATATATCTTACAAAGGGGGCAGCAGTGTTCAGGGGTGGATCCAGCAAATTTCTGAAGGGGGGAGTGTTCAGGAGTAGATTCTGGAAATATCAATCTGACAAATGTTGCTCAGGGGTGGATCCAGGGAATGTATGGGTGGGGAGGATCAGGGGTTGATCTTGTGGAGGGGGGGGGGGCAGTTCAGGGTTGGATCTGGTGGTGGGGCATCTATTTTGTTTGGGGTGGAATTGGGGGGTTGTGCAGGGGTGGATCCAGGATATCTTACAAAGGGGGCCGCAGTGTTCAGGAAATTTCTGAAGGGGGGGGAGTGTTCAGGGGTAGATCCTGGATATATCTGACTGGGGGAGGGGGGGGGGAGTTAAATTCAGGAAATATCAATCTCACAAAGGTTGCTCAGGGGTGGATCCAGGAAATATATGGGTGGGGAGGAACGGGGGTTGATCTTGTGGAGGTTTCAGGGTTGAATGAGGTATTTGGGCATCTATTTTGTTTGGGTTGGAATTGGGGGGGGGGGGTTGGGCAGGGGTGGATCCAGGATGTATCTTACAGAGGGGGCAGCAGTGTTCAGGGGTGGATTCAGCAAATTTCTGAAGGGGGGAGTGTTCAGGGGTAGATTCTGGAAATATCAATCTGACAAAGGTTGCTCAGGTATGGATCCAGGAAATACATGGGTGGGGAGGATCAGGGGTTGATCTTGTGGAGGGGATATATCCGGGATATATCTTACATAGGGGCAGCAGTGTTCAGGGGTGGATCCAGGAGATATCTGGCAGGGGGGGGGGGTTGGATTCAGGAAATATCAATCCGAAGAAGGTTGCTCAGGGGTGGATCCAGGAAATATATGGGTGGGGGATCAGGGGTTGATCTGGTAAGGGGGGGGCAGTTCAGGGTTGGATCTGGTGGTGGGGCATCTATTTTGTTTTTGATGGAATTGAGGGGTTGTGCAGGGGTGGATCCAGGATATATCTTACAGAGGGGGCGGCAGTGTTCAGGAAATTTCTGAAGGGGGGGGGGAGTGTTCAGGGGTATATTCTGGATATGTCTGACTGAGGGAGGGGGAGGTTAGATTCAGGAAATATCAATCTCACAAAGGTTGCGCAGGGGTGGATCCAGGAAATATATGGGTGGGGGGATCAGGAGTGGACCTTGTGGAGGGGGGGGGGGTTAAGGGTTGAATCTGGAAGTTGGGCATCTATTTTGTTTGGGGTGGAATTGGGGGGTTGTTCAGGGGTGGATCCAGGATATATCTTACAAAGGGGGCAGCAGTGTTCAGGGGTGGATCCAGCAAATTTCTGAAGGGGGGAGTGTTCAGGAGTAGATTCTGGAAATATGAATCTGACAAAGGTTGCTCAGGGGTGGATCCAGGAAATGTATGGGTGGGGAGGATCAGGGGTTGATCTTGTGGAGGGGGGGGGGCAGTTCAGGGTTGGATCTGGTGGTGGGGCATCTATTTTGTTTTGGGTGGAATTGGGGGGTTGTGCAGGGGTGGATCCAGGATATCTTACAGAGGAGGCCGCAGTGTTCAGGAAATTTCTGAAGGGGGGGGGAGTGTTCAGGGGTAGATTCTGGATATGTCTGACTGAGGGAGGGGGAGGTTAGATTCAGGAAATATCAATCTCACAAAGGTTGCTCAGGGGTGGATCCAGGAAATATATGGGTGGGGAGGAACAGGGGTTGATCTTGTGGAGGTTTCAGGGTTGAATGTGGTGTTGGGGCATCTATTTTGTTTGTGTTGGAATTGGGGGGGGGGGTTGGGCAGGGGTGGATCCAGGATGTATCTTACAGAGGGGGCAGCAGTGTTTAGGGGTGGATCCAGCAAATTTCTGAAGGGGGGAGTGTTCAAGAGTAGATTCTGGAAATATCACTCTGACAAAGGTTGCTCAGGGGTGGATCCAGGAAATATATGGGTTGGGAGGATCAGGGGTTGATCTTGTGGAGGGGGGGGGGGGTAGTTCAGGGTTGGATCTGTTGGTGGGGCATCTATTTTGTTTTGGGTGGAATTGGGGGGTTGTGCAAGGGTGGATCTAGGATATCTTACAGAGGGGGCCGCAGTGTTCAGGAAATTTCTGAAGGGGGGGAGTGTTCCGCGGTAGATTCTGGATATATCTGACTGGGGGAGGGGGGGGGGGAGTTAAATTCAGGAAATATCAATCTCACAAAGGTTGCTCAGGGGTGGATCCAGGAAATATATGGGTGGGGAGGAACAGGGGTTGATCTTGTGGAGGTTTCAGGGTTGAATGTGGTGTTGGGGCATCTATTTTGTTTGTGTTGGAATTGGGGGGGGGGGGTTTGGGCAGGGGTGGATCCAGGATGTATCTTACAGAGGGGGTGGCAGTGTTCAGGGATGGATCCAGGAAATTTCTGAAGGGGGGGAGTGTTCAGGGGTAGATTCTGGACATATCTGACTGTGGGGGGGGGTTGGATTCTGGAAATATCAATCTGGCAAAGGTTGCTCAGGGTGGATCCAGGAAGTATATGGGTGGGGGGGATCAGGGTTTGATCTTGTGGAGGGAGGGTGGCGGTTCAGGGTTGGATCTAGTGGTGGGACATATTCTTTGTTTGGGGTGGAATTGGAGGGTTTTGCAGGGATGGATCCAGGATATATTCTATGGAGGGGGCGGCAGTGTTCAGGGGTGGATCCAGCAAATTCTGAAGGGGGGTGGGATTGTTCAGGAGCAGATTCCGGAAATATCAATCTGACAAAGGTTGCTCAGGGGTGGATCCAGCAAATATATGGGTGGGGGGATCAGGGGTGGATCCAGCAAATATATGGGTGGGGGGGGGCTCAGGGTTTGATCTGGTGGTGGGGCATATATTTTGTTTTGCGTGGAATTGGGGGGTTGTGCAGGGGTGGATCCAGGATATATCTTACAGAGGGGGCCACAGTGTTCTGGAAATTTCTGAAGGGGGGGGTGGAGTGTTCAGGGGTAGATTGTGGATATATCTGACTGGGGAGGGGGGGGGTTAAATTCAGGAAATATCAATCTCACCAAGGTTGCTCAGGGGTGGATCCAGGAAATAAATGGGTGGGGAGGATCAGGAGTGGATCTTGTGGAGGGGGGGGGGAATATCAATCTGGCTAAAGGTTGGGTGAGGATGAAATGGGGGGTTGTGCAGGGGTGATCCAGGATATATCTTATCAACAGGGGTTGATCTTGTGGAGGTTTCAGGGTTGAATGTGGTATTGGGGCATCTATTTTGTTTGGGTTGGAATTGGGGGGGTTGGGCAGGGGTGGATCCAGGATGCATCTTACAGAGGGGGTGGCTTTGTTTGTTGTTTGTTTGTTTGTGCTTTACGCCTCAGCAGCACCGTAGTGGGCTATATCGAGGCAGGCGATCGCCGTATGATGATGAGATGAGAAGACTGTGAGTCTGGTACATACCCTATTAATTCAGGGAAGCCCAGGGTCTTTCAGTTGCCCCAGCATAGAACACTGGATACAACCCGCCTCCATTTAATGTCCCATGGGCTCGGACTAAATTGAGTTCCGGGGTGGGATTCGAACCCACGCCCTCAGAGCCAGTGGTTGTGCAAACAAGCACTCTTAACCATTAGGCCACGGAGGAACTTACAGAGGGGGTGGCAGTGTTCAAGGATGGATCCAGGAAATTTCTGAAGGGGGTGGATTGTTCAGGGGTAGATTGTGGATATATCTGACTGGGGAGGGGGAGGTTAGATTCTGGAAATATCAATCTGGCAAAGGTTGCTTAGGAAATATATGGGTGGGGGGATCAGGAGTGGATCTTGTGGAGGGGGGGGGGAATATCAATTTGGCTAAAGGTTGGGTGAGGAGGAAATGGGGGGTTGTGCAGGGGAGGTCCAGGATATATCTTACAGAGGGGGCGGCAGTGTTCAGGGGTGGATCCAGGTAATTTCTGAAGGGGGGAGTGTTCAGGAGTAGATTCTGGAAATATCAATCTGACAAAGGTTTGCTCAGGGGTGGATCCAGCAAATATAAGGGTGGGGGGATCAGGGGTGGATCTTGTGGAGGGAGGGGGCGGTTCAGGGTTGGATCTGGTGGTGGGGCATCTATTTTGTTTTCAGCAGCATTTTCATATGCCCAATCTATCCAACATGTTGCGTGTAGGCAGTGGAACTTTGGAAGCCTTAGGCCTGGTCTAACAATACCCAATTTCTGTGACAGAATGGCAACACTACACAGTTGGAAATGTGCTAAAGACCAAGTTTAGGAAAAGACCTGGTTTAAGCTCACTTGGTGATATTTTATACCTATTTATGGCCCAAGCATGCTTAATAACAAACATACTTTTCATAATTTTAGCATGCTTTGGCTTTTTAATGCATAAAACATCACGTAAAGGAATATGAAAGTACTGTATGAAATAGCCCATTTCGGCAACTTTCATTTGGTATCATTTATGCGGCTCTATCTTAATTAGGTTAAAAGATATGGTCAAAAATGTGTCTAAAAGGGGGCGATTTTAACTAATTACGAACATAAAATATGATTAAACTTCAGGGCTCATGCGTCAATGCTTCCCATCATCTCAGACCAAATGGTTGACATATTTGGCTTTCCCGTGTCCAAAAGCATTAGTCCATCACATGATTCTCAAAAAGGGCCTAAAAACACATTTTCGTTTACCCCCCCTGTTTAGCTCACTTTCTTGGTACCAAAATGTTGCAAATATTGTCTAGATTCCATTTCTGCTTGTTTCCAGGCTTGCAAATACCCTGAAACATGTTTTATTTCAGTTTGAATGAATGAAGGTCAGGCGTCTGACAATGTCCAAAATCGCCAATGCTTTTTACTAGTTTTTCTTATATCTCTGCCTGTAATTGGGCTAGGGAGTTAATTTTAGTGTTGAAATATATGTTTTCAGACCCCAGGAGTCAGATTATGGATGTAACATGTTGCTCAATAGCATATTTATACTCTAAATTAGATCCAATTCCACTCGCGAATGGCACAATTTCGAGCGAAATTATCATTTTTAGAGATTTAAACTGTGATTGCCATCCCATCTGTTAGAATTAGTTGAAGTAATATGTATGGGTTATAACCAGGATCTTTTTTACATTTCTTTTTTGGTCCAGTTAAATTAATGGTCTTTAGCAAATTTTTCCTGGACAGAAAAAGAAATAATTGCAATATATTTCAAGAATTCCACGATCTTCATCAAATGATCAGGAAAAGGTGCAGGAATACATAATTTATTTCCCCCTCTCCCTGAGTTTAGCTCACTTCTGTGGTACCAAAATATTGCAATTATTGTCTAGATTCAATTCCTCCTTGTTTCCATGCCAGAAAATGCCCTGAAAAATGTTTTGTTGAGTTGATATGAATTGAATTTAGGCTTCGGACAATGTGCAAAATTGCCATTATTTTGACTGCATGGTATTGCCCAAATATCTCTTGACATTGAGACATAATAAAACAAGTATGTGTTTTGACCCAAAGAGTCTGAAAATGGGTATTGAAACTTGCTCAACAGCAGATTCATACCCTAAATTATATATAATTCCATCACCAATTGCAACCATTTGAGTGAAATTATCAATTTTTGAGAACAATTTGTGATTGCCAAGTCGGACAATGGTCAAAATCACCATGGTTTCTAGCTTTTAGTAACTTGTTTAACTTATGTCTTCACCTATATATATTTCTGTTCAAATTTGCTCAATGTTGTAATTTCACCATAAACCTCCTTTTCATTCGTCTTAGGAATTATCTAAGACATATGTGACTCTTCTGCAATTTGTTAAAATTATTTGCAGATCTGTCTTGATTCTATTCTTCTGTTGTTGTTGTTTTTTTTCAGTTAAAATAACGGTTCTTAGCTTCTTTCATAAAAAAATAAAGTATCACTTAAATATTCTTCAGAATTTTAGAGCCCATCCCTAAAAAGCTCTAAAATAATTACTATCTTTCAGAGGATATAGCTATCATAGACAGCGGCAATACTATTTGTCGCATTAGATGAATGGCAGAGGCTGTAACGGTATTATTTGTTAGTAAATTGTCTCACCAATTCGAGAACAAGGCATCCTGTACGATAGATATTTCAGAGAATTCTTCAAATATGTGTGCCCCATTTTTCATTGTAATAAGGGTACAATGTATTATAATTTGGAAAATTCAGGTAAGTGACTAGTCTGGTATGATCAAAGTTCTTTGAAAAGACTGGTTATAATTTTGACTTTAACAAAGCTTGAGGTAAGAAGTCACCAGGCCTTGTGAAAGCTGTGGGTGAGTCAATGTCTCTTGTATGGACAAGACACATAAGACTACATTCTCTTTCATTCAAACCTTTCGTCTCTCACTGGAACAGACCAAAAGAGGTATTATGATGCCACACAAATTAAAGAAAATTTAGCGAAATGGATCATATTCTGTGGGGGGCAACAGTGATTTTAGTGAGAAACAGTTCGACATACGAAATCCGTCTGGTCATTGTTGGACTCGAATGGTTCAAGTTCTTTCTATTAATCCGTAAGAGAAGTCTCTGTGATGGTCCTGTTTTGTGGCTGCTCAAGCAATGTTGCAAATAAATTATGTCATGTGCTGATGCACACAGATCTATACCCAAATACATGCCAAAACTGAACAGTTTCTGTTGAAACCTATCTGATGACCGAATTGGCTTGCAGTCTTGACATCTATGCTATGCTGAAACTGAGATCCTACCTTACACTAGTCTGTAACTTAGATTTACCTCATCGAGGGAATGATTCTTGAGATGTGTACCCAGGGACGCGTCATTGTCCCTCTCAAGCCGTGATGTAGTCGAGGCCAGGATACCCGAGACCGAGGCAAGGCCAAGGATTTGGCATCCGTGACCGAGCCAAGGCCAAATGTATTCCAAAAATTTAAAGCATTCTTTTTTTTTTTAAATATTTAAGTAGCATACTGCCTGCTCATAGACTGATTATTGAGATAAATACAGTCCCTAATGGAGGGGAATTCTTCATCCCATTTCCTCCCTGAGACACTAAAAATGATGAAGACAAGTTCTTCAACTAACTCAGGTCTACCCTATTACAAATACATTCCCAGACCACAGACATAGATCCTTGAGCCAGGCACTCGGATTCTTGCAATTTCAAAAAATGTTATCTTGTTAAGACTTATAGATTGGTTAATGAACATTGACCAAGGCTTTAAATCTAAAAGGTTCCCTGACTTCACAAAAAAAACCAATTGAATTATAAAAATGCAAGAATGTGGATATATTTATTTTTTAATTTAAAAAGGCATGGGTTATTGAGTTAGGCAGTTTTCAACTTTCACAAAAAACTAAGTATATAGCTGCTAAAGAATATTTGAGTTCACAAGATTGAGCATTGTCACAATGTCAGAGGCTTATGCTCCCTGGCATAGGGAAGGTCTGACTGGTGGGAATGACGATTGAGCCAATATCTAACATGTGACAATCTGGAGTCAAATCACATTATATTATTCAACAAAATACATTTTTTATCTGAAAAAAAAAAGTACTAAAATACACAAACTTATACAAATTAATAGAAAACAGAGATGTGCTTTAAAGGAACTGAATTATGATTTGCTGTCAAAGGCTACTGAATGTTGAATGGTGAAATTAAGCTTTGTGTGCTAGAACTGATTCTGTTTTAATAAAAATCAACAATATCTATTTTCATTGAACTTTGTAGACCAAATTCTGAGTCAGAAAAAACTATGTAGTAGATTATTAATTGAACTGGAAACTAGGCTAAATGCAAATTAGATACCCAATTTATCATGATATTCCTGCAAAGTTGTACAAACAGCTCAGTTCTTGAGGGAAGAATCTCAAAGCTTGGCTATAAATGAATAATTTGCTGCTACTAAAATCGGTGGTAAGAATACTGGATCTAATCAAGAGTGTGAATATGCTATGAGTCAATTATAACATTCATATTTAGACTCCTTGAATAAAAAATATGTTTCATTTAATACAAAAAATATTTTTTTCTAGCTTAATAACAGCCAGAGACATTGCAATACCAGTCAAAAATAACAGCAATTTTGCTCATTGTCCGAAGCCTAAATACCATTAATTTAACTCAACAAAACATGTTTCAGGGCATTTTATGGCATTGAAACAAGGAGGAATTGAATCTAGACAATAATTGCAATATTTTGGTACCAAAAAATCAAGCTAAACTCAGGGGGAGGGCAATAAATTATGTATTCCTATACCTTTTCAGAACCATTTGATGAAGTTCGAGGAGTACTTGAAATATATTGCAATTTTTATCTTTTTCTGTCCAGGAAAAATTTGCTATAGACCTAAATATAACTGGACAAAAAAAGAAATGTAAACCAGATCCACAGTATAGCCCATAGATATTACTACAACTAATTCTAACAGATGGGATGGCAATCACAGATTAATATCTATTAATGATAATTTCGCTCAAAATTGTGTCATTCGCGAGTGGAATTGGATCTAATTAAGAGTATAAATATGCTATTGAGCAACATATCACATCCATAATCTGACTACTGGGGTCTGAAGACACATGTTTCAACACTAAAATTAACTCTCTAGCCCAATTACAGGCAGAGATATGAGTAAAACTAGTAAAAAGCATTGGTGATTTTGGACATTGTCGTACGCCTGACCTTCATTCATTCAAACTGAAATAAAACATGTTTCAGGGTATTTGGCAGCCTGGAAACAAGCAGAAATGGAATCTAGACAATATTTGCAACATTTTCGTACCAAGAAAGTGAGCTAAACAGGGGGGGGTGAACGAAATCCTGATTTTGGACAGTCATGTGATGGACTACATGGGAAAAGTTACAGACAGGCATTGAAATCCAAAAAAGTCTATTTCTGGAGAGGTCTAACCAGCGGCGTTTATTCCAATGATGCACTAGGTTCGTCATTTGATGAATTATGTTAATAAAACAACTAATTAAAGTTCATCATATAAGACATCCTCAAAAAACAAAGCTAGTTCGTCACTTTTACGAACCTTGCTAATCAAATTTATTTTCAGTGATATACTTTCCAGTGGCACAGAGCTATACAAGCTCCGCTTTAGATCTGCTTTGGCTTGAAATATAGCATGATATGTGAGGTTTTCCGAAAAAGCATCAAGTAATCCAGGTCAGAAACTGGTTTCTGATAGTAAAGTACAAAGATTGCATCCATGGAGCTTTTTTTTTAATCTCCCTCAAATGACATAGAATAAATCAACACAATGTAGCCCTTATTGTCTTTGGTCTTCTTGGAACAAAATATGATGGTAACTCTTTTCTCAATAAATTTAATTGATTTACCCTGAACCATCCTTCGAGCTCTCTTTTAATTTTATAAAATGAGATGGGTTGATAATGGAGAAGCCACATTTTAAGTGAAGATCAATAGAAGCTTTGTTAGATTCCTCTATCCAACAATACGCATCATGACCCACACGGCCAAGCTTCTTAACCAATTCGTAAATGACAAATTTTGCTAAACCACGACCTCTGTGGCTCTGCATGACATATAATATTCCCATTGCCCCCGTGAAATAAGTTATTTCCCAGGCAATTAAGCTTTCATCTTCATTAGATCTGACAGCAACATTTGGAAAGTTTTTGATGTGATAACGAACAACGGGAAGACTGTCCTCGTTTGCAAATTCCCAGAGGGAAGTGACTAACTCTGCATCACTCTCTGTCAATTCACTAACTGCGTAACCATTTGGCAGAGAACTGAAGAAGAAAAAAACCCAATCACATAGAATTTTTTACATTAATGTTACAATATAATATAAATCTTCTTATAATATTACATAAACCATAAGTCAGACTTCAATAAATAGATTGCTTTATGGTCGATATGCAGTAGAATGAAATATAATCAGTAAGAAAACATCGACAGTTTCCATAATTTGGTTTCAGGGCCAATTGGGGCCAGTTTACGTCTTATCTGTATCGTACCAACAGCCAAAAGCAGGCAACCCAGACATATTGATAGGGGTTTTCATATAGTAGAAAAGCAAAGCCAAACATGCCATATTACATCAGTTTGTAATATATCACTTGAGACTAACTTACCATTTCTTCACACTTTCTTCATTGGCGACAAGGGTCTCCAAGGTCATAGACACTATTAATGGAATATTCCATGTCTCCAGAACTTCCTTCAAGATTAATTTGTACTGAGAATAATAATCTGGAAAATATAGATAAACAAGATCACACTTATCAAATCCTGTATTTTGTATTTATTTAACATACCAAACAAATCAAGAGACCTCTAATGTCTTAAATCAAAAGAATTTTCTGGCTATTATGAATGACAAAACTGACAAAGAAGAAGGGTATACTTACTAAGGAATGATGTTGTTTTAAATTCCCCTGGCTTCAGTGAGAGAAACTTTTCTTTGACATCCGTTTCTGATAAATTATCTTCATCCACCACAAAACTGATAAAATGCTCCATGGATGACACTACCTAGAATTTAAAAGAATATCCACAATCACTTTTTTTCAAGAAATTAAAATAATATTCACAATTATACCATACTTATGAGCATCAGCCAATCACAAGCTTGTAATTGGCTTGTATATATCATATATTCTTTGTTGTTCACTTATACACCCATGGGAGTATATAGGATATATAAGCCTCATTGTTTAACAAAGCTCATAACACAAACAGCAAAACTGTACCAAACAGTGACTTACCAACAGAAGTATTATAAAAAACAAATGTCAGCGACAAATCCGCAAATCATTTAATTTGACCCCAGATAAGATTTTAATGTCAATAACACGACTAATATTAGAATCTCAGGGAGGGGGAGGCAGCTTGGAAGTTTCATTTGAAAATAAATAATTCCTTGTCTAGTTTTGGTGAGATTAATCAATTCCTATTGAGTAGTCTTTAAATAAGTAGTGGAGGTATTTCTTAACATGGTTTCATTTGATTTAGAAACAAATATTTGAGGACGTCATCCACTCAAAATAAATAGGCCCAATTACTGCTGAAGTTACCATGAAATAAATAATTACCTGTCTATTATAACTTCAAGCCCCACCCCTAATCTGATGGTTGCCACTGAACAATCCAAATGCATATATTATTCTTTGATTTTTAACAAGTTTTTGTCCACAATTGTTTCTTTGCCTACATTTTTCCCCCAGTATATTTTTCCAAATCCCCTCCCCCTAATTCTTTATTCAAAATTACTTGTTCCAATCTTTTTTATACCATTTTTTTAGCTTCCCCTCTCCTGCCTAATATATTTTCCAAATATATATTTTTTTTATAAACATTATTCGCCTAAATTCTTTGCCAAATTTTTCTGTTCACTTCTTTTTTCTTTCTTTTTTTTTCAACAATTTTTTTTTCCAAACATTATTTTTCACATTTTCCGTTTTTTTTTCAAATTGTTTGTAGCTATTTTCTTCTTCTCTCAAATTGTTATTGTTTTATTCTCTTTTTTAAATCTCTTAGTTTTTGTTTTATTTTCTTTTGTTTAAGGTATAAGTCAGTTATATCCTGTGTTTTCGTGAATATGTGATAATCCTTGGCTGACATCTCGGATATATCTCATATTCCCTCAAACGCGGGATATAACTAGCACGTATGCTTTATGATATAGAACATTCATACGTGCTTTATCATGCGACATCCAGTGACAGACTATGACTATTAAATATAAATTGTATTGCCATACCGTGTATCATTAAAACAGACTCATCACATTTCCTTTAAAAAATGGAACACATTTGCACCAGCAAAACAAAATTATAGCACACTTTTCTACCCTGATTAAATGTGAATATAACAACAGTGTCAGTTAGAGCATATCAATATTTTTCTTTTGGAAATTTGTATGAGAATGTTAGTTATTTATTGACGCACTTTTGTTTTACACCTCAGCCTCTCTTTGTCATGTGGCCTAGTGGATATATAAGGTGCTCGACTCACGCACACAAGGTCGTGGGTTCGAATCCCAGCCATGGCATGGAGGAGTTGGGCAGTTCCTCCTGAAACCACTGCCTCACCCCACCGCTGGATGTGCAATAGGTCTTAACAATAAGGCAACCACAGTGATGGTGCTGGAATGAGCTCTTAAGCCCCTGCGGTCAACCCCGTGTTCAAGGCTGAATACTCCCCAGGGAGTTGAGAAAGACTCTGGATTGGCCTGCCAAGGATGTAATTGTAATGTAGGCAGAGTACATCTGTACGACTTAGATTCAGACTGTAAACCCACTATATTACTTGTTTTTTTTTTAAATAATGTACATACACATGTGTTCTATTATTAGATTGAAATGAGACAATGCTATTGTAAGTGGTCTTGTCTTTCTGTCATCTTCACTTCTCCCCAACAGAAGGTGGCACAAATTACTTTCTCCAAATTTAAGCCTCATACATTTAGATTTGACCACACAATTTGCTCAAAAATGACAGTCGGACTACGTAGCAGAACCATTTCCTCTTAAGTATTTTTTTTTTGTCAACTTACGCTGTATTTGATTGGCATCAGCACTATTATGGAGAAATCCGGCCATCTGTCAATCGCAAATTCAAACACGTTCAGACCATTCTGTTCTTCCTTTAAAGTTCGCTCCATCTGTGAATTGATAAATAGAATATGCGTAATTTTTAATAGAAAGAAAGTAATCAATAATCTCAATATTTATTAATTTCAGGAAAAAAATTACATTACTGGAACTGCTGTCATTCAATGATTTAAACAACTTACTTTGATCTATCATAATATTCATAGCTGATTGGCAGAATTTGATAATAAAATGATTCACACACTTTATTTACATTTTGTATATTTACGCTAAATTACAGGAACTCCTTAAACAACATTGTGCTGCTGCCAATGAGCCGCCACATCATATGTGAATTTATATAAGTAATCAATCAGTGCCTATGTATATGTCATCAAAGTTTGCTCACAGACAATAACAACTTCTACTATATCTTCAAAACAACAAACCAGATAGGATTTTCCTCCTTGGGCCCATTGTTTTACTCTTTGCAATGCAAGAGGAAGTTGATCTTTGGTAAGAATCGTATCCATAGTAACCAAATCTGCAGCTCAGTATTCAAAATGTCAGGACACTCGAATCACTTTAACCAATATTTGATAAATAGGCAATGAATACGCTCACAAAATCAGTGGCACAGATCTTATCAAAAATCAAAGTGTTAAATAGTGGTCAATTAGAAGACATGACACTATTTGGCTGATGACACACGCAGTTGCACTTGGGACTCATGTACCTAAATATTCAACCCAGTGGCTTACTTGTTTTTTTTTAAAGGTCTTCATTAATAGTCTAGCATATAATATTCCAGCAGTGAAATTGAGCACAGGTGAGGACTCAAAAATCTGTGCAGTGATGGTCTCAACATCAACAGTCCACATTTGGAAATTAGGTCAAGTGGGCCCAGCTTCTTACCAATGATTTAGTAAATTAAAATTAAATTTTCTCCAGTAATATTCCCTGTACCTATAATTTTTATGGAACAGTTAATATTAGCCTTGACAAGCAAAATTAAATTATTAACAAGTGATTAATTTAATTTCAAAACAAACAACAAGAAAACATAGCAAAGTTAAAGTTACATAATCATTGTAAACTGATGATTATGTAACAGTGAGTAATTAATCTACATGCAAATCAAGTTATTGTTTTTTATTACTATTATGTAATGTCAACAATCTAACCTAGACTTAAATTTGGCAGCCTTCAGTATTGTCCGCCTTTTACCATTGAGATGATTATTGATCAATCTATCGATATTAGGCCTATTATCTTTTTAATATTTCTATCTATCTATCTATCTATCTATCTATCTATCTATCTATCTATCTATCTATCTGTCTGTCTGTCTGTCTGTCTATTTATCTATCCATCTATCTATCTACCTATCTATCTATTTAGATACATTGTATATACTATATATTTAGTCTCTGTATTATTCTACATTTATCTGTCTTTCAACATATCTGTCTTCCTAATTTTTTGAAACGGTTACATAACTGCCTTTATAGATTGGCTACAAACTAAAAATAAAAGTTATGGAAACGCTGGGAGTCCTAAAACTTTGAAGTGCTGCGCGAACTTCATGGAAGTGCCATTTACATATTATATATATATATATATATATATATATGATGTCGACCTTTTCAATTATGATCTGACTTGCCAATAGACACCACAAAGTGTTACCAGTGGCCTGGAGATTCTCTCAGAAATTCAAGGATTCTCTCAGAAATTTTGTGACTTCTCTCAGAAAACTAAGATTTCACTCTACTCATACATCTAATATTTCTCATAGAAATTTCTGAGAGTGCAATTTTGGCAGCAGAGGAGGTTCATATAACATTCTGTCATGTAATAGCACATTTTCCCACTTAGGATCGATTACAGCCTGCAGGATTTTAGTGAGGTGTTTCAAGAGTTGACAGACAACACTTCAGTCCATTCTGCGTCTCAGAATTTGTGTTATTTGAATTGAAATTTAGACAAATAATGGACAGAGAGAAAAACTTATACTGCAAAAATAGTTTTTCAACTTTTATTCAATCATCCTTAAATTTGGTTTTTCTTCATACATCATTTTGTTGCCTCAGCTCTCCTTAGAGCCGCATTGTAATTTTGTGAAATGACAGCGATTGACCATAGAGAAGCCACATTTTAAGTGAAGACCAATAGAAGCTTTGTTAGATTCCTCTATCCAACAATATGCATCATGACCCTCACGACCCAATTTTTTAACCAATTCGTAAATGACAAATTTCGCTAAACCACGACCTCTATGGTTTTCCATGACATACAATATTCCCATTGCTCCAATAAAATAAGTTATTTCCCAGGCAACTAGGCTTCCATCTTCCTTAGATCTGACTGCAACATTCGGAAAGTTTTTAATGTGAAAACGAACAAAGGGAAGGCTGTCCGCACTTGCAAATTCCCAGTGGGAGGTGACTAACTCCGCATCACTCTCTTCCAATTCAACGACTGTGTAACCATCTGGAAGAGTACTGGAGAAGAAAAAGAAAAGGTTACCGTAACATAAAATATAAATGCCAATATTATTACCTTATTACAGTTGTTATGACTACATTACATCGAATTTATATATTTATATTTATATTTATATTGTAATAATATTATATAGATAGATGGTGAGGAGACCAATATTGAGTTTTATTGGCCGAAGCAGTATTATTGGTCGAGGCCGGACCAATAATTCCTGCTGAGGCCAAAAAAAATCAATATTGGTTGACTCAACATCCCTTATTTGTTATATTCTGCACCAAAACTTCTTTGTAAATAAAGAGATAGCTGTTTCATTTGAGATTCTTAAACCATCGCTAATAAAGGTGCCAATAACACTCTCAGCACGCCAATATCGTTATTTATGGGCGTGACACGTGATTTATTTCGTGTGACTTAATTGGCTCACAAATTTTGGTGCAGAATATAAGCTAAGATATTCTGCATCAAAATTGTAAGGCCAATCATGTAGCAGGAGATCAGTCACATGACATGGCAATAAATAACAATATTGGTGTCTTAAATGTGTTATTGGTGTGTGAAGAGTGATATTGGCGTGCCTCTATGCACTCAGCTGGAACTATGTAAAATTACGTATTATCAAGGGCAATGCTGTGGTTTGCAAAATTTGACTTATTGTAAAGTCAATCTATCATTTTATAAATATGCCCATTGTAGATAATATAAAAAATTAAGTATTATAATAATATAATAATAATATGGATTTATATAGCGCTAATTTCAGTAAACTGCTCATCAGCGCTTTTTCAGATCAGATCACTTGTAGGAATTCTGAAACAAATGGGTTTTTAGATTCTTCTTGAAGCTTTCTAATGTTTGTGTAGTTCTCACTTTTTCAGGCAAAGTGTTCCAGAGTTTTGGTGCTGCATAGGAAAATGCTCGATCTTCAAACTTATTTTTGTTGCATGGAGCAGGTTCTGCTAACAGCAGCTTGTGGTTGCTTCTCAGGTTATGTTCTTGTTGAGATTTGACTTGAACAAGTTCTTGGATGTATTGCGGTGCCTGATTGTTAAGTGCCTTCCATGTAGTTGTCATCAATTTGAACTGAATTCTTGCTGTGATTGGTAACCAGTGCAGTTGTTTCCTACTCTGGCTGACACTTTCATGTTTTTTCAATCTCTCAATTAAACGAACTGCTGAGTTTTGAACAACCTGAAGTTTATTTATCAATCGGGTAGCAGTGCCATACAACAGCCCATTTCCGTAGTCTAAATGAGGAGTGACAAGTGCGTTGACAGCAGTTTTAACTACTTCTTTGTCCAGGTTTTTTCGGAGTTTCGATAGGTTTCTCAGATTGAAATATGCACTACGACACATTTTGTTGATCTGCTTCTCCATGGTCATATTTTTGTCGAAGAGCACTCCTAAATTGCGGACATGGTTGGCAATTTTGATTTCAACATTGTCAACATTGATAGATGTCATTTGAAGTTTCTTCAGCTGGTTTGGTGCTCCAATCAGAAGAAGTTCAGTTTTATCTCCATTATTGCACAGCTTGTTGTCATGCAAGAAATTTCTGATTTCAGCAATACAATTTTCCATTTTCAGTTTTGCATGTTCTTCACCCAAAAAGGTTGGTTTAAACGACAGGACAAGTTGCTCATCATCAGCGTACTTCTGATCGTGAACTTCATTTCTACGTGCTACTTCACTGACTGGGGCAACATAGGAGTTAAATAAGATTGGTCCGAGTTTGGAACCTTGAGGAACTCCAAAACTGAGAGGAAGTTTGCTTGACGTTTTATCATTTATTATCACTGACTGTGCCCTTTCAGAGATATAAGATTTGAACCATCTTAAGGCTGCACTTTGCACCCCATACCTGTTACGCAGTCTTTCTAACAAAATCCCATGATCAATTGTGTCGAATGCAGCAGACAAGTCCAGCAATACTAGCATTGTCACTTCCCCATTGCTCAGATTAAGCATAACATCATTGTGGATTTTTGTTAAGAGAGTTTCTGTGCTATGAAATTGCTTGTATGCTGATTGTTTTTCATCCTCAAGATTGTTCTGAGTGAGGTGATCAACATACTGTTTGATTACAGCACTCTCAATGATTTTACTCAGAAAAGAAAGGTTAGAGACTGGCCGGTAGTTCTTTTTGATCAATTCAAGACCTTCTTTCTTCAAAAGTGGTTTGACAAGAGCATGCTTTAGTTCAAGGGGCATTTCTCCCAGCGTTAATGACATATTAACAATTTTCGTTATGATTGGCAGAAATTCATCAATACATTCAAGCAGTAGCCAGGTTGGCATTGGATCTAGTTGGCAGTGTTTGACTGGCATTTCAGTGATGAGTTTCTTAACTTCTTGTTCTGATAGAGACTTAAACTGATGTAAATTGTGGCTGAGGTTGGTTTGAGAGGCATCGGTTGTGATCTTCGTTCCTGAATCTAATTTAGATCTGATGATTTTTATCTTTTCATCAAAGAAGTTGTTGAAATCATTCGCAAGTTCTGTTTCATTTGTGTGATGGGGAAGAGGCAGATCTTGTTTTCTGTTGAGTTGAGAATTTAGAAGTTTGAACATCGCCTTAGAATTTCCTTTTGTGGCTTGAATTTTACACCTGAGATCGTCTGATTTAAGCTGATTAAGCTTTTCATTGAGAGCATTTCGTTTTTCTTTGAAGATATTCCAGTCTTTTTCTAAACCAGTTCTTCTCCATAATTTTTCTGCTTTTCTCTTTTCCTTTTTAAGAGGCTTTATTTCTTGATTTGTGAATGGGTTGGGTTTGCGCACTGTCACAAGTTTAGTCTTAACAGGGGCGTGTCTGTCAAAAATCTTTTCAGTTGATTTGTAGAGTGACACAAGTCTGTTCAAGTAGACTGATCGATTATGGTGTTGTAGTTTTTGTGACAGATGCTGTTCAATGTCTTTCTTGAATTTGGCTATGTTTATGCTGCGGGTCTTTCGGAAGGAAATCTTTTTCTGTGGATTCTTGCCCTTGTTAATGTCTATATTAAAGAGAATACAGTTATGGTCCGACAGTAGGTCACTGACAGCACAATCTATGAGAGTTGTTGTTTTATTGGTTATCACCAAATCAAGTGTGTTTCCGTCTTTGTGTGTTGGTGAAGATACATGTTGAACAAGGTCAAACATTTCAAGAATGTTGTTAAATTGGATAACTTTGGCATCGTCTGGTTTATTCACATGAAAGTTGAAGTCTCCGACTACTATAGTTTCATTGTGATAAGTCTGATAGTGGGATAAGAAGTTTGTGAATTCATTAAAGAATTCTGATAAACTGTATTTGTTCTTTTTAGAGGGTTCTGGCCTGTACACCACAAGAATCGTGACAATTCTTCCATTTAATTGCAACTGAATTTCCATGTGCTCAAAATTCTTTGTTTTCATGCTTTCTTTCTTCATTGCTCTAATGCCTGTCTTTATAATGCATCCTACCCTCACGTGATGAACCCAAGTAGAAACATTCACCATTTCTTTCCAGTTCACCAATTTCAACTCTGTCATCTGCTTTTAGCCAGGTCTCAGTGAAAAGAAAAACGTCAAGATCAAATTCATCTCTGAAATCTTTCACAACTTGTGTTTTCTGTCGTATACTTTGAGCATTCCATATGCAAGCTTTCAGTGGGCGGGACCCCCTCGGATTTTCAGAGCCAAGTCGAGTGTCTGTTTCTGCAAAATTATTAAATTTATGTCCTTGAGTCGCTATATATCCATGACCAGAAGTTGTTCTTATCATTTGACTTGAACCATGTCCATTTCCCAAATCTCCTAAACCAATGCGCACCACATCAGAGTACAGCTTGACTGGTTGGGACATACTTAAGCTGTCAGTATTCAATATCCGCGGGCAACTGTGTGCGAGTGCTACATATAGGGAACGCAAGCAACGAGTGCTATGTTCAGACAGCAAAATCAGGTTAATATGATAAGCAAGTTTATCCGGCAAGTTGGTTCAGTTCGCAAGTGCTACGTACAGGCAACACAAGCTAATTTGTTTGTAAAGCACGTTTTTGTCTGGTTCGCTAGTGTTACGAACAGGCAATACAAGCAAGGGAGTTTGTTAGGCAAGTTTGTCAGGCAAGTTCGCTCAGTTCGCAAGTGCTACCAGTTCGCAAGTGCTACGTACAGGCAACACAAGCAAGTTAATTTGTTAGGCAAGTTTGTCAGGCAAGTTGGCTCAGTTCGCAAGTGCTACGTACAGGCAACACAAGCAAGTTAGTTTGTTAGTCAAGTTTTTGGCTGGTTCGCAAGTGCTACGTACAGGCAACACAAGCAATTAAGTTTGTTAGGCAGGTTTGTCAGGCAAGTTGGCTCAGTTCGCAAGTGCTACGTACAGGCAACACAAGCAAGTTGTAGTTTGTTAGGCAGGTATGTCAGGCAAGTTGGCTCAGTTCGCAAGTGTAACGTATAAGCAACACAAGCCAGTTAGTTTGTTAGTCAAGTTTTTGGCTGGTTCGCAAGTGCTACGTACAGGCAACACAAGCAAGTTAGTTTGTTAGGCAGGTTTGTCAGGCAAGTTGGCTCAGTTCGCAAGTGCTACGTATAGGCAACACAAGCAAGTTAGTTTGTTAGGCAAGTTTTTGGCTGGTTCGCAAGTGCTACGTACAGGCAACACAAGCAAGTTAGTTTGTTAGGCAAGTTTGTCAGGCAAGTTGGCTCAGTTTTCAAGTGCTACGTATAGGCAACACAAGCAAGTTAGTTTGTAAGGCAAGTTGGTCAGGCAAGTTGGCTCAGTTCGCAAGTGCTACGTACAGGCAACACAAGCAAATTAGTTTGTTAGGCTAGTTTGTTAGGCAAGTTGGCTCAGTTCGCAAGTGCTACGTACAGGCAACACAAGCAAGTTAAGATTGTTAGGCAGGTTTGCTGGGAGTTAGTTTGAATCAAGGACCAATCAATTTGTGACTGACCGAAAAAGTAAGTAAGAATCGATGACCAATCAATTAGTGACTGACCAAAAGAGCAAGGCAGAATCAGGGATCAATCCGTTTGTGACTGACCGAAAGATTAAGTTCGAATCGAGGATCAGTCAATTAGTGACTGACCAAAAGAGTTAGATAAGAGTAGAGGATCAATCAAATTGTGACTGACTGATTATTTGGTGAGGAAAGTTAGATCAGTTCAAGTGCTAGGTACTGAAAGAAAAAAGTTATAACAATACAGGTTATATCGATAATGAATAATATATATAAAATTTTAATTTTTGATATATATATTTAAAAATTTTTTTTTTTTTTTTTTTTTCAAAATGAAATAACTATAAAGATAGTAATAAGATGTACAACAGATAAATATATAAATTATAGCAGGTTAATATATAAAGTAAAGTTATTGAGAACAATTTATGTTGTCTGTTTGGCTGAGCAAGGGCTGGTGGTGAGTTGAGATCTAGGATGTGTATTGGCAGTGTTGAGCTCTTCAAAACTTAAAATCCCCAATTTCTAATGCTGTCAAGTGTTGATATAAGTGTCTGGAATGATGAGTGAGTGCTGAAGAGACAAAATATGGTGATTAGATAGCTTTTCAGGTTCAAAAACGAAGGTAAAATGAGCGAAAATCGAGGTCAAAACAATGTGTATTGGAGCCAGAAACGATGTTGAAAATTGCAGGTAAGAAAATGGCAAAGTTTTGCACTAAAATCGCTTGGAAATAGCACAAAAATGGTAAATAACAGGTTAGAAACACTTTACCGACAATCACACACAAGAACAGCAGTTAAATAACCCCAGAGCTTGTTTAAAAGATGAAAATATCCACTGCTGAAGTTCCACTGTGCTCACAGCCAGAAGCGCCACCTGTCACGTTGTATATATATATACTTCATATAAAAAAAGTAATTATCTTTAGAAAAACCAGTAATTTAAAAATATGTATAAGTCTGAAATTAACAAAAAGAATATATAACAAATAGTGGATGTTGATTGTTGAGTCGACCAATTTTGAGTTTTATTGGCCTTTTTGGCCTACGGCCTCGACCAATATTACTGCTTCAGCCATTAAAACTCAACATTGGTCGCCCCACTGAACAGTGAGCACTGCGTCCTGTGTGGGTGAAATTACCTGAAATTACCTATTCAACTGACAAAATAGCAGGCCACCAAATCGAAGCATATCCGCTTAACATTACTTTTTTTGGGGGACCGGGTCACGTAAATAAGTTTGGAAAAAAAAAATTTTGCGGTCCAACGTGCCCAGGACCCGGGGCACCATGTGGGGTAGGTTGGACCACGAAATGAAAGTCCACCAAAGTAGAAGAAAGTGAGCAAGCACCACATTTTATTCTCACAGATCACAACACACACATGTGTGTCATTGCAGAATGATTATATCAGAATATTTACCCAGATAATTTTGATAAATCTCGTTTCAGCTAGAAGGGCTGGCAGATTAGCCATAGGAATTGTTTTACCCTCATATTGTACAGGAATGACTTAGGTGCTCTATTCATGTTTAAAAGTACACAGCTGGCATTTTGCTGATTATTTTTTGTTAGTCATCCAGTTTATAATGGTCCAACGTGCCCCGGCCATGCTGGTCCAACCTGCCCCGTCCCAACCTATTATGAAAATGTGCATGCCTCGCTAACAAGGTTGCATTTGAACTCGGGAAACTTATATCAAACTTTACAAGTAGTGATAGTTTCAATATATGAGACTTTTCTTCCTGGATCCCCCATATTTTAAGAAGGGTAACCACTAACCTGGCCATCGAGACTTGGAAAAAGTCAATTTTTATGCCGAAATTCAGACAACCTGAAATAGAACTCACACTCTTCTTTCAATAATCATGAAATATTTTGGCCAAAATGCCTCTTCCCTGGGAATTTTGATAACTGCACATGTTTTATTTAAAAATTATTGGCGATGGTCCAACGTGCCCCGAGGTCCAACGTGCCCGGTCTCCCCTACATGAAAGACTTGTGGGTTTTGACGTTTTCTTGTAGAGTCCACAAAAAAACTGCAGTGATTTGAACAAATCACTCATGAATGCTACAGTGATTTGCTCAAAAGACTGAGAAATCCCTTACAAAGTAGTAAAAACCAACTACACATGCGTTGACCCTGCAAGAAACGGTCAAAACTCGCAAGGCTGTGCTGTGGCAAATGTTGGAAGGACTGGTGGCAAAATTGTGCTCGCATACCACTCTCAGGACAGTAAAATATTGCATGTTTGGTGGTGTTGCAGGATATATACTTTGGTCTCTTGCTTTGATGGATTGTTCTAAGAACGGCAGAAAATAGCCGTTTTCAACGTATATCAATAAGGGCTAATATACATGTATGATATGGTTATACACGTAAAAGCACGCAAGATGTTTTTTAAAATTTTGAAAATAACTTATTAACTTAGGGACCGTTCAGAATTTATGACTGGGGGGGTGGGAGTTTTGCTGGAACTTCCCGTCAAAAATTGATACCCCCCCCTTGAGTTTCACGCGGATTTTTAGTACCCCACCCTTAGGTTTCATGCTTATTTTTAGTACCCCCCCTCGACATACAAAGCAATACACACATATATATACTGTTATACATGGCCACGCGTACAGATTCGCGTCATTTCGTGGACTTTTGTGTGCAGAAAAGTCCAAATAAAATGAGTTTATGCGTGTTTTTTTAAAAATTTTCTTTGTTAAAATTTCTTACCCCCCCCCCTTGGAAGTGTTGTCAAAATTTAATACCCCCCCCTTGAAACACGTGTGCAAAGTTAGTACCCCCTCGGGCAAACTCCCACCCCTCACCCCAGTCATAAATTCTGAACGGTCCCTTACCATGGCCTCACACTGCTTTCATTCGCAACAAGGGTCTCAAGAGTGACAGACAACGGAGCTGGAATATCCCAGGTTTGGAAAACTTCCTTCAAAGTTGATTCATACTTGGAATAAGAATCTGGAAAATAATAAGATAAAATGTAAACATCTTGTCTGTTGGTTAATTTGGTTATAGTTTGTGATTCAATTCACATAAATCTCCTGGCAATAAGTTCTTTTTCAAAAAGACAGAAAGTATACTTACTAATGACCGAAGTTGATATAAATTTGGATGGCTTCAATCTGTGCGACTGCTCTTTCAAATCAGTTTCTGATGACTTACAGTCATTGACCACAAAACTGACAAAATGTTCCATGGATTAGGTTAAAGTCAATTAACTGTAGTCTGTGCCAAACATTTTAAGTATAAGCCTCACGCCATTCTACTAGCCACGAGATTTATCTGGTACAATTTCAGAGTACCTCTGTACCATCCAAACAACTCACCCTTAATCACTGTAAAAACAGCTGAAAGATTGCTATAAACTTTGTCATTGTCAACTTACACTATCTTTCATTGGCATCAGCATTATTATGGAGAAATCCGGCCATTTGTCAACGGCGAATTCCAATATATTTAGACCATTTTGTTCTTCCTTCAAACTTCTCTCCATCTGCAAATTAATATTATAGAGTAATTAGAATATCAAATTTTTTGAAAGACAGCAAGTGATCAATAGGTCATCTCCTGGTGGCCTGATGGGTAAGAGTGCTTGCGTGTGCCACCACTGGCGCTGAGGTCGGAAGTTCCGAGTTCCACTAGGTTTTAACTCAATTTGGTTTGAGCCTATAGGACATTGAATGGCAACATATTCGCTCGGTAAGTTTTTCTCTACTCGAAACAAGATCACATGTGATTTCGCCCCTTTGTTGTCATTTTGGGAACCAGCCGCCATTTTGTATGTATTTCGGCCTCCAGGACATTCATAATCCATTTTAACACCAAGGATTTGGATCGCCGAATCTTTAAAAATGTTTAGCATCGAATGCGACCATTATGGAGTCGATGGACGACGTTTGTCTTCAGTTATGGCCCGGGGAAGTCCAAAAAACATGGCGGGAATCGGCCGGACGGACTTCATCGGGCAAAATATCAGGATTAATCACAGGTATGTCTCGTAAAACGGGCGGGATACATGGATTAGCAGTTGTGTTTAACGCCTCTGCAGCACCTTATTGGGCTATATCGAGCATTGATTAGCAGCAGATATCGATAAGTTGGGGCTAATTCAGTGTTGTCAAGTTGATTTAACTATGTTATGGACCTTGGAAAACCAGCCCCAATTCACAATGAAAGGCTTACAAAATGGCGGATGTTTCCGGATATAGTTTTAATGTGCACCGAGACGTCGGAGAGCTGGAAAAAGGAGAGTTCCACTTACGCTGGTTATTGTATCCAGCATTCTAAGCATCACCATCAGCGGAAAATGCTATGGCATGAGAACCTTGAGTTATGTTCCCTTGTAATCTTTGTTCTCTGGCTGCCCGAGCTTTATCATCGTGAAAGACTCAACATGCCCGCATTGCAGCACGGGCCCAATTGGAAACAAGTAACTGACTTCGCTTTGCTATCCACATTAAATAAAAGTACCTTTTATCTTTTACTTTTTAGTGTAAGTTGTGAAGTGAAATAAGAAGGGTTCATAACATAAATGATAATCAAAAAGAAGAAGAAGGGAAACAAAAGTCAGTATGATAATGAATATACAGATTTGAAGGATGTTTATTAGGCCGTACCAAATTTCGACAAAGTTAACCGATCAGAGCCCAACCTTCCTGAAAAACTCTTCTGATGGCCTATTAATCAGTGTTAGACCTTAGAACTAACTTAGTTTTGATTAATGGACAATTGCCGAATTTATACACTGGATAAGGGTGATATACAAGCTATTGATTTACCAAAATAAATTAATGTTGATGCATAAGGGACCGTTCAGAATTTATGACTAGGGGGGTGGGAGTTTTGCTGGAACTTCCCGTCAAAAATTGATACCCCCCCTTGAGTTTCATGCGGATTTTTAGTACCCCACCCTTAGGTTTCACGCATATTTTTAGTACCCCCCCCCCTCGCCATACAAAGCAATACACACATATATTCTGCTAAACATGGTCACGCGTACAGATTCACGTCATTTTGCGGACTTTTGTGCGTATTTCTTTGTTAAAATTTCTTACCCCCCTTGGAAGTGTTGTTAAAAATTTAAAGCCCCCCTTGGAACATGTGTGAAAAGTTAGTACCCCCTCGGCCAAAACTCCCACCCCCCCCCAGTCATAAATTCTGAACCGTCCCTAATAAAAAAAAATTGATTTTCATTCAATCTTAATTAATCTGGTAGAAAAATAACAATGTTGAAACATAATCTTTTTCTTCACATGAAGAGAAAGTTTAATATTTATACGGAAATTCAGCAAATTGACTGACTCAAAAAAAATCGGAAGTTATGCAAAATCGAGTGAAACTATAGCTTCCCACCATTCATTCGAAAGCTATTTTACTGCCGATTTCAAATGTGTAAATATCATTCATATTGATTAAGATTCGGCGGAAATATAACAAACCCCGTATTCAGACAAAATGATCAGCAGTAATTTCACTCAAAACTTCTGAGTGTCCGATGACCTCGGAAATTATATATGGTCCAACTTATATTCAACATGTACTTACTTTCTAATGGTAGTATGGCACTTTGATTATAAATATAAGTCAATTATCCAACATTTTAGGAAAATTATGCATCCCAGATATATTTCAATATTACAGAAACTCGAAGCAAATCACAATTATCTAACAATCTATTCAGTTGAAGTAATTGATCTATTCAATTTGAATTGTTGATTTTATTATTTTTTACAAAGATAAGAACAATTTCTCATATCTCAATTGAATATAAATACTACTTTATGATAGAACAAGGCTCACCATCCTTCCCCTACAAATTTTCCTGATCCAAAAGTTCACTCATTCAACAGCTATTGATGGCATGATATTGAATCGAAATATTCCAAATATCAATAATACCTGTTCTTCTTATCTGGTCTTAGTATAATATAGCTATTCAGATCGGGAAAAGCCACTCCAATCTTGTATACATGTATAATAGCCATTTACGTGAGGCGTTATGGTTGGGACAAAAACGTTATGGTTGGGACACTTTCTTCTTCACATTACTGTATGAAAACTTTTCTGAGTATCTGAAAAACCTAAAGTGCAATAAATTGTATGGGTAAAGGAAATTCACTTGGAGAATATAGCCTGCCAAGACATTTATGAGTGAAGTACTGGCTAAGAGTTTAAATAGTAGTTTTAACCGTTATGGTTGGGACACAGAGATATGGGATAATAAAGATGATTTTATCAGCTATTCGTTGAGAAGTAGTGGCTAAAGGATATTCCATGATCAGAAGTAATGTATAAACAAGGTTTATACCAAGAAATTTGATCCTATGTGTCAACTATTTTTCGTGTGAAAGCTTAAGCAGACAACACTGTTAAAACATTTAATTTTGGCTTCATTTGGGTCATTCATTTTGCACAATTGTTTCAATGCCTAATTTCAGATATTAATGGATCAAAACACTCTTTTCGCCACTTGGAATATTGTATAAATGGTTTGGAATACACCATCGATGAAAAATGCAGGCATTATTTTTGTATAGCATGGCTCAGAATAAAGTATTTTTGAGGATGTCACGCTAAAATTGCACATTTTTAGCACATTTTTGCAAACATTTTGCTTGATATCTCAACTAATAATGATCCGATTTGGCTGAATTTTGAAGTGTATATAGATTATAATATGTCAAAGAGAAATGTATACACAAATGCTTTTAGAGTGAAGGTAGAAAAACACAGTGACACTCGTTTGGTTGCCTTCAAAAAAAATAAAAGTCACAAGGTCCACCAGGCCTTAAAGAAACAGGAAAGATAGATAGAAGAAAGGAAAAAGAAGTGATGGCAGGATGATGACAGAAGTAATTTGGCTGCAAATCACACTCAGTCGCTACACCACTGGCCCCTAGGCTATAGGCATAAATGCAGAGATGAGGGCGCAGATATACAGTGTATTTAAAAATAAATCTAAATCTACTCACCAGATATGATTTTCCTCCTTGGTTCCATTGTTTGACTCTATCCAGGGCAAGGGGAAGTTGATCTTTGGTAAGGACAGTGTCCATGGTGACCAAATTCACATTAACTGTCCTCAGATTTATGCAGATGCTCTGATTAAGTCACTGTATCGTTTGATTTAATGTAAAGTAAATTGTACATGTGCACTTTTTTCAAATACCCATGGAGTAAATAGTAAACTGTTTGACTGGTGAAACACTCAGCTGCTTTTATAGAACTCCACTGAATCCATGCAAATATTAATGTAACTAAATGTTCAACCCAGTGATTTTTTGTAAAATAGGTCATCGTGAACTTGCTCAAGCATTCAACCATAAGATATTTTATGCGCAACTCTATCAGTTATACTGTGAAACATGTTTTGTTGTTTTGTTTTGTTTTTCACTCTTTACAGCAAGTCCAGAGGTAAAATGCACATGTGGCAGCGAGCATTGAGAAAGAGGCTAGGTTTTTTGCTACGAAATTTGAGCTGGGAAAAATAAATGATATATTTAAATGTTTGCTTTATCAGTAATTTATTTATACATTGTAACTATCAAGACAGAGCAATATCGTAGTAGTTACTCTCATCTAAATTGGAAACTTTTAGAAAACAAAAAGTAAGAAGATGGTGAGCAAAAAAAATTAATTTAATATCATCCCTTTTGAGAATATAATTCTTCAAACAAATTAAGAACATGGTTTAGTTTACGTCGCCAAAACTGATTGTCGCTTTGGTAGGTTCACTTTGCTTAATTTCTGAATACAGAGTTAAGTGTCAACAATCCAAACTTGGGTTGGTTCACTTTGCCATAGGCGTATTAGAGGGGGGCAGGGGGGCGATCCCCCCCCCCCCCCGACATAAGTTTGGGAAACAGTAGGCCTAAGATTTGGGCAAAAAGGCTGAACAAGTTGGGCAGATGATTAAATAAACACTATTGAAAATTAATGATTTCCAGGCAATTTCATTTGAAATGGTATTAAATCAAGATCTTGAAACTCGGGCAAATGTCGTTCGCCCCGCCCCGCCCCCCCCCCAAATCGTACGCGCTGTACGCCTACGCACTTTGCCTTGTAATATGTGGGCTAGTTCCTTCTGCCTAAAAAATATGTGAGCTGGTTCAATTTGCCTTGCAGCTGACCCTGGGTAAGGAACACATCTGGTTGGTCCAACCCCTATAAACAGAACTCAATGCTCGTTGGTTAATGCGAAATCTGTCAAATTGAATGTGCCTAATTATCACCCACAGGCCAATACTTGTAACTAATTTTATAACAGGAAGTGGAAGACTAAGCTTCAAATGGACAACTAAACAATGGTGGTAATTTTTAGAGGCATTTTGACAGCCATCTTCACTGCACCACCACTGAGTATGGTAACATACATACGTTACCGTCTCCTGCCATAAATAACTTCAAAATATCTTTTTTGGTCATGATCTGAGATTGATCGTCCATGCTACATGGCAACTTACAATCATAGAGAAGATGTTTGTCACTTAAAATTCTTGTTAACTTACGACTTCTTGACAAAAATTACCCCATAAATCAAATAAGGAGTACGGACTGAACAGTAACCTGATTTTCAGGTAAAGTCACTAACATGAGAATCATGTTACCGTACTCGTTGTTGTTCAAATTCAGTCATTTATATTGTTCATTTTGGCAGCCATCTTGGATTTCTTGAATGTTCCCAATCTGAGCCTACAGGCCAGTACCTGTACCAAATTACATAACTCTACTGCCTGTACCAAATTTTGTAAGTCTGAGTGAAATACTAAGGTCACAAATAGACACTTCCCAAACCTTAACCAGGACAACGACGATCAAGTGACCCCCAATAGCTCTTCGTTTTCATTTAAAACAGATGCGCTAAAATGACCTTGGTAGGTCGCTTAACCGTAATACATGTATATAAGACACAACTTTCTGCTCAAAAACCATGGAAACATTAAGATGCCAAAATTCGGCGTTCATTCACTTTGCCTCCAGAGGATCCATTTATTTTCAGCAATCCTTCCATGAGTTGCCTTTTAATTTTGTAAAATAACACCGATTAACACTGGAGAAGCCACATTTCAAATGAAGACCAATAGAAGCTTTGTTAGATTCCTCTATCCAGCAGTATGCGTCATGACCCTCACGACCCAATTTCTTAACCAATTTGTAAATGACAAATTTTGCTAAACCGCGACCTCTGTGGTTTTCCATGACGTACAATATTCCCATTCCTCCCATGAAATAAGTCATTTCCCAAGCTACTAGACTTCCGTCTTCCTTCGATCTGACAGCAACATTCGGAAAGTGTTTGATGTTGAAACGAACAATGGAAAGGCTGTCCTCATTTGCAAACTCCCAGTGGGAAGTGACTAATTCTGCATCACTTTCTTCCAATTCGCCATCTGTGTATCCGTCCGGTAGACTGCTGAAGAAGAAAAAATCAGCACGCCCCTGATATCACCATCTCACCAAAACATTCATCTGTAGCATCATTATCATTTACTTTGTTTTTCTCATGACACTAAAGTAATGATGATGATATAACATTAACGAAATTTATGAAATTAATTACAGTAACGTTTTCTACAGTCTGTGCAAAATAGGCTCACATACATGGTTGCAACAGCTTTCTATCTAATTACAAATGAAGTACTTTGAAATCAGGCACCTCGACAATAGTGCTCTGGTGATTATTCGTACGGTGACAATGCATGCAAAAATATTTGAATGAATTCCTTTCGAATATGCAAAATAAATAATAACTTACCATGTCTTAACACTGTTCTCACCAGCAACAAGGGTCTCCAGAGTTATAGACAACGAAGCTGGAGTATCCCATATTTGGAAAACTTCCTTCAAAATCAGTTCATACTTAGAATAACAATCTGGAAAAAATATTAAAACAAAATAATTAAGTAAATCTTTTGATTACCATGACTAAGAATTTAGTCATCTTGAAATTGATAATCAGTCAAAAGGATTCTGAGTGATACTGACTACTGAGCCCAATAAATATCCAGTTTAAAGATATCATGAAAGATGTGAAAAGCTGACTTACTGAGAAATGAAGTTGTTTTGAACTCCCCCTGCTGCAGTGTGAGAATCTTTTCCTTGACGTCAGTTTCTGACAATTTATCTTCATCCACCACAAAATTGATAAAATTGTCCATAAATGATGCTTCCTGGAATTTACAAGAATACCCATTTTCTCTTGATATGAGACCTCCATAAACATATTTTGGTTGTCAATTTTATTTAGTGCTTTAAATCATCAAATTGGGGCCAAAAGACAGCTTATTACATCGCATAAACGTGGGGGGGGGAACCTGGACACATTGGGACGCTTTTAAAGTCTACTAATTTTGCTCATTGCTGAAAGCACAAAAGAACTCAGAAGTTTACATGAATATCACCAATACTATTGAGCTTAAATGCATGGCATAATAAATTGGACTGCACCTACCCTTTTACAGCCAGAGAGCAAAAATGTGAGTCGCAAAAATGACTGTGCCCCGGCACATTGGGACATCAATTAAAAAATCATTTTAACACTCCATGTGCAATAGATGTTACATGTAAGTAGTGCGTAAGACAATATACAGTGCATTAACACCTTGTAGTGCCAATAGTTAATAACTTTAAACAGTTTTAAACATTTAACATAAACTGTCCTTGGTGCGGACATCTATGTAAGTAAAACACAGTGCTTTGTGACAAATTTGTTCAGAGCATGGTAATCCACTATGCCTCTATTCACTGTGGCCTGAATACCTGTTGTGTGCTGTTCCAAGTCATTCAGTTGACTAGGACACTTTTAAAAATTCTGCCATATTAAAAGTGCTTTCCAATGTGCCCTGAATTCACTGTTCCTATGAGCCTCGATAAGGACTTTTACACCAAAATGCTAATATCTCAGGCAACAGTGAGTGTCTTTATCATGATAGCAATTCATAACTGTTTGCTACGATATATCAAATTCATACAAGCACTGAGAAAGCCTAATTATTCATGGTTTGTCCACAGAATGGTTTGACTTGAACCCGTCCATGTTTACTAAGTCTTTAGTAGTATGGAAACAAACTTTTCCTCGCCATACTTCCGCATGCGGCTGAAATTTGTCAGCAAAATGATAGGATCGTCAGGATGTGAAGTTAAACCCCACCGTCCCATAGTGTCCCGCGTCCCAATGTGCCCCAGTTCCCCCTAACTAATTGTTCTCTTCTTTTGAGTACAAGAAAAATTAATGATTCGCGATAGCCTGTTTAAACGTGTGTTATACATAGATGTAGGAGATCAATTTGGGAGGTGGGAGGGGGCTGTCCATAAGAAAAATCAATGATTCGCGATTCAACACCCTCAATTATTCCATGTAATTTTAACACATGTGAATGAATAAAGTGATTTAATATATAAAGTAATGCCGATATTGAGCAAAAAATCAAAATTCACGAAATGTTTTTTCCAAAACCTCCCACAAAAATCCTGAGCCCCCTACACCCATCCTCACCTGTCAGGTTTGCTGGTGTCAGACACCCTGACCACAAGTGCTGCATTTTTGTGACGTTGTAAGAAAACTATTAACCTGCCTCCGGCGTGATAGACAAGTTTCACAGTTTCAGATGATTCAAAGCAATTGAATGCATGTTTGAATATTTAATTGTTGTCTGTTTGTTGCCTCGAATATTTTCTTTTATAAAAACCACAAACACTTCTAGCTACTTCTAAAAACACCTATGGTTTTATAATCTCATTTGATAAAAGTATCAAACAGGGAAAATGTAATCTTGGATTAGGTACATGTACTTGAGTAATACAATTTTTGTCAAAGATTTACATTTTTGAGCCTCATACCTTTGCAGGGAATTTGCCACAGAAGTTGATCTTAAACAACATAATAAATAACAGAACAATTGATATTAACATATTTTTGGTCAACTTACACTGTCCTTTATTGGCATCAGCGTTATAATGGAGAAATCTGGCCATCTATCAACAGCAAATTCGAACATGTTAAGAACATTTTGTGCTTCTTTTAAATTTCTCTCCATCTGTGAATTAATGAAAGGAATGTAATATTGTATGAAACATCAAAAATTGGGTAATAATTGCAATTATCATTAACCTTGAAAAACTAAATATAAATTGTGTCAACACACTGAAAAAAAACGGCTTGTGAAAAACAGACAATATGAACGTTAGTTGGTGACCGTCCAAAATTGAGAGTATATCAGACAACATTTTAATGTGAAAAGGACACAGTGGCCTACCTATGGGGGGGGGGGGCACGTGCTCCACGAAATTGGGTCTGTGCACCCCAGGTGCCCCCCATACAAACTTTCCAACTTTGGCTAAAATATACAGCTAGTATCATGGGTGCCCCCCCCCCCCGAGAATCGCGTGCCCCCAGGTGCCCCCCCCCCCTCACTCTAGACCCCCTAGTTATGCCACTGAAAGGACAAGAAAATTTTCAATAGTGATCAGTTTTTTGCATGATCTGATCTATTAAAAATTTCAAAAATACAGTTACCTTTTGTCTGAATTTACACAACAATTTGGACGGACACCAGCTAACATTTGTTTTGGACAGTTGTTATGATTATAGCTTACAACCACTCACCAGATATGATTTTCCTCCTTGGTTCCATTGTTTGACCCTTTGTAATGCAAACGGAAGTTGATCTTTTGTAAGAATAGTATCCATGGTAAACAAACCTGCAGCTCACAGAGTTTATAATATGGGACACTCAAATCACTTTCTGCTGCTGTTTGATACAATATGCAAAGAACAAACACGATCATTGGCACGGATCCATAGATAATCAAATAAGCCCAATTGGTAAATAATAGCTTATAGTCTTTAGTAGACACAACACTGTGTTAACTGATGACACCCACAGCTGCACTTCGGACTTCGCTGATGTTGTACCCAAATATTCAACCCAGTGGTTTGCTTTTTAACTTTTAATCATTACTAACTTGCTCAAATGTATAGTACCAGTATGTACAATATATAATGTGTGTGCAAAAGTTTGTGACTCTTTTTTCGCTATTTACATCCACAACCAAAGGTTTGTGAGCACTGAGCCTCAATGAACTATACATAAAATACAAGGTAGATTACTCAAGCCCCATCTGGTGTATTACATAGCCATTGCAGTACTGGAAATGGTGAATACACAAAATCTCTGGGAATCCCCTTGATAGCGAGACATAAGTAAAAACAAATTGGTATATCCCCACTCCCTCTCCACAAGTGTCAGAAGTTTTAATTAACTGCCAAGGCAATAGGTATATATGCCACCTTAAGCAAGTGATTAAATCTGCTCAAGTGCTTTTCAAGTTTTTACATTTTAAAATGTGATTGATGCAAAAGAGGTATGTCAGAATAATTATACATGTACTGTATGTATTATTTTAATTTCAAATTTAGACAAATACTTGAACTCATAGACAGCCACATGTGGCAGTTGAGATCCAGTTTCCTCACATGTATGAGATATTCACAAAACTGTGCTCATAGCTGTATATTACAGAAAGAACAACTTTTACCAAAAGAATGTTTACATCTTTTATTCAATCATCTCATACGAAACCATGGTAATGCAAATAAGTGTCAGGGCATGGAGATGAGAGCATCTCCTCGGACATTTTTGGTTGTACTGTATACATCACATAATTGAATAGGCAGAATAGCCTACATATTGCTTTGGTTAATCTTGCATTTGTATTCTGTGTGATGTTAACTTCATTTTCTCTCATATATCATTCAACAGCCTCACCCTCTTTTGAGCTGCCTTTTAATTTTGTAAAATAACACTGATTGGCGATGGTGAAGCCACATTTCAAATGAAGACCAATAGAAGCTTTGTTAGATTCCTCTATCCAGCAGAATGCATCATGACCCTCACGACCCAGTTTCTTAGCCAATTCATAAATGACAAATTTCGCTAAACCGCGGCCTCTGTGGTTTTCCATGACATATAATATGCCCATCGCCCCCATGAAATAAGTTATTTCCCAGGCAACTAGGCTTCCATCTTCCTTAGATCTGACTGCAACATTCGGAAAGTTTTTGATGTTATAATGAACAAAAGGAAAACTGTTCTCATTTGCAAATTCCCAGTGAGAAGTGACCAACTCTGCGTCACTCTCTTGCAATTCGTCAACTATGTAGCCATCTGGTAGAGTGCTGAAAATAAGAAAAAAATAGATTGCTACAGAAAAAATATAGTATATATATATATCTTACTGTATAATATAACTAGTTATTATCCACCCAATAGTCAATTCGAGTCACATGGGATTTTTTGTTTTAATGTTACAATAGGTAAATAAACAGCAAGTCTGATTTTCAGTTAACTGAGAGTCTTATGGACAAAATAATATGATGTTACAGGAAGTGGTCCACTGCCATTTACCAAATAAATGCAATATTTAAAAAATGCTAGATCTGCTGATGTCTGGTTTGCAGACTTTTCCATCACAGAGCACCAGCTCAAAACATAATAGGATTTTTTGTTTGGAGCACCTACAGGTTTTGATGGCTATGTTGCATTTATAATAGGTCTGTCTCCATTTGTAGTCTGAATTTATGTACAGGTGGTGTCTCCAAGCAATAAGATAAGAGCTCTGATGGAATCCCCTTTGCCTTTCAACAAAGCGATTGGTGTTGCTGACCAGGCCAAGGAGTCAAACTTAATTAGTGTGTTTGTTGAATGTTTGATTGTTTGGGTCAGCTACACTGTACTGATTGTTTTCTCAAAACAGTAGTTGAACACAAAAGGGTGTTTTTATCAAACTGATTGGGGATTGTAACGTGTTAACAACCAGATTATTATTTACTGTTGGTCACAGGATTTCACTCACTTTGCAAACAAACCAGATAATATGTCATTTGGTGGGCTTCCCCAAAGACAAAAATTACCCTACCTCCTTATCGTAGTGCCGCCTACTGATAATACCTGTCGTAATCCCCACATGGAGACAGACCAATTGCAGAAACTATATTTGAAAATGCATAGAAATATACTCTATTGTGTCGTTTCTTAGCCCCTGCCATATGAATTTGTTGTATATTGGCTAAATCATTCATTTTAACCAAAGTTTAAAACCTGCCAAATTTTATAAAATTTGCTTCCACACCCGGAAGTCCAAGGGTAATTCCTATGATGGCAATATGCTTGTAAAACCATGCAAGACATATTTATTTTGGCTATGCCAGATAACTTACAAGGTCTTTACACTCGTCTCACTTGCAACAAGGGTCTCCAATGTGATAGACAACATTGCTGGCATATTCCATGCCTGGAAAACATCCTTCAAAATTGATTTGTACTTAGAATAATTATCTGAAAAATATAACAACTGTCAGCTCTTTTACTTAATTTACATACAAAACAAATCAAGAGTCATTTAATGTATTGAGGCACAATAACTTCAAGCTAAAGATATCAGGAAAAACTGAAAGGGTCACTTACTGAGGAATGAAATCGTTTTAAATCCCCCTGGCTTCATTTTGAGAAGTTTTTCTTTGACATCAGCTTCTGTTGACGTCTCCTCATCCACCACAAAATTGATAAAATGCTCCAAGGATAATGGAATCTATAATTTCAAAAAGCATCATTTTTCCAAGAGGCATTCAAAAACAAAATTTTTATGTAATTTTATGTGGATCTGTCTATCATCAAAACATGACCCAAAGAGCATAATTTAATGGAGCAAGATGGCATTCAATTTTGGTTCCACTACATCAAGTAATGGCTGTTTCAACAAGATATCCATGAACTCTCAAAAACAATGAACAAGTTAAGATGCCTGTTACAGAAATTTAATAAAATGCTAAAATAGGCTCAGGGTTTTGTTTAAAATTAAGATTAGGGTTATGGTTTGGGTTAGGTTTCATTAAATTTCAGCAAGCAATCTCCTCATTATGCTAATTTCCTCTGACATACGATGCATTATATTGCATTGAAACTTAGCTTGGAAACACGATGAATGAACTTAATTTATGCGAGCAGTGTAGTTCTTGAATGGTTTACAAGATATTGCATCAGCTTGTAAAGATGAGACACCTATTACATGTAGAATTAATGTATCATATTAAAGTTTATGTGTGTTTGTTGATCGCTGATCAACCATATTGATTGAGGTATCAACAGCATTGATTGAGGTAGGGGGATTGACCTTAGGTGAGGTCAGGGGAGCAGCTCTTTGTAGAGGTGAGGGGCCAACTGAGGGCAGTAGGCTAATCACCTCGTTGGGAGTGTAATAAACAATTACCCTGATGCGGTGTTGTGGAGATGCCCATTTGGGGAACATGAATTCAGGCATACAAGGACATTGGTGAAGGTAGATAAGTAAACAGCTAAGTAAAGTAGGGCTTTTGATTCAATAAAGGGGAAACATGAAACGACCAAATTCAATGAGGGAGAAAGACTTCTGATCAGGGCCCGTGATGGAAAGTGGCCAGATGGGTAGCAGGGCCATGGACTGATCAGGATCAACTCATTGTAGAGGCACTAATGGATGCAGTGCACATTTAGTTAATGCATAAGAGGGTACGTAAAGTAGGGGAAGACATTTGGCTGCAATTGAGGGTATCTGGAAATGGAGAGATTAAGACTGAACTCGGGAGAAGGGAACTTTAGGGTAACAGTAAGTTAACTGGGGGAGTGCCACAAGGAGGCAACTCAGGTGTCCCTGGATTCATGTAGATCTATGCAAATGTATTTGAATATGTAAATGTCATATGTAAATGAGGGCCACGGCTCATGAATGTATGGAACAAGTACTGGAATAAAACCAAGAGCCTGAGAACTCTTGGCCAGATTTTGATTGAAACTGGTTGCTCCAAACTGAAGTGTTTGTGCTGAAATCACATTGAATATAATAACAGCTTTCTGGATATGTTTATGATTGTAATGGTTATGAACCTTACAAAATGGTGACCCCGACTTGATGTTATATCATCATAGCAGGATTGGAAAATATATGGACAATTGGACTTAACGGACATCCAAAATTTTTTTTGGGGAATTATCATGTCCCACGAAGAACCTATAGAAACTCTCGACTCGCTGATGGAGAAATACAGCCAGCTTACACCTGAGAATCAGTGGCAGCTCAGACTTGAAATGGCTAAAGTAATTGAAGATCATGGATATGGCAGAGGCGAACCAGAATTTATGAACCAACGAGAGGTCAGGACGTTGATCCTTGCGTACATAGCAGTTCTTCTTCACCACAGACGTTGAATGAGTGCAGCTAAGCAGCGCGCAGCAGGGCATCTCTGACTCACAACCTCGACAAGTGCATCTCTCCTGGGGGACCAACATCGATTTGCCAAGATGAACATGGAACAGCTCGTGGCAGCTGAGCATGCTCTCAGACAGGAGCAAGTTGAACATTTAAAAGCTCAAGCTCGGCAGTACAAAGAATCGTCTAGCAGATCGAAAGCAGAAGCCCAGGCTAAAAGGATCAAAGGGTGTGATGGCTCCTCGCAGAACAGACTGAGAATATGGATGAGAGAAATAAGGCTGACCGTACCATATTCGGACAAGACAGTTTATATTGCCTCACTGACCTCTGAAGGCCATCTTAGGCTGGAATTAGAGAAATTCCTTACAGCGCAAAATAACAGAGAAGCAGTCACTTGGGACGAGGTTGAGAGACATATTAGATCTACATTCCTAACTGCTCATGAAAATGAGAGGTTGAGAGATGCCCTGGAAAAAGTCCACAGGAACTCCTATGAAACTACCATGGCTTATGGCAGACGTTTCAGCGAAGCGGCGGACCTAGCTTTTCCACATGCTGGCAGAAATGCAGATCAGCAACAACGAATGCTTCGTCTATATATGAAAGGTCTGGAAAATGAAAAGTTAGTCTTACGACTAGTGCAAGAGAAGAATCCAGAGAACTATATCGAGGCCATAGAGGCAGTAAACAAGTACGAGGCTGACAGCTACATGGTTTACAGAGCCATAAATGGGGAAGCACCGCCAGATGGGGAGTCACGAGAAGAAGAGCCTATGGACATCTCAGTTCTTCAACCAACTCCACTGAAGAAGCCTAAAGAGGGGACGAAATCTAGCAACCTAGAGCAACAAATTGAAAGTCTCGACAGGAAGATTTCGGGCCTGACCAGGAAGTTCACGAAGTTGAAGGCCATTGAACGTCCGCCGAGGGCCACCAGCAGCAGTGTTCGCAGTGATCGAGCTGAGCAGCCCTTCCGAGGGACGAGGGGAGGACAGCAAGGCAGACGTACCACGTTCAAATTCACCTCAGATGGCCGGCCCATCTGTGCCAGCTGTAACCGTCCAGGCCACATGAGGATGGACTGCAGCTATCGGGACACAGGAGCCAGGCCGAAAATGTCCCACCCTGCTCAACGTCGTCAGCAGCAGGGGGGGGGCTATTGAGCGTCGTAGCTCAGCAGGCCTTCGTACGCGTGGATATAGCTGGTCAGCCCACGACCATGCTCATCGACAGCGGCGCAGGCAGATGCGTTCTACGACGCCGAGAATTCCTTCAAATTTGTAGGTTAGTGAAAAGACAACCCATTGTGAAACGTACTCCAGGCTTGGTGGGAGTAACAGGCCATGAACTTAAAGTGTGGGGTGAAACAAACATTCCTCTGGGGAAATTAGGCTCAGTTGATGTAGTTATTGTCAATGAGCTGCCATATCCATTTATATTGGGCCGAGATATAATGAGAAGGGATGGAATCGTTATTGATTACTCTAAAGGACATATGCTGTGGAAAGGAAGGACGTTTCAGCTTGAGCCAGTCAGGGATGCAGCACCGTGCATAGCCATGCTGACTCAAAGCACTGGGGACAAAATTATGAGGGTGGTCAAGCTTAACGAGGACATTTACAGTGCCACAGGCCAACAAATAGGCAGACACCCTGATATTGCTGTGCGCATCAAAACCACTGGCAATCCAGTGAGGCAGAGGCCTTATCGAGTTCCCTTTCTCAAGAGAATGGCATTGAGTAAAAAAGTGGATGAAATGTTAGCCCAAAACATTATCGAACCTTCTCATTCACCTTGGGCCAGTCCTGTAGTATTAGTACCCAAGCATGACGACGAAATGCCAAGATTTTGCATTGACTATACAAAGTTAAACAATGTGACGATCAAAGACAGTTATCCTGTGCCCTTGATTCAAGATGTCCTTGACTCAGTCAGGGGTTCCACGATCTTCTCCACTCTCGATCTAAAGAGTGGATTTCATCAGTTGCCGTTGCATGAGGATGACATGGAGAAGACAGCCTTTATATGCTTCCGAGGGCTATTCCACTTCCGGTCCATGCCCATGGGCCTCTGCAACGTAACTGCGATCTTTCAGAGGGCTATGGAGAGAGTCCTGGAGGGCTTAATCGGCGTCTCCGTTCAGATATATGTAGACGACATCGTGGTCCATTCCAAGGACGAGGAGACACACGCACGCCACCTACAGGAAGTCTTCGATCGAATGAGAAAGTATAACCTAACATTGAACCCAAAGAAATGTGTTTATGGACAGAAAGAGGTGAAACTGTTGGGTTACATAGTAGGAGCGAAGGGTCACAGAGCCGACCCTGACAAGGTCAGTGCCATAAAGGACATGCCTCCACCTACGACGGTCAAAGGTGTGAGGAGATTTCTTGGTATGACCTCGTATTACAGAGGCTGCATGAAAAACTACGCCCACATATCTGAGCCATTAGCTCGCATGACCAAGAAACATGTCCAGTTCTCTTGGGACTCAGAGAAGCAAGAGAGCTTCCAGAAACTGAAGGACCTATTGGTCAGTGACGCAATCATGGCTCATCCCAGGACAGATAAGCCCTACTTATTATACGTGGACGCCTCGGCCGTCGCCATTGGAAGCGTACTAGTTCAAGTAGAAGAGGACACTGGCATAGAAAGACCTATCTCCTACATGTCGAAGCTATTGTCATCAACTCAACGACGCTGGGCAGCCATCGAACGCGAGGGATTTGCACTCATAACGAGCTTGAAATTCTTTCGTCCATATCTATATGCCGCCAAGTTCACAGCTCTGACAGACCATAAACCTCTGGTTTCTTTGTTCACCAAGGAAATGAACAACACCAAGGTCCAACGATGGTCAATTTTAGTTGCAGAATATGGTTGTAAAATTCAATACCGAAAAGGCAAAAATAATGTGAGAGCTGACATGCTGTCCAGAATAGAACATCCCATGGTGGCTACCTATGATGTGCTGGAATGGGCTCCAGATGACGTCTACCCAGTCGATGACTCACAGGATGATATGCAGCCTCCCATCATTCATGATCAGTTAGATCTCAAGCAAGTAGCTCAGCAGCAAAAGACAATGGACGAATGGCTAGAAGCGGCTGACCCTTGCAGTGAATTTGAGATAGTGGAAGGACTTCTATACTCCACACGTAGGACCGGGACAAATAGTGTCAGCTGATCTCATAGGTCCCATGCTACAATCACATCAAGGCAACTCATATGTGCTTGTACTGATTGATCACGCCACAGGTTTTGCAGACTGTTACCCTTTGGCTAGAAAGTCCAGCGAGGCAGTGTGGGCTCGCCTCAGGCAAGATTACTTTCCTCGATTTGGAATTCCGAACATCCTAATTACGGATAATGGACTGGAACTGAATGCTAGGGCAATGAGGACCTACTTGAAGGGCATTGGGGTACAGCATCGTCGGACTACCCCATATAACCCACAGGCCAATGGCAAGGTGGAACGTTTCAACAGGACTCTCAAATCTATCCTTGCCAAGCTGGTAAATAACCAAGTTGCGAATTGGCAAGACAATCTTATGGCTGCGGTGATGTGTTACAACAGTTCAAGCTCAACCACAACAGGTCACAGTCCTTTCTTTCTGCAATTTGGGAGGCACCCAAGACTCCCAATTGATCAAGCTCACAGAGATGGGCCAGTACTGGAAGGACGCCTGCACGAACTATACACAGCTATAACCGAGGCTAGGAAGGTTACTGAGCAATCCAGACATTACAACAGAGAACGACTGAATAGCAGGCAGAATACTCATGCATTGAAAGTTGGAGACAGTGTTTTAATAAAAGCTCAGCAGCCTCTTACTCTTACGAGTCAATGGGATCCAAGATGGATTGTCACGCAAATTCGTGGCAAAGTTATCTGGATAGCTCATCAGCCTTCGGGAAAACAAAAGGTCCTAAATCGCAATAAAGTTAAGTGGGTTAGCTCCGATTTGGCTTGGGATGGAATTCATCAACGACAGTTGAGAAAGCAACGTCCCACAGAGCGCCCTTGGCAAGCTCCTCGGCAACCTCCTCAGGACACGGCTCGGCCAGCAGTTTCCTCGCCGCAGCATGGTCCGGCCAAAACCACCACGGTGCCAGCAGCCCCTCGCCCCCCTGCAGTCTTTAAAAGGACCCCTCGGCGTCGAACACGAGGCAAGATACGCCCGAGGGAGGATCAAGAGGATTCTCAGCATCAGGGGGCGCCTCTACCTAGGAGACGCAGAATTGATAGGGCATTGGACACGCCCTCCCCTTCTTCGTCTCCAGCAGCCTCCTGCACTGATGGGATGTACAGGCCACGCCCTGATCAGACACCCCCTCAAGCAGACGACTTGATGGACTCGTCCATGGACACAGAATTCCAGATGCCATCTGCCACGCCTCCTCATCCATCTGGCGGCACAGTGGCACATCATCCAGATGCCAATTCAGCTGGCCCGCCTGCTAAATATTCAGCAGGGGGTCATGACTCAGCTGGTCTCCATGAACCAATGGAGCAGCAGGCCCTGGCGGCGAAAAGGACTGGACCCCCAGCAACGCCAGGCCAAGAGGGGGGCGATGACAGCATCGTTCCTCCGAAACGCTCTCGTGCATACTTGCCCAGGTCAGCCAAACATTCATATACTTAATTACTGTACTTCGACCTCACTGACATTTTGAACCTGCCATAAACAGAATCAATCCTCTCAATTGATTATTTCGTTCTGAAATCACCACTGTTATCTTTTATGATCCTAATAAAATCCCTTTTATGGCACCCACGAACCTGAACTTTAAACTAAATAAAAATTGGATTTTCACACATATATCGATATCCTTCTGCTGACCTGGTCAACTCACTGCCATAAACACTTTGCATAAGCCACCCCCCCTTCCTTGAACTCTCTGGATCACTTAAACACTAAGCAGAAACGTCATACTTTCTAATTAGCATACTTTCACTTGAGCAGTACTTCACCCAATGTATCACCAACTCTTCCTCACTTGCTGTCCACCTTCACCACAGCGAGGACTGAACTTTATGCCAAAGATCAGCCACCTTCAACTTAGTGACAATCATTCATCATGGGACTTACTGCTCCAAGTTTAACATTTATCTTCCTATGGACATTGCTTCAATGCTCTCTCATTGAGTCAACTACAACAACTCAACTGCCATCGACTACCACTACAACTCGTTCTGTCCCTGTGACTGAAATTCGGCCAGAACATTTACCAGATGGTGTCCTTGTGAGGGGGGGCACTGAATTGAAGACTCTGAAAGCTAAGTGGACCGTCCTTGTGGCTTTGGACGCTCCAGTCTATCCAGTGGGTCTCTGAGCATTGATCGACCAGATTCGTGTCTCTCAAAAGAGACTCAAAGTTATTGGAGAGACACAACTGGGCTGGTCATATCGTCTCGATAACCTGGATTCCCGTCATCCGTCGTACATTGGTGGAGGACCTTTATCTATCACTGATGCCAAGGCAGAAATCCCAACGAGGGCCAAGCGAGGCCTATTCAACTTCATTGGAGAGGGTATGCATTTTCTCTTCGGCGTGGCGACGCAAGACGAGGTACATCAATACAAGTCAGCAATTCTCACTCTCCAGAAACGACAAGATGCGCTCGTCCATGTCACTAAATCCATGGTGACAGTCGTAGATCAGGGTCGCATTTATATGAAGCAAACGAAGAAAGCACTATGGGCCCTGAAAAACCACGCTAAGGTCATGCGAGAGTATGTCGAACAGATTTACTCGAAGATCCAGACATGGGAACGTCGTCTGAAAAATATTGAGGTCATCCAGCACATGAATGCCCTGGTTGCTGAGGCTGAAAGAACGTATGAGCATTATCAACGCCAGGTCAGGCACTTCGCCACGCAGAGGGGGGCGCTGGAACGTGGGTACCTAACAGAAGAGGTCATGTCCCCCCAGCTGTTGCAACACGTGGTGGAGCATGCTGCTCAAGCGACGCATCCTACGGTGAGTGACTTGACTTGGTTGTATCGCTATGTAACTATTGAACCAATTGTGATATCGGGGTCCACCCTTGTTTATAGGTTTGCGCTGCCTGTACCGCAGCAGCAGAATTACTTGATGTTCAAGCTCACGGCGTTGCCTGTACCGGTGCCTGCCACAAATATGCATGTGACCATGGCCTTGCAGGACACCTATGGTGTGTCCACTCAAACAGGAGAAGTCTTCCGGCCGTTTTCCTGTCAAGGGGATTCCCCCCAAATTTGTGCTTCTGGGCCTTTTTACAAGCCAGATGTTATGAAATGTGTAAGGGGAATCATATATAACCAATCTAACTTAGTAAACACCTGCACTTTTGATATCCACAAAACTAACAACAAGACCATCGTTACCCAACTGACCACGTCAACTTATGCAGTCAGTTCTTGGGGGGAAAATATCAAAATTCGCTGCATCAATTTGGTTGAAAGGACACATCCTCTTAAACCTGGCACCTATCTCTTTTCATGCCAACCATCTTGCGTTATTGAAGGTGTCTCTTTCAAAATTGAGTGCATGTCAACGTATCACCTGAATCAGACCGACAGAATGCCCGTACTGAAAGTGCGTGGTCACTTTAAATTCTCTTCAAATATTACTGGCAAACGTATTCTAAAAGCTTTTCCCTCTCTTTCGGATTCCCCTCAGGCCAAACTCACATCCATAAACACCCAATTAATTGCTGAGGCCATGGCACTGCGCGAGGGCGGTTGGACTGCCTTCAAAAAGCAAACACCCATACTAACAATTGTACTCATTGTGTTTGCTGTCTTGATGGTTGTGGTGGCAGGCACCCTGTTCTACTGCTTGTCTCAAAGACACATGTTGACATGCTGGGCTACAACTCCTACTACTCCTGTCACAGCTGTCAACATGGTCAGGTACCTAAGACCTGACGATGGAATTTACATGGAACCCACTGACCCCTCGGCACCAGCTCCCCAGGCGGTGTAGCGCTCCCCTGTGGACTGGGAACATGTGCCACTTCCGGTTCTACGTTGCTTGCTAACGTCCTCCTGGCCTGTAGGGTCCATTCCTCCCTCATAACCACTATGGACGCATGTGTGGTTTTAAAGGAGTCTATTATTCCTGGTTGTTAGCTTATACTTTAAACCCTCGTAGAGCTGGCACATGGAAGAGGTGAGGTCAGGTGTCCATGAACTTGAGGCCTTCGTTCCAGTCCTCAGTACAATTCCATGCAGTATGCTTTTGATAAATCGGTCTCTCTCAAACAAATTTATAACATTTGCTTGAATTATCTCACCTTTCATGACAAACATGCTCCCTGTTTGTCTCTCCACATGAAAGGCTCTGTGCCCTATGAAGGGAATTTATATATGTATTGCATTGCACTAAAATTCTCATGTATTTACCAATATATTGTATTGCATTTGTATTGATCATATCTTAACTGTTCATTATTGTATTTTTTAACCATGTGGGTAGGTAGGTCACGTCGTATAAATGGTTCACATTTAACATTAGACCTGCCTATCTCTTTCATAATACATCAGTACAATGTGTTATGCTACATTTGCAACTTCATAACTTCTGTTATGCAATGTTTGAACTTTTATAATTGTGTCATTAACTATGTGGGTAGGTGGATCACGTCGGCTAAATTAAGATTGTTTACCATTAGATCCACCTGTCTAAATTTTAATCTACCTAGACTACATGATACGTCAGTACAACGTATTATGTTATCTATTGCATGCACCGTTGTGCATGCCTCACTATATACATTTACTGCTATGTTTCCAGTTTAGGAACACATTTCAAACAAGTGGTGGGCGCTGCTGTGTCCAAACAGCGCACAGTTGTAATGTACCCCATATCACAAAACATAACCAGTCAAGTCACCACCATACCGTAGATGCAAATGGTTGTGATTCAACCACCTGGTCAAGCAACAGTAAACTGCCGCAATTCTTTCCTATATTTCAGTTCGTCTTCTAAGTCAACTCTACACTCTTGCTATGATGAGACATCACCATGAACACCGCCTGGTTTGAAGACGTTCGATTTCATGGACTGATTGCTGGAAGCCTTATCGCTGTTGCCACTGACATATAAGAACTCTTATCCAAATGAACACTTACATACATCAATGATTATGCACTACTGTTTACAATGTATTTATCTGTCGCTACTCTTGTATTGTGTCATGTTGTTATTGATGTTTTCACTTTATATCTAGTTTTTATAATAAAACTTTGGGTTCAAAAATGGAGCAATCTGGGGATGGGTTTGGGATAAATTGGGATGTTGTAATAATTTTGATAAAATAAGATTTTATCTTTCCTTGGGGAGAGTAGTGTAAAGATGAGACACCTATTACATGTAGAATTAATGTATCATATTAAAGTTTATGTGTGTTTGTTGATCGCTGATCAACCATATTGATTGAGGTATCAACAGCATTGATTGAGGTAGGGGGATTGACCTTAGGTGAGGTCAGGGGAGCAGCTCTTTGTAGAGGTGAGGGGCCAACTGAGGGCAGTAGGCTAATCACCTCGTTGGGAGTGTAATAAACAATTACCCTGATGCGGTGTTGTGGAGATGCCCATTTGGGGAACATGAATTCAGGCATACAAGGACATTGGTGAAGGTAGATAAGTAAACAGCTAAGTAAAGTAGGGCTTTTGATTCAATAAAGGGGAAACATGAAACGACCAAATTCAATGAGGGAGAAAGACTTCTGATCAGGGCCCGTGATGGAAAGTGGCCAGATGGGTAGCAGGGCCATGGACTGATCAGGATCAACTCATTGTAGAGGCACTAATGGATGCAGTGCACATTTAGTTAATGCATAAGAGGGTACGTAAAGTAGGGGAAGACATTTGGCTGCAATTGAGGGTATCTGGAAATGGAGAGATTAAGACTGAACTCGGGAGAAGGGAACTTTAGGGTAACAGTAAGTTAACTGGGGGAGTGCCACAAGGAGGCAACTCAGGTGTCCCTGGATTCATGTAGATCTATGCAAATGTATTTGAATATGTAAATGTCATATGTAAATGAGGGCCACGGCTCATGAATGTATGGAACAAGTACTGGAATAAAACCAAGAGCCTGAGAACTCTTGGCCAGATTTTGATTGAAACTGGTTGCTCCAAACTGAAGTGTTTGTGCTGAAATCACATTGAATATAATAACAGCTTTCTGGATATGTTTATGATTGTAATGGTTATGAACCTTACAAGCTGTTTTTAGTATAATGTTTCAGTTAAAATTCATCTAGGTTGAAGTAATGAAGTAAGAAATTGTTCATTTTTTTGGTGCCTTTTTGCAAAAGATTTATGTATATTTTTAAGCCTGATTACATTCCATGCATCTTGTCACATAGATTAACCCAAAATCAGAGTATGTACATGTATATATATAGCACTAAACAGAACAATTAATATCAAAACCTCTCTTCTCAACTTACGCTGTCTTTAATTGGCATCAGCATCATTATTGAGAAATCCGGCCACCTGTCAACAGCGAATTCAAACACATTCTGACCATTTTGTTCTTCTTTTAAACTTCGCTCCATCTGTGAATTGATTATAGAATATCCCATTGGTTATTTGAAAGGGACAGAAGGTACTCAATAATCACAAAAGTTATTAAGATCAGAAAACAAACACAAAATTTTGGATTGAACTCTCAGCCAATAGGCCTAACTGGAAATGGGGTTTTACATCACTGGAACTACTGTCATACAGTGATTCAGTTACAGATTCACAACTATTGTTTATTCATAGCTGGTCACATACTTCATATGTGAAATATTTCACATACTTTATTTCCATTTTATATACATAAATTTACATAAGGTACATGAACTCCAGAAAAGCAAGATTTTTCAGCTGCTGAGGAGCCCTCACATAATAGTATATTTAATATTATATTATGTAAGTTTATATAAGTAACCAATGTTTTCAATAGTGGTTGAAGTGGATACATCATACAATAATTACTATTATACCATTCGACACCTCTTTCAGCTAATCACAAGCTCTTTATTTAATGCAATAAATCCCATATTCTTCGTTGTCCATTTATCGTCTCATGTTTGACTGTTTGACTGTTTGTGACTTGGTAAAAGACGGTTATTCACCATGGGATCAGGAATATGTGTTTTAAATTGCATATTCCCTCTCTCATGGTGAATAACCTGTACGGTACCTAGTTTTACCAGATATACTGTAAAACTACAAACCAGATAAGATTTTCCTCCTTGGTTCCATCGTTCAATCCTTTCTAGAGCGAGAGGAAGTTGATCTTTAGTAAGAATAGTGTCCATGGTAACCAAGTCCACAGCAGAATTCAACAGGACATTCAAAGCCACTCTCCACCACAGTCCAGTTAAGTTCAAAATGATATTATACAAATATGATCACGCAATCAGTGGCACAAATATATGTAAACATCTAATAATCCAATAATCCAAGTGGTAAATTTTGGTATTACTTTACATGACTGTTTGACTGATAACATACAGAGCTGCACTTCGTGCTGCACTTGGGGCTTCACTGGTGCACCCAAATATTTGACCAAGTAGTGTGCTTGTATTTTTTAAAAGGGGTCATCCATAACTTGCTCAGCAGTCTGCCATATATTATTTGTGAGCAGCACTGTGTGACATGTTTTTTTTACACTATTTGCATTAATAATCACAGGCCTCACGGTCACAGAGTTGAACTATGTTTAAAAATAAAAGGTTGACTACTCACGAAACATGCATGGCCCAAGAAATTTTCCTCTAACTTTCCCTGATTTGATCGACATCGTGATCTCATATGGAGATTGGAGAAAAGGCACTGGCTTATAATTTCATCCACCATGGCATTTGATGAGATTGCCAATAAACACACTGAAAATCTCATGTATATATTTTTCATCGTAAATTTTCATGCACCCCAGAGCACTACAGCATATCACGCCTGATTATTATTTTCATTATTTGAAAGAACACCCTCGAATGATCCTGATACACTTTAAAAAGTATAGTCCAGCAGATTGGCTATTGCAATACAGGTCGAAACCAGCGTAATAATTGAGCGTATCAGATTCGTTGCGGCAGTTCTAGGCCTGTTTAACCTGTCAAAATGAGTCTGTCAAGCAATCATTAGCAATGAAAAAATGCCCTACCTTCTGTACATGTTATTTGGCAACGTATCCAACTGAATTTGTCTTTCATTCCCGTTTTTTCTTTTGGAAAATCCATCAATTTTATGTCGTAGGTTTGAAGAATGTCTTCATAAAATGGTGGCTTTGTTGATTTAATTGACACAATTAAGGGGTAGATAGATAGACAGATAGATAGATAGATAGATAGATAGATAGATAGATGGATAGATAGATAGATAGATAGATAGATAGATAGATAGATAGATAGATAGACAGATAGATAGATAGATAGATAGATAGATAGATAGATAGATAGATAGATAGATAGATAGATAGATAGATAGATAGATAGATAGATAGATAGATAGATAGATAGCATTAGCGCATTGCGGGGGCCACTCATAGGCGTAGGAGGTCAAAAATGTTTGGGGGAGCTGGTAAAAAATATTACCCAAATTGCCCTGAAATCTAAATTCACGATTATTTTTGCCTGAAATTAGGCCAAAAAAATTGCATATCCCGGACATTTCTAGATACGCTGATAGATAAAGAGACAGCCACACAGATAGATAGACTGACAAATTGATTGATTGATACATCATATACATGACCATTGATTTGATGTTTCAGTTTTCAAATGCATGAAAAACAGTCAGCTGTTTTTGTTAAAATTGGTTTCAAAGTGTGTTGTTTGCTGTTTGTAGGTTTGTTTTTGTCAGCTTGGCTATTCAAATCACTTATTGCTTGTTATGATTATTTAAATCCCAGAATGCATAGATCTGTCTGCCCATCTATCTATACCTACCCATCTTAACCTACATGTCTCTCAATATATAGAAAACCTATCTGTCTTCGTATAGGCCTACATCTATCGAACTATAAATATCATTTACTTTACAACTCAGTTACTTTCTGTATAGACCACAAAGTGGCCGTTTCTATACAGTGTCTTTTTTGTAAACATCTGAGCAAAAATGCGATCTGAGATGATCATTTGTGGTCCAAGTCACTCTCAGCACAAAAAGACGTGATTGCTGTGGATGACTTTCCACCAATGAAATTAAATGTCAAAATAATTGTCAGTGGATTAGATTGGGTGGGCGTGACCAATAACTGAAAAGTGATTACCTTATGCATCTGCTATGAACAGCAATCAAAAACTAGAAACAACATTGAGATTTTAAAATACCCAAACAATGATAAACATCTAACAACACGAAAGAGGCACTGGAAGTTTGTAATCCTCTTAACATGTAGATTAGACAATGTTAAACAACAGTAAAAAGAAGTTCACATTGTATTTTGGTCAAGAAAATTCAACATCTCCAAGACATTTGGATGTAATTCTGGATTTACCAAGCATTGACAATGTGCGGAAATTGTGGAGAATGATCTGACAACATGCCTCGATGGCCCAGGAGTGGAGGTATTTAATTTATTTAATATAAACAGCAATAGAAGTTGTTGTTGTTTTGATATGTTTGATAATATTTCGGCCCCTTATTCAATGAACTACTCTTCGACTGCTAAACTAAGCCCCTTAGCATACAGTCAGGTATTTGACTATAAAAAGTACATGGAGATAGAGCCTCAATATGTCAATTTATATTCAAGGTAAAATATAGGGGGGGGGGGCAAGCAGTCTTTTGAGGGAGAGGCAACTTTTTTTTTTAAATCCTTATGCAAGCGGAATCTTTGAAAAATTTAAGTAGAATAAAAACCCAGAAATACAATGCAGAAAAGTAGATGACGAACAGCACCAGAAAATAAATTGAGAATTGACCCTGCCCCCTCTGGCTATGCCACTGAGTGTCATGCATTTTTCTTTAATCGTCTAATTATCAGTTCTATGGTACAATTCTATTTTACAAAGCTACCAAATGAAAACTTAAAAAAGGGTCTGTTGACACATAGGAATGCAGCAAGATAGGAAGCCAGGATGGATACTGGATAGATTTAGGGAGATGGATAGAGTGGCAGATAGACAGACGGCTAGACAGACAGATTGATATGAGATGATGATTAAAGGTAGTAAGTCCACCGATTCTATGTAAAATTAAACTTGCCTTTATAGATCATAAACTGATAGATTTCAAGTATAGTATACACCTCCAAGCAACAGAATTGCGAGTTTTCAATAATTAAGTGAGTTTAATTGATTGCAAAGCCTTAAATTTCTTAAGGAGAGCCCTGCATTGCTTGATTTGTAAACAAAACAGGACTTTTTCACGGCATGAAAAACTGTTTGTTTACTTATTTGAAGTAAACTTTCTTCACATATTGAGCATAGAATGACAGTTAATTAACTGTAAATGCTGTTGTTAGAATAGGCTTAATATGACTCTAATCCTTCTTTTGGACATTGTTTTATTTTGGCGACATACTAACTTTAAATGATTGATTGAGTGATTCATTCACATAATATGTCTGGCGATGATGCAGATGTGTCAGAGAAAAGATACTTTTAAATGAATTAATATTTTACTATATTTTTAGTAATTTTTTGCTTGACTGGAGACAGTGCATTGTCTGACAATGTCAGGGTGGTGCATTATCCTAACTGTGAGCAACTATGCAATTTGTGTTTTGTTGAATTTAATCACCTTTTTATTATCAAACAAAAACAGTTAATTGGTTGCTGTCTTCACCTTGACAGATGTTTGCACTCAGTGCTCAATAGTGCATAGAAAAATCACTTGTCACAAACAGTCAATGCCAAACAATGCTAAACAAGATCATCCAGCTTACTATTTTATAACAAGGCCTCTTGAACCACTATCAGAACACTGTCTCTGTTCGGGACTGACAAGTGGCAGCAGAATGCTGACAGTCCCTGGAGAATCGAATTGGGTCAACAACAATTTGATCTGTTTTGGACAGATCACAAGATCAGGTCGCACAACAGCTGTCCATATTACTACACCAAACTACTTTCACAAAGCAAGGTTGCTGGCAAAGATCCAGTCCACTGCTTTGAATGAAAATGTTTGGAAATCATTAGACCAAAAGAAAGTTTTGAAACTTTAGCATAAACTTTGCCTGTGAAAGGGATGATCTTACTCATCAGAAGTTTGATGGTATTCAATCTACTTATGCCATTTAGTGCATGTTAAATTTTGGTCAGAAAAGTGTCCAAAAAGAATGCTCTCTCACTTATTCATGTGCCCATACAAAGCCAATGTTTTTGCTTTGTGATATCAAAAATGCTCATTTGTATTTATTCTGTTACGTTATAGAGATTTATTAACTAGGGCAACAATATAATTTACAATTTCATAAAAGCTGTGTAACACTCAACAAAATGTCTTGTCCATGCAACAAGTGGCCCCCTCTATACTGGCATTATATGTGAGCTACTATATATACATCTTCCATGACAAAAAATAGTTCCAACTTATTTTGGTATTTACAAGCTGTCTGCTTAAAATTGAAGCCAACCAAAGTCAGATTAGACACTTACAGAGTTTTTGGAAATAAACTAGACCATCACTAAATGATGGAACTGTCCTGGTTTCTTCCAGACACTGTCCGGTTTCTTCCAGAGATTGAAATTATGTTGCTCACAGGAGTTCGCAAATTTTGCACCCTAGGTGGCAGCAAATAGCAGTCAACTTGTAGACAGATCAGAACATAAGAATATGTGTCAGAGCCATGGACTTTTTTTGAAATGATAATTGAAACATTTGAGCATCCATTTATCCTCATCGAACTGTTCATGGACTATAGCTAATTGTATGGGATATCTCCTAAATATGATGACAACTTGGAGCACCCTAATTTACAAGAAAAAGTAAGACAAATAATCCAATGGCCATGTCAACACAGGATTTTTTGCCAACTCACATTGAAACTGTGGAGACAGTTAATCAAATATCACAGATGTTTAAAGGTTGAATTTTGCATAGGTTTAATCCACGGTGACTATACACAGTTCTTTGTGGTTTTTAGCAGCACAGCTGCTCTTACCCAAGAATTTCCTGCAATCTTGTTAGCACTATGGAGCTCATTATCTTTCACCAATCTCATTCAAATTTACTCTACATTCTTTGTAGGTTTTTAACTTTTTGCCAGTCACTTTTGGTGCCCTTCTGAGATGGAAAAAATTATAAAGAAACTAAAATGGACTGGCTTCCATGGATCAAAGGTCAACCATGACTTCTTCTTCTTCTCCTTAGTTTATCCGTGACCGGTGTGCCAATGTTGGAACCATGCACGTCTGTGCTGCTTAAAGTGCTGGCACGTTATTTTTTTTATAGCTGACAGCAATTTGAGTCAATGTCACTTGACTTTTTTGAAACATGTCCTTTTCTCCAAGCCAATATTTTGATCAAACAGGAAGTCATGTACAGTCACTACAGTGCTGGGACACTGTCGCACCATGACTATGTTCAACATGGAAAAATTCAGACAAAACAACATGTAGAAAATGGTGTATCATGTACTTGAATAATTATTATTTCTCCACGTGGAAGTCATGTTCAGCTTATTTATTGGATATCAAGGATAAACGGCAATAAACACCAGGTGGCAGTAAAGGTGTCAAAACCCTGGTGTTCTGCAGGGTGGTGTTGTGGCCCAAGCAATAGCTATTGCTGAATGGGCTGCTGCAGAGGCAGCAGAAGCACAGTTGTAGTCCTGCAGAGATGCTGGTGCCATGTGGCTAGCATGGACAAGGAAACGCCGGCTGCTCTTGCTTATCTTTCTGGCTGGCTGGGTGGTGACAATCGTCCACTTTACGTCCGTTATCTTTACAGCGGACGTCAACTCTCAACGTCAACTGCGGCACGGCGCGACGTCATCCAATCTCCCCATAGATGACGATGACAATTCACAAGTAAGTTCTGCCAATGTGTCATGTGTGTCATTTCTATCCTTGTGTCAGAGTGACATGTGTCATCAATATTATGTCATTGACAGTAGGCCGTTTGCAGTTACCAATCAGTAGCCTGGCCTGTGATGTTGGTTATTTAAGAGAGTATTACATCAGCCTGCATCATTTGGGGATATACTTTTTCTTCATTGCCAATTATTATGATCGCTACAAATGTGGAAACCAAAAGTGCTATTCACTGAGTGAAAGTTTGACATCACATGTATTCACACCTTGAAACTGTCAATCTGAAAGCTTTCTGTATATGTAATCACTGTGCTAACCTTATAGAAGAAACTCTAAGAACGTTTGGAAAACAAGTAGCAGAACTCGACCACTGGCTTGACGATGGTTTTAAATTCATGTCAATGCCCAATGTGAGAGGTTTTAGACTTTTAGCAGTGAACCGTTTGCATTCTTCTCAATTCAATGATATTAATAATTTATTTAACTCTTCGATCAACTTCCACAACAACTTATAGGTTACTTTCCACAGAACAGACTCAGAACCATATATATCAGTTGAAAAAAAAGGTTGATTTCAATGAAAATTAATAACTCCTCATTAGCAGTAAATAGCAAAGAGGATATTTGCTTTAAAAATTTCTTCCTGGAAAGACAGTCAAACTGAATTGCCAAATATCAAGGCCAGTTTGGTCCATTTAGTTCTGCGTTGTCTTCTTCTATCTACTAAGAAACCTATAGCCACTTTATGCAACCATCCTTTTTAAATACAATTAATGTTTTTTTGTGGTACAAACTTGAATTTCAAAAATCGTTCGTGTCTGCAAACTGCCAAGTCTCAAAACACATTGCATATATGTATTGTACAGATGAACTGACAGAGCATAAAAAGAGTTGATAAAATATTGAGCAGTGACACCTGTATGACATCTTGAAAGGTCACGAGCTGTAAGTAATTCCTTCTTGTAGATCAACCAGAACAAGAACCCAAAGAAGACTAAATTAGGGCTTGCTCAGGCTTCAGCTTATTGCCAACATTAACGGAAGCTGGTCTTGCAAATGTCACATTTGAGCAGTGCGCATTGTGTCACTGGCATTGCTTTATCTGCTAAGAGGGCAACCATTAGATTTTCATGGGGAGGAATTTCTAAGGGAATTATCAATTTTGTAGTAATGGCGACGGTTATTATTTGCGAGTTCACTCGCATTTGTGAGCGAACCAGTTAAATAAGGGGTAGTCAGAAATTTTGGATCGTTTGTGAGAGTCAAGGAATCACTTATCAAAGTTTCTTTTTCATGAAATTAATGAAGAATTGGCTAACTTGAGGCGTCTTGCTTTTTTGTGTGTCTTTTGTGTCTTGTTTAATTACAATTTAAGTTTTTAGTTTCAACGAAATCACGGCAAAACAGGAAATAGAAATATTGTTGTTATTGTTTTACTGGCCTCTGATTGGCCGAAACAGGTTCGATGTCTTACCGATAGTTTTTGAGCATTTCTATTGGGGCTAAAGGTACAATTGTAGGCTCATTAGAATCCTGATTTATCAATCTATATCAATTCGTTTTTTCATGAAGATATCTTTATTCCTTGCTGAGAATTCGTTGAAATTGTAGGCCTATATTTTTTATTCTTTTTGAGGTAAAAAGTGTAATGCAGTGTTGATGCTGGTCTATTGTTTAGAAAAGGTGTGAAGTTGAAACTTGAATTGGATGACAGAGTTATTTTCATTTCATTTCATTAACCCCTAATTACAGAAAAGGTGTCAGCCTGTCAGGGTTAATTAGAATACTTGATGATGACACCCAAGATGTGACACTTCAATGCCAATCTAAATATGCCTCAATATTAATTAGTCAGTTATTTAATACTTTTAAAATCAGTCAAGGAATGTAAGTTTTAGCTAGATAAATTAACAATTGATTGATTGATTGATTGATTTTATTTAGATATTTTTACAGTCAATACATACATGTTTATAAAAAAGACACAAAGTATTAAGTGTAAAAAAATCTTGGATTACACACAAAAGTCTCACATGAGACTTATTTCCAGTGTGGTCCATCAAATCACGAAATGGTATCATGGTTCAAACATAACAATTTATAATTTATATATATAGACAGTATGACTAGTTATACGAGTAAATAAATTAATTATAAATTAATGTAAATATTTATGTTATGCGGCTAAAGTTCTGAGGTGAGCTTTGACTTTCTTCTTGAATAACAGTCTATTATTTATGGATTTTATCCAGGAAGGTAACTCGTTCCATAATTTTGAACCATTATAATTGAAATTTCCATAGGTAACACCAATAGGCCGGGGAACCGTGTATATAATTATGACTGGAGCCTCTTGTTGAGTACTCATGTTGTACTGGAGTGAAATTTTGAGATAGATAGCTTGGAGCAAGGTCATTTTTGATATTAAAGATATGACCTAGTATCATTTGAATTGCACGGTGACGTGTGTCTAAAAGTCCAATTTTGTCCAGTTCCTGTTGGCCTATAGATGTTCTTGGACCAAGATTTAATATAAATCTGGCAATTTTATTTTGGGCTATTTGAAGTCTTTTCTTATTAGCATTTGATAAGCCCATATACCATGCCGAGACAGCATAATCAAAATGACATTGTACAAGAGGTGTTCAACTTATTTTGACAAAAGTTTAACCCTACACAAAAACTGCCAAATGCTACTTTTTTCCTATCTGGTGACAGAAAGGGTTAACTATAGGTCTTGACAGTATAAGACATGTGTTTGAAATATTTTGGAACAGTTTGCACAATTTTATTAACCTTTTCCTGAGGCAGGCCTCTCATCAGTTTTGAGAGTAATATTTCGGCCAGTGTCAGTGGTTAGAAGTGTATTTGCAGGTTCTTTCTAAGTATACCGATTTTGCTAAAACTTCTCAGACATCATCAGATGGTCTTTGGTGACCTATCCACCAAGGTACAGGAATTTTGCTTGCTTCTTTTTTAAGATAATAAATGTTATTTAGGCACCAAGGCCACGAACAGTCTTTTAATGAATACTATCTCTTTTCTCTCTGTGGAAATATCTTAGGAAAGGTTCTTTCTGAAACAGATTTTAGATTTACGTTTTCCAGGTATTAGGCTATCCTATTTGAATTTCTAGAGGTGAAATTGCGACTTTTTCTGTATTTAATCACTGGAAAATGTATGCATGAATTTTCGAGTAGGATTGCTAAACTTTTCAATCTTCTAACTTTAAAGCACTCTGTAAATTTCTTTTATGCTGAAAACCATTTATTAAATGTTGTAGTCTTGCAGATGAAGCTTAGTTTTATTCGGTGTAAACCTTTTATGGTCCTATGTTTATAAGTTTCAGGTCGAGCAAAGACATAAGATTCCTTGTTTTTGGCTACTTTTTTTCAAAATTGTGTTACTTTTGGCTTTATTTTTTGTAACTCACACTTTCAGAAGTCAAGTAAAAACTTGTGTCCACCTCCTGTATTGTTATTGGAATGCTTTCCATATTTTTATGAATATGCTGATAACAGAACTTCGTCACCGATCTCATTTTGTTTATCACCCCTGATTTGGCCATGAAGCATGTCTAGGGGAATCAAAATTTGAAACCCCTTATGAGGGTGACATCCAATTTTTCCTTTGTGCAGAGGCTTACAATGAACATTAGCTCAAATAAATGCCATAATCATCCTCCATGACACATGACAGTATGCTTGAGGTAGTGAAACCGCCCCTCAAAAGGTGTTTTATCACACCTTCCAAACAAAATGCTATTAAATACCGTAACTATATTTCTGAGACATTTAGGTGATGTGACATGCAAGATGAGCATCATACGGATCACTCACAGCAATTTTGGCTCAGCGAAGCATAAATTCTCAATTTAGAGGCAGTTTTCATTTTTGTCAAAATAAGTTGAACACCTCTTGTAGTGCCAAAGCAAGAGTTTTCCTTTATCTAATATCAAGTGCGTCTCTATTTCTATACAGAAATTTTAATCTGTTGTTACATTTTGTTACGATGTCTTTGACAACTGAATCGCCAGATAGGATGTTGTCTAATTTGAGACCTAAGTATTTGACCTCTTGCTTTTTTTTTTCCAGGCCAATTGCCATTGGCCTGGAAATTCAAACTGCAATACTGTATCGCCTCCAAACAACTTAACAAAGTCACTTCGCAGAACTGCCATCAGACAATATTTCAATGCAAAGTGCGAAGGAGGTAGCAAAAAGCCAGACTTTTGGAAAACAGTCAAACCCTTTTTCACCAACAAAGGGACTAAAAACTCCAATCCGATCTGCATAAATGGAGATGATGGCGTTATCACAGATCCCAAAGTTGTAGCCAATGAAATGAATAATTTTTATGTTACTATAGCATCACAGATTGGTGATAGCATTTCGCTCACACAAAGCAGTGAGTCAAACAGGGATTTCGTAAAAAAATGTTCCAATCACTTTGAAAATCATCCCAGCATCAAGGACATTAAATCCAAAATGACACAAAGTGATTTCTCTTTCGCCCACACAAACACTGAGACTGTCGAGAAAATCATCAAAAACCTCAACACGACTAAGGCTACAGGATGTGACATGATCCCAGCCAGATTACTTAAACTTGTTGCAACAACTTTATCTCAACATCTGACGAACATTTTGAAATTAACTGACCCAAATTTCATATGTTTCTGTAATATATATCAAAAGTTATGATAACTTGGACAGAACTTACAGGAGTCGCTTTTTCTTGTGCCAAAATCAGGAAAGAAAATAATTATTTTCATGGGTTAATTTTGGGATAAATTCAAAAGGATCACTGTGGTGTTTCTGTTAATGGTACATTTAAAGCTATCAACTAATAAAAAAATGCATTACAGTTTGCCTTTAAAGACAATGAATGTATCTATATAACAGTGTTGGATTATTGGTAAAGTTCCTTTGCACGATAGGTGATTCTATCTCCTGTGTGCTCTCCTGGGGCGTCCAGGTTGTTCAACCCAATTTCTTTGGGGGCCAGCACTTTTTTGGAATTTCATTATTTTTTTTAGTTTGTTTTGCCACCTTTTCTAAGGCTTTTGTATTTTCATTAAAGATGTCATTGGTTGTTACTACCCATTGTCCGATATTTCCGTGGATTATTTCACATTCTTCTTGGATGTGTTCTTCGGTTTCCCTTATTTTTCTGCAATTTCTACATTGTTGATCTTGGTACATATTCCTGAAGTATTCTTTGATGTCAAGCATCCCTGTTCTTGCTTTAAATATTAGGCCACCTCTGCTCTGAGCATTTCATCATATATTCCGTCAGGGTTCCCATTTTCTTGCAGTTACACTGTCTATGCAGAATTTATCTTTGTTTTTGTTGTGCTGTCTCTTCTGATTTCTTACTCCAGCTGTGCTGTTTTTGCTTTGTGAACCACTCGTCTGTTCTTATCTTGGCCCAGTCCCTCTATGCTTTTTGTCCCCAGTGTTTCTTATTTGTTCCTTTCTGAGGTCTTCCACTGTGCCTTTTCATCGCACTCTTCCCTGATGGTCCTCAGGGGCATGTTGTCACGGGATTAACCTTTTCTGTATACATTATCCTATTGCGATCTGTGAGCTTGTTTATCTCCAACAGTCCTGTCTCCATGACTCTTTTCATGATGCTGTCGATGGTCCTTTTTAGGTCTTTGTGTTCCTTCTTCGTAGCGTTTACTGCTTCCCATGCATATGTGGCAAGTGGTATTATGCAGGCCTTTATCACCTGCCATACCGTTCTCATCTCAATACCGTTTAGGTCTGGGCTTCCTGCTATTGCCATAATTGTGTTGTAAGCCGCTTGTACTTTCTTTTCTACTTCTTTAAGCTTTTCATCCATTTTTCCACTTTTTGCAACCATCAGCCCAAGGTATCTGAATTTCTGGGGAGGAACTCCCCGGCCCCCCCTCCCCGGCCTCTCCTGGTGATACCACTGCCTTATGGTCTGTTCTATTTCTCCGATCATGACATATTGTAAATCTAGGCTCTAAATTCTACACCATTTTCCCAAGAATCAGTGCACCAAAATGGCAAAACAACATATGCATGGTGAACTCGCATGTGTTCCGCTTGCGACACAAATTCTAGTTTATTTCAAGAGTGTGATGTCCCCAAATATTTGTTCTAAATCAAACACCCTGTTTAAGACATATCCCGCCAACAATTATTGATTTCAAGAAGGAATTCATTTATTTGCGAGTTCACTCGCATTTGTGAGCGAACCAGTTAAATAAGGGGTAGTCAGAAATTTTGGATCGTTTGTGAGAGTCAAGGAAGCACTTATCAAAGTTTCTTTTTCATGAAATTAATGATGAATAGGCTAACTTGAGGCGTCTTGCTTTTTTGTGTGTCTTTTGTGTCTTGTTTAATTACAATTTAAGTTTTTAGTTTCAACGAAATCACGGCAAAACAGGAAATAGAAATATTGTTGTTATTGTTTTACTAGCCTCTGATTGGCCGAAACAGGTTCGATGTCTTACCGATAGTTTTTGAGCATTTCTATTGGGGCAAAAGGTACAATTGTAGGCTCATTAGAATCCTGATTTATCAATCTATATCAATTCGTTTTTTCATGAAGATATCTTTATTCCTTACTGAGAATTCGTTGAAATTGTAGGCCTATATTTTTTTTTCTTTTTGAGGTAAAAAGTATAATGCAGTGTTGATGCTGGTCTATTGTTTAGAAAAGGTGTGAAGTTGAAACTTGAATTGGATGACAGAGTTATTTTCATTTCATTAACCCCTAATTACAGAAAAGGTGTCAGGGTTAATTAGAATACTTGATGATGACACCCAAGATGTGACACTTCAATGCCAATCTAAATATGCCTCAATATTAATTAGTCAGTTATTTAATACTTTTAAAATCAGTCAAGGAATGTAAGTTTTAGCTAGATAAATTAACATTTGATTGATTGATTGATTTTATTTAGATATTTTTACAGTCAATACATACATGTTTATAATAAAAAAGACACAAAGTATTAAAGGAGGGGGACCTCCTATAAAAGCAGGGTGGTTGAACCCATGGTCATTTTGTGTCCAACCTCCAAACAGTCAACATCTCTCATTCCTCTTCGCAAACAATGGAATATAATGAGATATATTAAATCTATTCCAATAATTTTCATATATTTCGTTTCATTGTACAATTTCACACAATTAGTGTTATTTCTGGTGTTTCAAAGTTCATATTTCTTAAGAAATTAAGGAAAATATTAAATTAATATGGATTTTGTCTTGTAACTTTGATTGGCAGGTCATCTTTCAATCTGATTGGTCAGAAATAGGATAACTTTATGACCCCCAAAATATCAAAGGTTCTATAGAGCTCTGAAGTTGAAGTATAGCATTAGAATAATTATGCAATTTCTACCCCTCTTCTAATTGGCTAATATCATTTTCAGGAAACCAATCAGCTCTCTTGATCAATTAAGATTTTATGACCCCCATCTCCTTATATGGAATAGGCCACAAATTGACAACCGGTCGGTTTTTGGAACCTCTGGACCCTCGTCCTTTAAGTGTAAAAAAATCTTGGATTACACACAAAAGTCTCACATGAGACTTATTTCCAGTGTGGTCCATCAAATCACAAAATGGTATCATGGTTCAAACATAACAATGTATAATTTATATATATATAGACAGTATGACTAGTTATACGAGTAAATAAATTAATTATAAATTAATGTAAATATTTATGTTATGCGGCTAAAGTTCTGAGGTGAGCTTTGACTTTCTTCTTGAATAACAGTCTATTATTTATGGATTTTATCCAGGAAGGTAACTCGTTCCATAATTTTGAACCATTATAATTGAAATTTCCATAGGTAACACCAATAGGCCGGGGAACCGTGTATATAATTATGACTGGAGCCTCTTGTTGAGTACTCATGTTGTACTGGAGTGAAATTTTGAGATAGATAGCTTGGAGCAAGGTCATTTTTGATATTAAAGATATGACCTAGTATCATTTGAATTGCACGGTGACGTGTGTCTAATAAAAGTCCAATTTTGTCCAGTTCCTGTTGGCCTATAGATGTTCTTGGACCAAGATTTAATATAAATCTGGCAATTTTATTTTGGGCTATTTGAAGTCTTTTCTTATTAGCATTTGATAAGCCCATATACCATGCCGAGACAGCATAATCAAAATGACATTGTACAAGAGGTGTTCAACTTATTTTGACAAAAATGAAAACTGCCTCTAAATTGAGAATTTATGCTTCGCTGAGCCAAAATTGCTGTGAGTGATCCGTATGATGCTCATCTTGCATGTCACATCACCTAAATGTCTCAGAAATATAGTTACGGTATTTAATAGCATTTTGTTTGGAAGGTGTGATAAAACACCTTTTGAGGGGCGGTTTCACTACCTCAAGCATACTGTCATGTCTCATGGAGGATGATTATGGCATTTATTTGAGCTAATGTTCATTGTAAGCCTCTGCACAAAGGAAAAATTGGATGTCACCCTCATAAGGGGTTTCAAATTTTGATTCCCCTAGCCATGCTTCATGGCCAAATCAGGGGTGATAAACAAAATGAGATCGGTGACGAAGTTCTGTTATCAGCATATTCATAAAAAGATGGCAAAGCATTCCAATAACAATACAGGAGGTGGACACAAGTTTTTACTTGACTTCTGAAAGTGTGAGTTACAAAAAATAAAGCCAAAAGTAACACAATTTTGAAAAAAAGTAGCCAAAAACAAGGAATCTTATGTCTTTGCTCGACCTGAAACTTATAAACATAGGACCATAAAAGGTTTACACCGAATAAAACTAAGCTTCATCTGCAAGACTACAACATTTAATAAATGGTTTTCAGCATAAAAGAAATTTACAGAGTGCTTTAAAGTTAGAAGATTGAAAAGTTTAGCAATCCTACTCGAAAATTCATGCATACATTTTCCAGTGATTAAATACAGAAAAAGTCGCAATTTCACCTCTAGAAATTCAAATAGGATAGCCTAATACCTGGAAAACGTAAATCTAAAATCTGTTTCAGAAAGAACCTTTCCTAAGATATTTCCACAGAGAGAAAAGAGATAGTATTCATTAAAAGACTGTTCGTGGCCTTGGTGCCTAAATAACATTTATTATCTTAAAAAAGAAGCAAGCAAAATTCCTGTACCTTGGTGGATAGGTCACCAAAGACCATCTGATGATGTCTGAGAAGTTTTAGCAAAATCGGTATACTTAGAAAGAACCTGCAAATACACTTCTAACCACTGACACTGGCCGAAATATTAATTGCTCTCAAAACTGATGAGAGGCCTGCCTCAGGAAAAGGTTAATAAAATTGTGCAAACTGTCCCAAAATATTTCAAACACATGTCTTATACTGTCAAGACCTATAGTTAACCCTTTCTGTCATCAGACAGGAAAAAAGTAGCATTTGGCAGTTTTTGTGTAGGGTTCAACTTTTGTCAAAATAAGTTGAACACCTCTTGTAATAGTGCCAAAGCAAGAGTTTTCCTTTATCTAATATCAAGTGCGTCTCTATTTCTATACAGAAATTTTAATCTGTTGTTACATTTTGTTACGATGTCTTTGACAACTGAATCGCCAGATAGGATGTTGTCTAATTTGAGACCTAAGTATTTGACCTCTTGCTTTTTTTTTTCCAGGCCAATTGCCATTGGCCTGGAAATTCAAACTGCAATACTGTATCGCCTCCAAAGAAACTTAACAAAGTCACTTCGCAGAACTGCCATCAGACAATATTTCAATGCAAAGTGCGAAGGAGGTAACAAAAAGCCAGACTTTTGGAAAACAGTCAAACCCTTTTTCACCAACAAAGGGACTAAAAACTCCAATCCGATCTGCATAAATGGAGATGATGGCGTTATCACAGATCCCAAAGTTGTAGCCAATGAAATGAATAACTTTTATGTTACTATAGCATCACAGATTGGTGATAGCATTTCGCTCACACAAAGCAGTGAGTCAAACAGGGATTTCGTAAAAAAATGTTCCAATCACTTTGAAAATCATCCCAGCATCAAGGACATTAAATCCAAAATGACACAAAGTGATTTCTCTTTCGCCCACACAAACACTGAGACTGTCGAGAAAATCATCAAAAACCTCCACACGACTAAGGCTACAGGATGTGACATGATCCCAGCCAGATTACTTAAACCTGTTGCAACAACTTTATCTCAACATCTGACGAACATTTTGAAATTAACTGACCCAAATTTCATATGTTTCTGTAATATATATCAAAAGTTATGAAAACCTGGACAGAACTTATGGAAAACCCCTCGTACAGGAGTCCCTTTTTCTTGTGCCAAAATCAGGAAAGAAAATAATTATTTTCATGGGTTAATTTTGGGATAAATTTAAAAGGATCACTGTGATGTTTCTGTTAATGGTACATTTAAAGCTATCAACTAATAAAAAAATGCATTACAGTTTGCCTTTAAAGACAATGAATGTATCTATATAACAGTGTTGGATTATTGGTAAAGTTCCTTTGCACGATAGGTGATTCTATCTCCTGTGTGCTCTCCTGGGGCGTCCAGGTTGTTCAACCCAATTTCTTTGGGGGCCAGCACTTTTTTGGAATTTCATTATTTTTTTTAGTTTGTTTTGCCACCTTTTCTAAGGCTTTTGTATTTTCATTAAAGATGTCATTGGTTGTTACTACCCATTGTCCGATATTTCCGTGGATTATTTCACATTCTTCTTGGATGTGTTCTTCGGTTTCCCTTATTTTTCTGCAATTTCTACATTGTTGATCTTGGTACATATTCCTGAAGTATTCTTTGATGTCAAGCATCCCTGTTCTTGCTTTAAATATTAGGCCACCTCTGCTCTGAGCATTTCATCATATATTCCGTCAGGGTTCCCATTTTCTTGCAGTTACACTGTCTATGCAGAATTTATCTTTGTTTTTGTTGTGCTGTCTCTTCTGATTTCTTACTCCAGCTGTGCTGTTTTTGCTTTGTGAACCACTCGTCTGTTCTTATCTTGGCCCAGTCCCTCCATGCTTTTTGTCCCCAGTGTTTCTTATTTGTTCCTTTCTGAGGTCTTCCACTGTGCCTTTTCATCGCACTCTTCCCTGATGGTCCTCAGGGGCATGTTGTCACGGGATTAACCTTTTCTGTATACATTATCCTATTGCGATCTGTGAGCTTGTTTATCTCCAACAGTCCTGTCTCCATGACTCTTTTCATGATGCTGTCGATGGTCCTTTTTAGGTCTTTGTGTTCCTTCTTCGTAGCGTTTACTGCTTCCCATGCATATGTGGCAAGTGGTATTATGCAGGCCTTTATCACCTGCCATACCGTTCTCATCTCAATACCGTTTAGGTCTGGGCTTCCTGCTATTGCCATAATTGTGTCGTAAGCCGCTTGTACTTTCTTTTCTACTTCTTTTAGCTTTTCATCCATTATTTGCAACCATCAGCCCAAGGTATCTGAATTTCTGGGGAGGAACTCCCCGGCCCCCCTCCCCGGCCTCTCCTGGTGATACCACTGCCTTATGGTCTGTTCTATTTCTCCGATCATGACATATTGTAAATCTAGGCCCTAAGTTCTACACCATTTTCCCAAGAATCAGTGCACCAAAATGGCAAAACAACATATGCATGGTGAACTCGCATGTGTTCTGCTTGCGACACAAATTCTAGTTTCACCAATACTGGGCAAGAAATTATATATTGAAATAAAAGCCGCCCCCCCCCCCCCCTTGAGATCTAATGACTGCTGCCCCCTATGTCAATGAACTTCATTTTCCCTTCAGTGTCTCTTTCGAAACAGTCAGCAATCAGCAGTGAGTCAATATTGCCAGATTCTTCGACCGACTAGGCCTTGAGGCATTTATAGGCCTATGCCTAAATTACATCAATGGCATTATAATTGAATGTGACGATTTGTGGTATTATCCAAAATATAGAGTTTGTCAGTGGAGAAAGCATTTTTGGACAAGAGCTTATAAGGATAAAGTATCATTCATTGGGAAATTGTAGTGTCGTATTGGGTTGTGCTTTACTTTACTGAACTGATTTTTGTCAACAGTGATGTCATTCTGACAGTTTAATTCCAAACTGATCACATATATGCCCATGTATACCACCTGCAGAGCAGGGATTATCCCATAAAGTGCTCTATAACCAAAATATTGAGAGTATCTGTAGAGTAGGCATATGGAAAGGGATAGAGTATCGTTTTCTGGAGATGGGAACTATAGCCCGGGTTCAGACAGAGGTTGAATGTTTATATGTTGGATCAATTCCTCTGTTTGCTGTACTGCTTGTCTGTTTTATTGCTCTAGGGGTACGCACTACTACACGCATACAAGTGTGCACTTACACTACACAGTGCACTCGAGTGCACCCCTCACTTTAGAGTGCTGATGAGGAACCCTTGTGTCTCCCACAGTCTCTGCCTCCCAAGCTGGTACTCTGCCAGCTAGAAATACACACAGTAATATTAGAATAACTTCTGAATAAGCATTGCTTTGGAGCCTAGTTTTTTTTGTCTTGGTATTTGATAGTATATCAGCACATTCTGATTGGATGTATTCTGGTAACGGAGTTGTAACATCTGTATGTATGATAAAATTATTCACCTCATCATTTCAAAGCTGAATATGTGATAGACAGATAGATAGATAGATAGATAGTGCAGGCATCTAAGCCAAGTTCTGTCTGGGCGCTCTTGAGGTTTGATTGATGAGGTGGGAGAGAGAGCGGGAGTCCTCAACATGTTACACATTTACCACATGCGAGGGATCGTTTACTTTCCCAGCATAGATACTAATGCAAGGGGCCGCCAATTTAACGTCTCATCTGAACGACATCCAGCTGGGATTTCGCTCATGAAAATCTATCATTCTCAGAAATTCCAGTAGATTTTATAGTCAAAATACCAAATTGAAAAACCTTCAAAGAACAGTAACGAAGCATTTTTTTTACTAAGTAAATAAACTGAATACACCTGTGATATAGATGCTGGCGTATACGTTTGATATACTTGTATGTACGTACATTATCTCTCCATTCAATCTAAGCAGCTAATTAATTTTAGGAGCCTTTTGATTTATTAGCCTCTGTGAGGTTATTCATACTTAGTTGATACTTGTTGCATACATACAATGGTGTCTGGGGAATGTTGAATGCATGAAATATCATAGCACAGAATAAAATATTGGATGCGTCTCAATGTGGTTTAGTAATTTTGCCCTACAAAATAATATATCACAGACACAATGAATGGCACCCCTGGTAGCATTAAAGACCGCCCCTTCTGCAGGTCTAAAGCGGTCTCTCATGTGAATTCGGCCTCTCGTCGGGACGCAAGATGCGCTAAAAACACTACTTAATGCAGGAGGAAGGTACCACAGGTCTTATAACGCAGGTACCGTTGTACTAATGCTAACTTTTAAATGAATGGTTCATATATACTATAAATCAGTCATTATGCTCATACCTTGCCTCTTCTTGACCGAATCAACATCTTCGTGTACTGTGGCTAGTCTACAGCTCGGCTATCAAGGAATTTGTATATAACATGACCTAATTAATTCAAGGAACTATTAATAATTGGCTGGTGGAATGATTGTCCCACCAAGCTTCTTTCTGTTAGGACTCATATCAATACAATGCATCTTCAACATTATGGACCATTTTCAACTTTACTCATTATATTGCAGTACATCTGCCTCAGAGTTCACCAAGCATACAGCTAAGCTATATCATATGATTCATACTAGTGAATTAAATACGAGAAACCAAATTTAAGTGAATATATTTACTGGCTGATGAGGTATTATACTTTATAAGAAAAATGTCTCAAGTAAGACTTTCCATAATGGTCATTAGAGCAAGTTTCAGAGCTACTCTTCCTAATTAGGCGACCATTCTCATCTTCCTGTTTGGTCTTCCTGAAAAAATATCATCTTTCCAGTAAGAGGATGGCCTTCCTGCTAATTGCAGGTCCCTTGCACTCATTAATTGGGATGCTTCTTAAAACCTTCGGATGGGCGGGAAGGAAACTACGGATCACGAAGAAATTTGTGTATTAAAAATCTCCAGCTCAAAACTGCAAACCCTCAAAATTTGTGAAAATGTTGTCAACTATTATGACTAAACTATTTTTAGTTCATGGAAGATCCTCCTTGTAAATAATTCATACTCGATCAGCACAAAATCAACTAATACATAGAATATATTTTGCATGCTTTTTTAATTGAACAAGGCTGACATTTTCGCACCAGTTTCTTAGACATGTAAAGTCTAAATTTGAGGACCTTAATATTTATCATAGTCACTGTGTATACTCCACATAATTTCCAAAATAATTCATGTTGTTCTCCTTTCTGGACAATAAGATAGACTTGAAAAAAATGAGAGCAGGTTCTTTTTTTACACAGATTTGACTATCCTATCAATCTTATAATAATTGCGATTGTTCGAAGACTATGTCTTGATTTTATATTTTAACACAATTTGAAAGTAGTTTGTTTTCTTTTCTTCTCCTTTGATGAAATTATTTTCAGAAGTACATTACTGCCTTCATTGTCTGTGTTGAAAATGAAATTCTGCATGGAAATTCAATTAACTATAGATATAGAAGACATAAAAAGGAATTCTTAATTTACATTTAAAGCAAAGTCATTAGCGTCGGGTCCATTATCTCGCTACCTGCAAAAAAAGGATAATTCTGTTCTCCGTCATAGGTGGCATATCCCTAGTGATTAATGTCCAGTAGAATTCATAAGAACAGAGTGAAAGTATAAGTGGAGGTGACAGGCAGTCAATTTAATGGTTTTCGATTAGGAAAGTTACATGTTTGGATCATAGTTCGAAGATGAACCTACCATTTACCTGAGTCTATGTCATGAGACATTCAACTGCTGGTTTTTTTTTTTTCAAATGCCTTTTTTAATTGCTATTGTGTAAATTTTTCATCAGACACAGTTTGTTTCATTTTCAAAGAACTTTACCAGACACTCGGTGATTCTGTATTTAATGATTGCACAGGAATGGACAGTTCTCAAACACGAGAAAAGTGGTCTACTGAGAATTATTTTCACCAACAAGGAGGGTTTCATGAATGAAGTATTCACAAAAGATCTATGAAAAGTGACAAAGATAATTCTTAACCATTGACGACTTGCTCACTGCACTAGCTTAAATGGTAGCACAAATGGTCTTAGGGAGAGAGGAAATATATATTGGCGTTATTATGGAGAAATCATCTTTCTCAGCAGACGTCAGCAAATTCAATGAAGGAAGTGGCTACAGGAAAATGCTGAAGCCTATCCAATAGTGTCTCAAATAAGACTAAACCATAAATATAGGATTTTTTCTGACTGGGTTGTGGCCTTGTGGAAGTTTGGAACAGTAGATCTATATTGTTGGAGAAAGTTTGTTGTCCTCCAATCTTCACACTGCATGAATGGGCATGGCAGAGAATGGAGCCAACTGAACTTGGTGCCATTTCTGTTTTATTCCCCCCCTCCCGGTGGATTTTATTGTTCGATGTGTCGTTGAGCAATGATACGCTTTTTTTCATGGGCTTTGAGTCTGGGCATCAGCCTGTGTCTCGGCATCGATTACTTACAAATGTATCAATTTCAGGCCCTAATTTTTTCAATTGCTGTTCTTCACTTAATTCCAACTACAATTAATCTTGAGTTTATGCATACTGGAACCAACAAAGTTTTTTATAACATCGCCTGGCAGTTTTAGATTCCTTTGTCAAAAACTGTGATGTCAAACTCTAAACTGAGTGTCACAGGTTGAAGATTAGAAAAATCACATTCACCGATACCCTCTGACATCACAAAAAAACACACTGCTATGAAAACGATAATAAGTAAGCTGTAATTAATTTCAATTGATCTGGCCATATTGCCTATCTGTGTAATGCTATGTGGTCGTTAGATCATCAGTGACTGTGATGTCTCTGAGCTGACAATTTTTCTTCACACAGTTTGAGCAAGTTTCCATCCAACATGATGGCCAATTGATCAAACGTCATTGGTATTTTTTATTTCAGAGGTTCCAACATGCAACTGTTCCTTCAGGCCTTCAGCTTGCTTGCATGTTAGGCCTATTTGACACATTATCTTTGAATGCAGTTTGTGTACTGAAACACTCACGGAACTGCTATTTGGCAGTAACACGGCACCACTTGAAAAGTTGAAATAGCCCAACAGTTTGAAGCAATTCTAACTTATAATTTTGAAACAATCAATGTGCACTTCTTATTCCTTTATGACCCTGTCTGTGGCATAACAAGAAATCACTATGCAAATTCTATCAGCCTGTTGGCAATTTTCATGCACAATTGTGTTATAGTCCAGTTGTTGCATGAGGGTCTAACGGATGTCATTCTAGATCACTAAGTCTTGCTTGCCCTCTTCTTAATATTTCACTTTATCATCCAGAATAGCTTTCACTTGTCAATATGGCTGTCGGATCATTAAATATATATTTGGTATAAATGAGTCAGAGAGATTAAGCTAGTGCATACAAGTATTTAATATGTAGTATTCCAAGATCAGTTTTCTGGGTTCAGTCGAAAATTTGAAGAAACTTCCTTGAACTACGTTACTCTTCTTTTAAAATAAGGTGAATGTGACTTCAAATTTGACTAAGGAAGGTGGCAGTAATCTTTTTACATATTTGACTCTCATATCAATTAAATGATAATTGCCATTGTTTCAAAAACTGCATCCACTCCTTTGGCTTTGATATCATAATACAAAGCAGTTTCTTTTTTCTTACCTCCGTTGATGAAATTATCTTCAAAAGTTCATTATTGTCTTTATTGTCTATGTTGAGAATGAGATTACCAAAATTCAATTATCTACAGATATACAGAACATAAAAGGAATTTCTAATTTACATTTAAAGCAGAGTCACTAGCAGTGAGTCCATTATCTCGCTACCTGCAAAAAAGGGAAAAAATGATGATTCTATTCTTCGTTAGAGGTGGCTAATCCTGAGTGATAATGTCCAATAGAATTCACAAGAACAGAGTGAAAGCTCAAGGGGAGGAGACAGGTAGTCAATTGAATGGTTTTTGATTAGGAAAATTATATGTTTATATCACAATTAGAACCTAGCATTTCGGAAAATTAAATGCTTGGATCACAGTTAGAAGATAAACCGACCATTTACCGGTGTCTATGTCGTGAGGCACTCAACTGTTTTCAGTTGGTTATTTTTTTCAGTTGCCATTGTGTGAATCTTTCTGTATAGAAAGTGTTTTTACAGCCTGATTTTCCTTTATTTTGTATTAGTTATCTATTCTAGACTTTGAAAGTAGTCAACATAATGTTTGATTGGGTCACTGTTAATTGTAAAATGTATCGTTTCTGCCTATAAAAGACCCCTTGCATTGTGATATCTTCCACAGTGACCCACAACTCAATGGACATTTCTGATCAGAAGCGTCGTACGGAAAATGGCATTGATAAGGCGGAGGCATCCTGATGCTGCCCTACTACAGTGCTCTAAAAGCCTCAATAATTTTTAAAGTGCACCTTTACTTCCACAATTTGTAAGGGAGGTTTTGGTCACTGAGATCCAAAGGAACAGACAGTTGTCTGACAAGAGTCAGAAAACTATACATGCTGGGAAGTCAAGGAACGAAATAGCTGAGAACAATGAAAAATGGGGATGATAAATTGATAATTCTTTCAAATTATTCCCTCAAAACATGGCACATGACTTTTTAGGAGAGAGGGGCAACATCTTGGCATTTTTGTGCAGAACTCATTTTCTGAGCAAACGTTTACAAGCAGATTCAATGAAGGTATCTCAAATTAAATCTGGGAATTTCTCCTGAAGTGGAGGAGAGTAATATGTGATTTAATTTTAAGTGAACTTCGCAATATTGTCTACCTGTTTTTGTGGTCATCACATCATTAGTTTAATGCAGATTCTCTGATTTGACAACTTTCCTTACACTGGTTGAAAAAGTTTGTCATCCAACATGATGGACATTTTATTACACATCCTTGGTGTTTTTTTAGATGTTTCAGCATGCATCCATTTCTTTGAGGCTTTCGAGCTTTAAAATCTCTTTCATGAATGTCATTTGACACATTGTCTTTGAAAGCAGTTTGCTCAGAGAAGTGCCCTACTTCTTCTTCTTCTTCTTCTTCATGTAGTTGCCGCCTTTCATATAGACGAACCACTGGTCTCCTAGTGTATATGTAAAAAAGTTAAAATTGTTTTTACATTGTCATTATTTTGAAATTAGCCTGTGGCTTCCATCCACATGGAGTGCATGGCACAGTGATCTGCTCAGCTTCTCCAGCATCTTCTTGGCATCTTCTGGAATCTGTGCGAATGCAGAGCAGTCTAATAGTGCTTGAACCATCTCTTCTTCATTAGCAGTGTTTGCCAATAACACAGTGCCATGCAATTCTGTTTGGATTGGACAGGCTCAAGAAATAATGAAACAGTTTGAAGTGATTTGGACCAGAAATTTTGAAACAATCAATTTGCACTACTAATTTTTTGATTCTCCTGTCTGCTGCGTAACAGGAAATCACCATGCTAATTTAATCAGCCTGTTTGCAATTTTAATGCACATTTTGTAGTCCAGTGGGTACCTGTGGGACTTGCGAATGTCATCCTTATTCACCAGTCTGCAGATCTAAAGCCACATTTTATCTACCGTTTTCTTACCACTCTTCTAAAATAAGTTTGCAGCAGTTTTAATAAAAATGCATGCAATTTGGGTCATTCATCACAGACTGCGAGGACGCAATGCAACAGGCCAACAGGACATTACAGGTGCTTACCATATTTAATCAGATGTGTGACATTCTGGGTGTCCATGTAGACTATGCAAAATGCCAATTAGCTGGTAACTGCTGGTTGGAAAAGTAGCTTGGAATTTGTAAGTCAAATCATTTTGTAATGTGCAACATCAGTTGCTAATGCAGTTATGGTTACCAAGCTGTCTGGGATACACATTGTTATTACTCCCAGTCTGACGATAGTAGCATTTGAGAAAGTTTTGTGTCCCACAATATTGTTTAATTGAGCATGGTGGAGATTGAAAGCAAACTGGATCAGATGCATCCAGTTTTGATTGTCCTGGTGGGCTTGCATAAACAAGGATTTCGTTTATAATCTTTCTGTGTATGCTTTGGAAATATTCTTTCCAGTCTGGAAATAAAGTTAAACTCCAATGAATGTGTCTGCATAAAGTCATGTTTGAAACAATTGGCTCAGATATTATAAGTAGGCCTAAGACCACAAGATAGATGGGGGGGGGCTATGGACTGGGAGGGACTTTTTTTTTTGTTCACTGCGCGTCGACGAACATTTTTTTCGCATGCGCACTCGCGACAAACTTTTTACTGGAATTTTAACATTACAGTACCCTAGCTACAGGTGGAAACAAACTCTTTTTTTCAAGTGCCATAGCCCCCCTCCAAAGATCATCTGGTTGGCCCCTAACCATTTAATGGAGTTATAATATTTTACGTCATGTAAATAGCTATTAAAGTGCTCTTCACATCAAACGTGAATTGATAAAAAATTGGTGGTGGCGTCAGTGGCGTAACTAGGGGGTCTAGAGTGGGGGGACACTAGGGGGCACGCAATTCTTTGGGGGGGGGGGTACTCGTAACACTAATTGTATATTTTAGCCAAGGTTGAAAAGGTAATATGGGGGGGAGGTCACCGGGGGGGTACTGGTCCAATATGGGGGGCACGTGTCCCTCCGTGCCCCCCAGTAGTTGTGGTGATATCATAGCCACACACAAGCTATTCTCTGATTATGTCACAAGTGAAATAGCTGGACATCAGAAATTGTCAGAGAAAAGTCATCTGCAATCGCCGAAAATTAACAAAAACATCACCGAAACATCACCAAAATATAAGAAGTTATAAACGACAAAGAGAAGCATTCACAGCTCCCACTGTCTTGTCTTGGCCCATCACCTGTACTACCAATTAGATTTTACTATTCAATCTATGCTTCTTCCTTCTCTATTCTTACCAGAGTTATTAAATTGATAAGTACACTGCCATCTACTGTGCCTTGACATACTTTCTCAACAATTGGGCTCCTTAGCAGCGGCAATTTTTTTGCCATCGAGGGGTCCCTTTGCTCTTAGTCTCAGTCTTAGTCTGAGTCAGATTCTGAGTCTGAAAATAATTTTCGTCTAGGAAGCCTGGTTACTGTGGAATCAGCGTAAAACGTGAGTTAGCGATTGAATTGACTGTGAGTGTGGGTGAGATTTTAAGACATCACTTACCTTCCAAGACAAAAAGAAAAACAGTGTATTCCCAAAATGAAACAACGCTTACTCTGTAAGACATGTCACATGTCTAAAGTCTTTGTGACACGAAATCTATGTGCAGTACAAATCAAAATAAAGTAAGACTACCCTAGCAGGAAGAAAGAATCAGCCACTACTTTACCCTTTTCACACATTTGTGCCCCCCCCGCAATCACTTCCTACCTTTATCTACTTTAGACTACATTTTAAATTACATTAGATTAAGATTAAACCAACTCCAATTCATTCCCAATCACCCCCATTGTGTTTGATTTCTTTGATGTTGTGCCCCTTTGCAAAGTGCAATTACATTTGTCTTAAAGATTTCTTCATATGGGATAACGTTGTGGTGAGGAGCCAAAGGTATAGTAGTTGTAAGGAGATCCGGAGGTTTGGGGTATTGAGGAGAAAGGAGGGCAAAATAAGTGAACAGAGGACTTCTGACAGAAAATTTTCTTATTTTATTTTGGTTGAATTATACCTGCATTTTTAGAATTTATAAACTTGTTGTCTATTGATTTTGTTAGTTTGTCACCAAGTGAGAGTTGCAAATTTGTCACACAATCTTGGTCGTTATTTAGAGTTCTAGGCATGCAACCTTTTCTTGGAGCTTTCTTTTATGCGCTGGAATCCTGCATGTCATTTGAAAGATTTCTTTGAAAGCAGTTGGTGTTCCGAAACACTTATTGAACCGCAATTTGGCAATTGCTGTAACATTTTGATGAGCAAATCTATGTGTCGCATGAAATGATCTAACAGTGTCAGGTGATTTGAAACAGAAACTTTGAAACAATCAGTTTGGCACGACTGATACCTTGATACCCCAGTCGGTTGTATTTGTGGAGAGACTGGAGAATGCTTCTGAGTCGAGGAAATCTGTCTGCAACTTTAATCAGCCTGTTTGGGCTTAATGTTGCACAATGCAGTAGTCCGGTGGGAGGCCCTGGGAATTCCCTGTGCTCACTTGTCTACAGATCAACTGCCCAGTTTATGTTTATTTTCTGGTCCAACGTAGAACATTGAATGTGGCATCTACAACTGTCAAACCTCCAGATCCTATAGGCCTGTGAACTCTTTTTGTTGTACATGTTGTACTTTATAATAATAATAATGGAACATGATTTCATATCGCTCCTTTTACCAGCAGACAAATCTGGTCACCCTCTTCAACCCCAACAACTATTACGACTTACTATTCGACTGCATACATAATGTGTACAATATATGACAACTGCTAACCATTCTAACTGATTGAACAATTACTTCCATTGCAGCTTGAAATATAGAATGTGGAAATTGTTGAATTTTTGTCGGCATCTTGACAATCTTGCATAGAACATTCTTGGCAAGCGTCAGCTAATTCGACAAAGGTGGCAACCTCAGTTGGTTCTTTGGTGTCTCTGATGTGAAATGGGAGTTATGGGACCACATCACGTTTCGTTCCGTGACCCCGATGTAACATGCCCCCTGATTAGCCAACAACCCACCTGCATAATGTGATGTTCACCTGTGTGGTGGTTGTGTGTGACAGGCACACATGTGTTATTCACATGTGTTACATAGAGAACTCATCATTCTGAGCAAACGTCAGCAAATTCAATGAAGGAAGTGGCTCCAGGATAATGTTTAAGCCAATCCAATGGTGTCTCAAATAAGACTACACCAGAAATATAAGAATTTTTCTGACTGGGTTGTGGCCTTGTGGAAGTTTGGAGCAGTATATACAGTATCCCCAGTAAATGAGTACACGCTAGCGACATATTGACTAATTTGCTTATAAGTCAGGAACTAACTGAAGTAATTCAACTTAACCAGCATATGACATCCCTTGGACCTAAGAACATGTGTTTGTAAAATTTCAATGGTGCAGACTTACGTATTTGTAAGTTGTGAGTGTTTAAAATAACTGTGCTGCAAAATAAGTGAGTACACCTAATGCAAAATATACATGGGGGTGATCCAAAAATTGGCAAGTTTTACATTTTGACCTCATGGCAATTGTGTACAAAGTATGTAATAATAAAATAGATCACATCCAGTGGTGTATTTAAGGGGGGCCATTGGGTATGGCCCCCTTGCCCCAGGCCAAAAATTAACATGGAAGAGATAGGAAAAGCTGCGGAGCGCCCTGTATTCACCCCATGTAATGAACCCCTCCTCTCAGGCCATTTCTACAGTGTGTCTGATGAAATTATGCAAGTTACGTATTTCACACTGGTATGAAAACTATTGGACCCAGCATTGTATATTTTTCACATAATCATTGGATTGGGCTTGGAAATCTTCAATACAATTTTTATTAAATTTCATTGCGGCAAAATTGAGTTATGCCCCATTTTCAAATATTTTGGTGTCTGATGAGATTACGCCAAATCCACACATGTCTTAAAAAACGTTAAAGTTTCAAATGATTTTGCTTCAATCATTAGCATTATATCGTTTATCAACCATTCATGTCAAAACATTTCACTTGAACGCTGCCTATGTCATGCTATATGTATTAATTGTCTCCATTGGAATAGCATTGATTTTGCATAATTTTTTCAAATTTATGCTTCCCAAAACTTCAAAATGGTTCCGATCATTTAAAACTGCTTCTAGCACTAACCTTATTCTGTCTACTTAGCTCTTTGCAAAGGAAACTGAAGTCACATGCCTTACTTTAAAATAATTAGCAATCAAAAGTTCTTTCCCAGGACTTCCCATTGGAATAGCATTGTGATCAGGATGTGCAGTTCCTTATTCAATAGTTTGTCAATTTCCAACACACAACTTATCGGTCAGTTTCACCACACTAAATAGATGGAAAAAGACAACATTTAAAGACATTTTCAAAATGATCAGTCTATTTTGAGATTTTTGATAGCATAAATTTGAAGAATTTATGCAAAGTCAATGTTATTCCAATGGAGACAATTAATTCATATTGCATGACTTAGGCAGAATATGTGAAATGTTTTGACATGAATGGCTGACAAATGACAGAATGCTAATGATTGAAGCAAAATCATTTGAAACTTTAACGTTTCCAAGGCCCATGCGGATTTTGCGTAATTTCGTCAGACACCCAAATATTTGAAAATATGGCATAACTCAATTTTGCTTTGATGAAACTTAATGAAAGTTACATAGATGATTTCTTAGCCAAATCGAATGATTATGCGAAAAGGATACAATGGTGGGTCCAATAGTTTTCATACTAATGTGAAATACGTAACTTGCATAATTTCGTCAGACACACTGTATATACGCCCCTGATCACATCAACTTTATGTCACAAAAAGAGCAGGAAGGTACCAATGGCCACTGTAGATGCCCTGGAGAGGCAAACATATCCAGAGGTGGTCGTCCCAAATCAGCAATGCTATTTCAATGGAGAGAGCATCTTCACAATGTCAAGGTCCCACTACCGCTTGCGCTGTGCCAGCGCTCAGGTGACTTTGCCAGCGGGAGAATGTGGAGAGAGAGATTCCTTTGCATCACAATATGATGCACCCTCTGCCACTCGTAATGTGGCAGTAGAAAATGGCTGTCCTTTGCTACAAACTTAGTGGATGTGATGTAAATTACACTGACAATGCCATTATCCAAAATAAAAATGTTTGCTGCCACTTATAAGCAATAATAACTCATTTCTCAGGTCATGCCAATGTCTCTTTTGCATTGGGTGTACTCACTTATTTGGTGGCACTTTTACCTTTTAATATTTGTCAGTTACAAAAAATTGATTGCATATCATATGTTTCAAAGTTTACATGGACATTCTGCTAGGTCTAGACTATATCATATCATGAACTTGGTGGATTATTTCACTTGAGTGTGGAGCTCTGAGCAAATTAATCCAGGAGTCGCAGGGTTGTACTCATTTACTGGGGATACTGTAGGAAAAAGTGTGTTGTCCTCCAATCTTCACATTGTCTAAATGGGCATGGAAGAGAATAGAGCCAACTGAACTTGATGCCATTTCTGTATATTTTTCCCCAGTGGGTTTAATTGTTCAATGCACCATTGAGAGATGATAAGCTTTTTCGTGGGCTTTGAGTCTTGGCCAGAGCCTGTGTCTCGGCATTGATTCTACATATCAAAACAAATGTATCAATTTCAGCTCTCATTTGTTCAATTGCTATTCTTCACTTAATTCCCACTACAATTAATCCTTAGTTTATGTGTACTAGAACCAACAACAAAGTTTTTTAAGTAAGCTGTAATTAGTTTCAAGTCATCTGGCAAAATTGCCTATCAATGTATGTGGTCATCAGATCATCAGTATGATGTCCCTGAGCTGATCATTTTTCTTTACACTGTTTGAGCAAGTTTGCCGTCCAACATGATGGCCAATTTATCAAACGTCATTGGTGTTTTTTATTTCAGAGGTTCCAACATGCAACAATTTCTTCAGGCTTTCAGCCTGCTTGCATGTCATTTGACACATTATCTTTGAATGTGGTTTGTGTACTGAAACACTCGGGGAACTGGCATTTGGCATTAACGCGATACCACTAGAAATAGCCCAACAGTTTGAAGCAATTCGAACTTGAAATTTTTAAACAATCAATTTGCACTACTAATTCCTTTTTGCTCCTATCTGCAGCATAATAGGAAATGGTTTCATGAGAGTCTTGTCTGCAGATATACCGCCACATGTATCTTTCCCTTTTCTTGCCACTCTTCTCAATCTTTTACTAACATCCAGAAAAGCTTCCATTTGTCCATACGACTTTCAGATCATTATGTATTTTGGTGAAGTCAATGAGTCAGATAGACTAACAAAATCAAAAATAAGGTGAATGTGACTTTATAGTAAGAAAGGTGCCTGTTAGCTTTCTACATATTTGAATCTCATATCAATCAAATAATAATTTCCATTGTTTCAAAAACTGCGTCCACTGCTTTGGCTTTGATATCTTAACACAAAGCAATTTCTTTTTTCTTTCCCTGTTGATGTGATTATCTTCAGAAGTTCATTATTTTCTTTATTGTCTATGCTGAAAATGAGATTCTGACAATTCAATTATCTATAGATATAGAGAACATAAAAGGAATTTTTAATTTACATTTAAAGCAGAGTCATTAGCGGTGAGTTCATTATCTCGCTACCTGCAAAAAAGGGACAAAAATTATGATTCTATTCTTCCTCAGAGGTGGCTTATCCCAGGTGATAAATGTCCAGTAGAATTCACAAGAACAGAATGAAAGCTCAAGGGGAGGAGACAGGTAGTCAATGTAATGGTTTTTAATTTGGAAAAAATACATGTTTATATCACAGTTAGCAGATAAACCTACCATTTACCGGTGTCTATGTTGTGAGGCACTCAACTGTTTTGAGTTGCTTATTTTTTTAGTTGCTATTGTGTTAATCCATCTGTAGAAAGTGTACTTTTCATTATCGAAGGATTGCCTGACTCTGCTTGATTTTGTATTGGTTATCTATTCTGCGCTTTGAAAGTACAATGTAGTCAACATAATTTATGAATGTGTTACTATTAAAATTAAGATTCATCATTTCTGCCTGCAAGTCTCCTTGCGTCGTAACATCTTCCACAGTGACTGACAACTCAATGGAAGTTTCTGAAAAGAGCGTCTCAGAGAAAATGTGATTGACAAGGTGGAGACATCCTGATGATGCCCCACCACAGTGCCCTGAAAGCCTCAATTATTCTTAAAGTGCATCATTATTTCCCCAATTTATAAGGGAACTATTTTGGACACACATAGCTGAATAGAACAGACAGTTTTCTAAGAAGAGTCTGAAAAGTACTGACTGGAAAGTCAAGGGACGAATTTCCCGAGAACAATGAAAAGAGGGGATGGTATTCTCACATATTATTACAATCCCTTACAGCGAAACACTTTGATATAGAATCACAGCGAAACACTTTGATATAGAATTAGAGCGGACTGTAGCACAGTGAAAATGGCACTTAATGACTCATGATAGCCGATGAAGTGTCGTCTTTTTTTATTACACATTCTTGGTGTTTTTTAGATGTTTCAGCATGCAACCATTTCTTTGAGGCTTTCGAGCTCTGAAGTCGCTTTCATGTCATTTGACACATTGTGACTGTCTTTGAAAGCAGTTTGTTTACTGAAGCACTCGGAGAAGTGCCCTTTGCCAATAACACAGTACCATGCAATTCTATTTGCATTAGACAGGCTCAAGGAATTATCAAACAGTTTGAAGTGATTTGACCTAGAAATTTTGAAACAATCAATTTGCACTACTAACTCCTTGATTCTCCTGTCTGCTGCGTAACAGGAAATCGCCATGCAAATTTAATCAGCCTGTTTGCAATTTTAATGCACATTTTGTAGTCCAGTGGTTGCCTGTGGGACTTGTGGATGTCATCCTTGTTCACCGGTCTGCAGTTTAATGCCACATTTGTTCTACCGTTTTCTCACCACTCTTCTCAAATTAGTTTGCAGCATTTTTAATAAGCATGCATGCAATTTGGGTCATTCATAACAGACTGTGAGGAAGAAATACACAGGCCAATACCGGACTCCGGGACAGGACTACTGGTGCTTGCCATATTTAATGATTAATCAGATGTGTGACATTTTGGGTATTCATGCAGATTATGAAAAATGCCAAGTAGCTGGTTGGAAAAGTAGCTTAGAATTAGTGAGTCAAATTATATTGTATTGTGCAACATCAGATGCTAGTGCAGTTATGGTTACCAAGCTGTCTAGAAAAACATTTTTATTACTCCCAGTCTGATAGTAACATTTGAAATAGTTTTGTGTCCCACAATATTGTTTAATTGAGCATGGGGGAGATCGAAAGCCTGTTGGGCTTGCATAAACAAGTGTTATCAGCTTTCTGTGTGATTTGGAAATATTCTGTCCAGTTTGGAAATTAAGTTAAAATCCAGGGAATGTGTCTGCATAAAGTCATGTTTGAAACAATGGGATCAGATATTATAAGTTAGATAAAAACATTTGTGACGGCGTCCTAGTAGTGGCTATTCTCCGATAGCATCAGGAATGAAATAGCTGGACATCAGAAATTATCAGAGAAAAGTCGTCCGGCATCGCCAAAAATCAGCAAAAAAACTTCATTGAAACATCGCGGAAATGTGATAGGAAGTTGGAAGCCAGGTTGCCGTGGAATCAGCGAAAACGTGAGTTTGCGATAAAATTTACTGTATCTTTGGAATTTATCAACTGTCTGTCTGTTGATTCAGTTAGTTTGTCACCAGGTGAGAGCTGCCAATTTGTCACGCATTCTTGGTCGTTATTTAGAGTTTTTGGCATGCAACCTTTACTTTGAGGGTTTTTATACTCTGGAATCCTGCATGTCATTTTAAAGATTTCCTTGAAAGAAATTGGCGTTGCGAAACACTATAATTGAACTGCAATTTGGTAATCGCTATAACATTTTGATGGACTAATCTATCTAAGTGTCGCATGAAATGATCTAACTGTGTCAAGTGATTTAATACAGAAAGTTTAAAACAATCATTTCGCCACAACTGTTTCCTGATACCCCTGTCGGACATATTTGAGGAGAGACTGGAGAATACTTCAGAGTCGAGGAAATCTGTCTGCAAATTTAATCAGCCTGTTTTGGATTAAAGTTGCACAATGCAGTAGTCCGGTGGGAGGCCTTGTGAATTCCCTTCCTGCTCACTTGTCTATCAGATCGTCTGCCCAGTTTGTGTTGGCTTTCTTGTCCAGTGCACAAACTCTCAATGTGGTATCCACAACTGCAAACATCCAGATCCTATGAGCCTGTGAACTCTTTTAAATACTCCTTTATTGAAGATTTATCATGTTCTTATTATAATAATAGTGTGGCATGATTTCATATGGCTCATATTCCCGGCAGAAAAATCTGCTCACTTACCATCTTGATTCTTGAACCCAAACAATTATTTAGACTTGCTATTTGACCGTTTTTGCATATATAATGTTTACAACAGGTATGATAACTACTAACCATATAACTGATTATAGGATTTTGGTCTGTATTTTGGCTATCTTGAATAGAACTTTCTCAGCAAGCGTCAGCTGATTCGCTGAAGGTGGGAGCCCCGAAATGAAGTTTAGCTCCAATCCAGGTTCTTCTTTGGTGTCTCCAATGAGAAGTGAGACCAAAGGGGATTTTTCCAATTCCCAATTGGGTGTGAGTGCAGCAGAGTCTTAGGAAAAGTGAGTTGCAATTGTCGCATGATTGCTAATCTTAACATTGTTTGATTGAGCATGAGGCAGAATGTGAGCCAACTTGATCTGATGTATTTGCATTTCTCTTTATGCATAAACAACATTATAATCTTGTCTTTTTGAGTTTCGGGCAACATCAAGATTCTGCAGAAAGTTAAAATGACAAAAACGTCATGCTTCTGCACAAAAAACATCACGCAGAAGTTACAACTTCATGAATATGGAAATTATAAGTTTACAGAAATCATACTTTAGAAAACATTTTGGCTCATTTATTCATGAAAATCATGTGCATGTACATATATTACAGCATAAATCTGTTTGGTCCTGTACCGTGACCTAATGCATTTGTGTAACCTGTCAAATATCCGTTACATTATGAATTACTGTGGAAGTCATAAGCATAGACTCAAAAGTGGTTGAGTATGTCACCATGCTATTTATGATGTGATATCAGTGATTTCTGAGTATATGCTTATGACTTCTACAGTAATGTTTGTACTATGCAGTTCTCACTCCATGGTACTTACCTATCACACATACATTTTGTTGTATTTCCTGGTGGTTTAAGAATGTCACCACTACTTGATTGATACCTTTCCCTCGGCAGTTTTTTTGATAATTTGGAATAAGAATGCCAAGCAAGTCTATTAAGACAAAAGTGTTCGAGAAAAAGTGTACCGATTTTGTTGATTTAAACTAGTATAGACCTTTCGAAAACAATCATTCGCCGCTTCTTGTTCCTATCAGCTGCAAGGGATGCAGTAGGAAATCTTTGCAAATTTAATCAGATTATTTGTGATTTCAATTGCACAGTAGGCAGGCCAGTGGTTTGCTACAGGACTACTGGAGGACATCGTTGCAGGATTGTGTCCTTGTCAGCTGCACTTACGTCTCATTGACAAGTTAGTGTGGACAGTTATAAATGAATGCACTTTACTAACGTAAGTGTTGCCTATAAATGTAAAAATAATACAGCTCTTCTCTAAAAATAAGTTTCGATCAGTGCTCCCAATGTCCAGATACTGCGTAGCCTCTGGGTGTGAATGTTCAGGAGGACAAATCTATGCATGGGCCATCTCTCTGGTGCTGTCCCTTGATTTATCACTTAGTTGTCCTGCTCCACTCTCTCCCTTGGGCTTTCTTCCAATTTGTTTCTTTTATTGGACCTTGGTCTTAGCAGAGGGCGGTGTGAGTCAGTCAAAAGTTGTAAGTGCTACATCAACTGCTAATGCATTTATTTGCTGCTGACTTCTTCCATATGGTCTGATACACATGCAGTTGAGCCCCAACTAATGTGTAATTTAGTTTCACACTAAAAGCCTAAACATTTTTTGAAACCTTTATGTTTACATTTCGTGTGAATGAGACTAACCTCCCAGATCCACAGTTTCATAGGACGTAGGCTCCGGCAAATAGGATTTTGGCAATTTGGCATAACATTGTATTTCTGCTATGTGGTCAGAGAGTCATGAGTATGCTTCTTCCTGTTCTTAATATACAAAATGCTAATTTTATATGCTATTGTTAAAACATGTATCACATAGACATGTATGTTTCGAACATCTAAACCTTTCTCTAGCCTGTGAAACGTGTTAGCTGTTTCCCAACTGACCAAATGGATAGTGTGAATAAATTACTATTTTTCCAGTGCAGAGCGGTTGGGGATCATAAACCAGCTCAAGTGTGTAACAGGCTAACTCCAATGGCAGAGTAGAAGGCAATTGCTCTGTTAGTTCAGAGTTTATTACAACTTTGGTCTTTACGTTGTATTCATTGTCACGCAACATGGAAGTTTGTTTTTCTAAACTGCTCAAGAAAGACATTTTTTCAAGAAGTTGGAAACTTTTCTTAACATATGAAACTGACATAAACGCCATCAAACTTGCAAAATAAGATGGAGACTATTTTGATGAATTCATCTCCAGTCCATTGTACGATATATTATCTATTCAATTCTTTTCAATTGAACGATTCTTTTGAAAATTTAGCTATCATATGTCATGCAATATTGTACAAGATAATCTATTTAAATATATTTTACATGCATGGCCTTGGGCAATGATTGTGTTGATAATTTAATTGCGATATTGGTCATTTCCTATGCAACATGATAGGATGAATACAAGCTCAACTTTGTATCCATATTAAAATAGTGACTATACTCATCTGAATCTATGGATGAATAAAAAAAATATTTAGTAATGCAAGATCGCATGAATGTCACTGTCACATTAACTTTAATATAACGCATCCAACAAAAGACTTCACTCATACAAATACTTATCCCCTCTAGCAGATCATCACAGTTATTGACATTGGCATACAATGCTGAGCATGCACCATGCAGAAGGGCCAGCAGAACGCAATCATTCTGTTACGTAAAGGAAACCTGATCTGAGATGAAAGCAGTTGTTATCATTCCGAGAACCACTGTATAGTCCCCACATGAACCGAATATACTTATTAATTAGTAAGGATGAGACCTGAAGCAATCAAACTAAGGACTCTCTCGAGCATTGTCAGTATTATAGCTCACTGGGGCTGGTAGCAGACGACTGCACACATGCCATTCAGGCATAAGGTATTAAAGGCTTAGGCTGAAGCCAGGCTGGCAGGGTCTATCCCTTTATAAATGATGCTAATTATGAGGGTCCCAAAAGTGCACCGTTTCCTTCCACCCAACTGGCATCAAACCTACTGGTTTAGTATGTGTCTCAGACCAGTTTTTTTGGAAATTCACTGAGGAATCATTGATATTTGCCTATAGAAAAGCAAATAGGCATCATACTTAATGCTTGTCTCAGTCCAGTTTTTAGGAAGTTCCCTGATGCAGAAGGATCATTAAAAATTATATAAATATATATATTTTGTGTGTATATTCATCATACTTCATGTGTTGCTTAAGAAATTTGAGGTATTATTCATATAACTGTCATTTATTGTTACAAAAGTTTGCACTGGTTTCTGACTGAACGACAATTTAGCATTTCTGCTGAAGTCAAGTCTGTCTTTTGGACCAAAGTGAGGTTAAAAAAATTCTGTGGTCAATATGTGAAGCACAAGTTTTTCCAGTAGCTTCTTGACTTTTGCAACCAAAACAACAAACGAGCTTAGGGAAAAGTTTGTTTGTGAAATGTCATACTCTCAGCATAACCTCATCTCATGTTGCTATTGCTGACATCCCTCACTGTACAGTTTGAAGATGTCTGATAGCTATGATGTCAGTTGCTCTTCTTCCTTGACCATCAACAGTGGTTTGCCCACAAAACATTGAAAGGCTTCTGCTCTCCACTGCAAAGACTGTGGACTGCGATAATGTTATTGCCACTCAGGGAATTGTTTTTTTTTTTCTGGTCTGACATTTTCTGGCCACAGGTTGGACAGACCACTTTGTTTGGCTCTGTTTATGTGACTTATGTGTGGGAAAATATGCCATGAGAACTCATATCAGTGTACTACTGTACACGGATGTAGAAACTGTATGTTGTACAGCTAGTATACATTGTTTAACCCTATTTGTAAATCCAACAGCATAGTTTTGAAGTTGTGTTTCGGGGAAAAGGATCATTGTCCTATATCAGCTGAATTTATTTTTTTCAATCTGACATTTCTTGTCAATCCATATCGAAATGCAAACCAAATTTTAGAGTCAGCCCTTTTCTGTTCCTGTAAAAAGTGTACTGATACGGAAAGGACTTACCATAATAAACCTCTAGATAGGCATGGACAGTTTTAGGCAAAGATTGGCAAGTTCAGTTAGTATTTCTGTCATTGTAGTCTTAGGTCGTGCAAATTAAGTATTAATTAATTTTCTTTTGTTGCCAAAAGTACAGCACAGTGATACAATGTATCAAGTTTCCAAACACTCCATAGAGTCTCCGCCCAGTGTGCTATGTATTTGTATTGCCCAGTCATTGTCATTGTAGTGGTATACAATCCAATGCCATTAAATAGTCTTCTTACATTTCAACTGTTCTACCAACAAAGAGAGATAGCCTACTAATGGACCTTGACATGCAACACACATTTGAGGCAGCTCAATGCTCCTGTTGTTGTAGCTCTTACATTTGCGATTCCCTTACTGTTAGTGTCTATATACTTAAACGTATATGAGACAAAATTGTAAGGTGAAGCCCGCCTTTGGAACTCTTCATAAATATTTGTTTTAGTTAAATGTTCTATGTTCAATTCAGCGCATAATTTTAGAAACAGCTGGCTAAGTGAGTTTTTAGTTCCTTTTTTGTGCAAGTGCGAAAAACGTCATGGCACAGGCCATATTAATGACATATCTAACCTGCCGCACCTGTACTAATCACAATTCTTCCATATAGACATAGATTATTAAAGTCAGAGATTAATGACTGGCATACAGTTTTTAATTGTGAATGCTAAGGTTATCATTAATTCAAGATGATTTATTGTGTAATGGTTATTGTGATGTGACACTATGCCTGCACAAGTAAAGTGTCTCACTTCGTCCAACACACCTTTCTAAACTAAATCTTGGAATTCTGTGGACTGCAGCCTAAATCGGGGATTAACTGAACAAAGACAAATAACCATGGTTATAATACCATGATTTATTATCACTATCCAAATATACCAAGGGGTTATGCTGAAAAGTCATTTGGGAAAAAAGTATGTCCTTTCCCAGACAATAAACGAAAATTTTGAATTTTGATCAACTTATTGGGATGTAGGCAATCTATAGAATACTTTTTGTAAAACATTTAAGAGGAATTAGAGGATAACTTTGTAAACAGTACCACTTGTATGCCGGGAGTTATGTCTCACTGTACCTGCCATCTCACTGTGCCCCGCTCTCACCTGCCCAGTGAAATTTTACAGTACTCCATATTTTTTAATAGATCCTTGGAATATAAATCCTTTGTGTATGTGTGCAGTACACACTGTGTACTGAACTTTCTGAACGCATTGCAAATATGTGCAATATATTTCTTCTTCCTCTCTCTGTCTCTCTTCCCCTCTCTCCCCCTCTCTATTGTTCTACTGTGGTGCCTCTGAGGACATTTATCCTTCCCAAAAATCATTTCTATGTGTAGTATCTTTGATCAAAGATTCCATCAACCATCCTTGTGATGCAGTATAAGCAAATAGTGGAGGGGTGTCCCTATATATGATGTTACCATAACGGTATGAGGTCACTTCCCTAGACTTAATCATCCCCCTTTACAATGCCACAAAAATCCCTGTTAAGGTTTGGCAAAGGGAGACAACCTTAACGTCGTCTTATAGGGCAACACACACACTGTGACATGGGGCATCAGAGCCAAAAAGTGTGCTATGATGGTTGTTGCAGGTTTTTCCCAATGTCTTGATTTTGTGTCAAAGGTTTGTGAAAGTAAATTGATAATGACTGGTTGGTGTGAGACATGAACAGTGGTTTAAATATTCTGTGGTGACCACTGGACCATCAATTCTGCCATATTCCTATTTAAGATTGTATGTGCAGAAACTCTTGCCTTTTAAGATCCTGTGCTTCCAAGGGAAGCACCTGGATCACAGTGAGTTTGCTTAAAGTATGGCCGCTTCTGTGGGAGTCCATTTCAAATTCCATTGCAAATTGGGAGAGGCAGCCGTGGAAAGGGGTTGATCTCATTCGGCAACTTCATTAGGCGACTGCTGGGATCAACTCAACATCAATTGTCTCTAGATAAGACAGCAATAAATGTTGACTTGGTTATGTGGTTATTTGTAGGCAGCAATCTTTTGGGAAATGTATGGGCTGCTTTTATAGTATAGTGGCCAACATTAAATTAAGACCATCCAATATCCATATAGAATTTTTTTTTTTTAGTTCAATGTAAATACAATGTAAGACCATTAATGTGAATGTTAGACAATTGGTTAGACAATATAAATTCACATTTACAACTGTTACATATACAATGTGAGTGAGGTGTCACTGGAACAATAGTTACCCAATAATACTTGAGCATCTCAACTTGGGCAGTGGGAAAAATACTTCGGAGAAGAAGATTTTCTGACTGATGGAACCTTTGCCAACTGCATCAGCTTGAAATATAGAATATAAGGTTTTAGGGAAGGACTGTATCTTGGCAATCTTGTGGAGAACTCATCTTTCTGAGCAAATGTCAGCTGATTCGATGAAGGTGGAGGCCCAGGGGGATGTTTAACGCCAATCCAATTGCTTCTTTGGTGTCTCCAATGAGAAATAGGGCAACAGCAGGATATCTGGAGATTTTTCCAATTCCCAGTGGAGTGTGAGTGCTGCCAAGATTTAGAAGAAGTATGTTGCGTGACTACAAATCTAAACATTGTTTGATTGAGCATGAGTCAGAATGTTAGCAAATTTGATTTGATGTCATTTGTTTCATTTGACTGAATATAAACATAGACGCTAACTTTCAGCATTTGAGCTGGTGTTATGTCAAGTTCCTTTATGATATAGCACAGTCTGCATGATTGCATCAAGACAATCAAAATTTCCATTGACATGAAATTATTAAAAGTTTCAGAAATCTTACTCAAGATGGAATATTAGCATAGGCATTTTATGAAGAAAATCATCAGCTTGCATTACAGCTAGACTTAGATGACTTTTAAAAGCAAAAGATTCATCAAATCTGAGTGGGATTTCAAATCAATTTGTTATAGATTAAAATTACTTCTAGGTAATTGTCATATTGTCAAAGTGTAGAGGCAGTTAGCTTATTTTTAAAACAGTTATGACACTATTGGCAATAATGCTGAGCCAAGCAAACACAACTTCAATGATACATTAGAACAATCAATTTGTCACTACTAACTCCAGGGTGCTCCTATCAACTGCATACCGAAGAAAGTCAAGGAAATCTGTTGCAAATTTAATCAGCTTATTTGTGATTTCAATTGCACATTTAGTGGCCCTTCGGCTGCCTGAGAGCCTTGTAGATGCCGTCCTTGCTGACTCATCTAACCGATCTACGATCCTGTTTCTTGTTCTTTTTTGTTGTCTGCTGCACAAATGCCTCTGCAGCTTGAGAAGTTTGACAACCAGACTTGCTGCTATCAATCTATGAGCCTATAGATATACTGTTCATATCTGCATCATTTTTATCTATGTAATGGCTGGTAAAAGCTAGAAAGCCATAAAGGAAAGAGTATCTATTAAACACTTAGAGCCTTTTACCAGTTGATTTTTATTATAATTTATTATTTATTTATTATTAGATCTATTGATAAAGGTCTAGTGTAAGACTGTAAAAGCCAAATCAGAGAAAATTGTTTTTCTTGTTTTATTTATAAAATGACAAAAAACTCTCTCTCAGAATCGATGACTGCCACTGACCAATTATTACATTGTATATTACATTATATATATATATTATATATGTCCCATATCGTTCACGTAAAAACAGCTTCTAATCATCTTCACCTCAGATTTGAAAGCCGCTTCTCTCTCTTAGAATAATGTTCGATCAATGCTCAAAGTGTCCTGATAGAAGTTTGCAGCCCTCGGATACTAATGTTCAGGAGGACAAATTTATGCATGGGCCATTTCTCTCGTGCTGTCTCTTGATGTATAGCTCAGCTGTCCTGCTCCACTCTCTCTCTTGGGCTTTCTTCCAATTTGTTTCTTTTATCGGACCTTGGTCTAAGCAGAGAGTAGTAGAAGTCAGTCAAAAGTTCTAAGTGTTACATCAATTGCTAATTAAAGTTATTAGCTGGTTATATATGCTGCTGAATTCTTCTGCAAGGCCCAATACATATTCAGTATACCATACACAGTAGAGTTCATCATCATGTAGTTCTTTTCGAACATTAAACTGGTATAATGTATATGCTACATCCCAGGAAAAATTCCTCCCTAATTTAATTGAGGCTGGTAATAATGGGTTTGTGATGTTTCAGCATAATCTGTTGTATTGCTGTATTGGATATGGATCAATAATGAAGATGCATTTTTCAAGTTTCTCTTCATGTTCTTTTTTTTTCTATGTTTGGCGCACTTTTAACCATAAATACTATTACTTGTATATGTTTGTACTAATACCCTCACTTGAATTTTAGCCAATAATTACATAATATGTTTATTCTTATATAGTTAATAATGTGTGTAATTCATATTATTTTATTTTATTCTGTTTTATTTTTTCTCATTACAAACGAGAAAATGTATCAATTGTGATGATCATACAAGTCAATGAAAAGAAAATGTACACTGATCATCATTTTCATCAACTTGACCTTCAAAGTATCGGTATACTATCCTCTAAATTTTGTCATGGCAATGCTAAAATCATGCTAACAGCATTTTGATCTGAAGCTATTTTTGTCCAGTGTGAGGAACTAGCCCTGGTTTGTGACAGGCAAATACTAATGGTAGAGTGAAAGGCAATTGCTGTTTTGGGTCAGAGTTTATTACACCTCAAGTATTTTCTACGCATTCACCGTCACTCACGCAGCATTTCATGTCCTTTTTCTAAAGAAAGACATTTTTCAGGAAGTTGAAACCTCTCTTAGAGTACTGTTACTTACACTAATGTAGTGTCACTTGGCACAAGAAAGACAGAAGATCAGGCCCAATATGACTTCCATGGTATGGTATCCAATTGGATGATTTTTATGACTACCATGCTTGGATATGTGTGACACAATATTGTGCAAATCTCTTTCCGACGACCAGCTTTCAGGAGATTTTGAAAAAACCTTCTTACTCAAATGCCACAACACTCTCAAATGAATATTCAATTTAGTGGATATGCACTCAGAATTAATATTGTTCCCTTTGCAATATGACTGAATTAAATCAAGCGCAACTTCATATTCACACCTACAGTATATGGGGGATTTGACTTCTTCCTTGGTACTTGTTTCAGATGGATGAGTGATAAATCTACACTATAAAAATTTAGATCAAATTCATCTGGTAGAAGACATCCTTCACTTGAATAAATGGGAATGCTTACTAATACATTTCAGAGCTTACTAATACATTTCAGAGCTATTCACACTCAAGTGAAGTATAGGTACTTGTGCAGAGCTTGCACCAGAGCAGCCACCACAGGTGTCACAAAATAATAAATGTATTTCAGCAGCCATTCCATTGCTTAAAGGTAATCTGATCTGAGATGAAAGTAGTTGTCATCATTCTCAGAATTAATATATTGTCCCGCGATGTACCAACTACGCCTAATAATTAGTTAGGATGAGACGTGCCGCAATCAAACTAATGACTCTCTAGAGCATTGTCAGTTATATAGCTCACTGGGGGCACGCTGCAGATGACTGCACACATGCCATTGAGGCATAAGGTATTAGAGGCTCAGCCAGATGCCAGGCTGGCAGGGTCTATCCCTTAATAAATGATGCTTATTATGAGGGTCCCAAAAGTGCACTGTTTTCTTCCACCGAAATGCCATAAATCCTATAGGATTAATGTTTTTCATTGGCTAGTTTTTTTGGAAGTCCACTGAGGAGTCATTGATGATTACCAATGGAAAATTATACAACGAGTATATTTCATAGATATATATTTAATATACATGTATTGTTTGCATTGCTCTAGCAAGTGGAGGTATGACTAATTGTAACTCAGTTGTTTATTCTAACAATTTGAACCACATTGTAGTTTCTAACTAAAGAATTCTAGTGGTTTAGCAAAATAAATTTTCTACTCAATACTTCAAGTAGTACCAGTACTTCCAGTAAAATCTTGAATCATCTGTGTGCAGAGTTAAGTGAATAGGCCTACAGTTAATTTGGATAATAAAGGGAACCCCTATATATTAATGCTGTCCATGTCAGTGAAGAAAATATTTAGGGTAACTTGTTTGACAGTCAACCGTGTGGTTGACAACCAAAACCATAACAATCCAAAGGTAAAATTTGCTTTTGCAGCAGCCTGCCTACAGCATATACTGCTTTTTAAGCTGCTACACAGATATTGCTGACAATACAGTTTGAAGATGTCTGATAGCATTGAATGTCAGTTGCTCTTCTTCCTTGACCATCAATGGACAGTGGTCAAGCTTCACCACATTCAAAGGCTTCTGCTCCCCACTGCACAGACTATAGACTGCCATAATGTTATTGCCACTCAGGGAATTGCTTTTTCTGGTCTGACATTTTCTGGTCATAGGTTGGACAGACCACTTTGTTTGGCTCTGTTTATGTGACTTATGTGTGGGAAAATATGCCATGAGAACTCATATCAGTGTACTACTGTACATGGAAGTGGAAACTGTATGTTGTACACTGTATAACGTTAACTATAAATCCAACAGCAAATATTGAAATCATGTTTCGAGGAAATGATTATTTTAAAGGATCAGATGAATGTAGATGTCCAATCTAACATTTCTTGTCAATCCATTGAAATGCAAATCAAATCTTAAGGTCTACCATTTTTTTTGGTCCTGAAAATATTTTACTGATTGGGAAAGTATTTACCATAATGAAGCTCTAGATAGGCATGGACAGGTTAAGCAAGTAACGGCAACTCCAGATAGTTATTCTGCCATTGTAGTCTTAATTCCTGCAAAGTACCTTACTGCCCAAGCACTGCACAATGATACAATGTATCAAGTTTGCAAACACTCCATGGAGTCTCCACACAGTGTGTTATGTATTTGTATTGCCCATTGTCATTGTAGTGGTATATAATCCAATGCCATTAAATGGCATTCTTACATTTCAACAGTTCCAACAACAAAGAGAGATAGCCTACTAATGGACCTTGACATGCAACACACATTGGCGGCAGCTAAATGCTCCTGTTGTAGTAGCTCTTGCCATTGGTCCTTCCCTTACCGATGATGTGTGTTTAAGCCAGCTATGAACTCATAGATATTTTGATTCAGTTTCCCAATCTGTGTTGAATACAACATCTAATTTTCGTTTTACTTACAAAGTGTAATTTAAATGATAATGGCTGACAATCCTTATCCTGCTGTAGTGACAATGGCTGACAATCATGATCACTGAGTAGATTTATCAAATTATCTATTGTGCTTACTTCTTCTTCAACTATACACGTAGTTGCTTAATTGTGGGTTATTAGCAATACCATTCATTCAGAATGTTGGTGTCATTTCTAAAATGTATCAAACAAAGCAAATGTTACAGAAGTGTACCTAGTGGAACTTCACATTACTCCCTATTTTTGGACAGATCCTCTGAATATGACTTACATCCTCGGTGTATGTGTGTGTTAAACACATTGTAAATTTATATGTGCAATATATTTCTTCTCCCTTTCTCTTTCCCCCTATGTGCTGTTCTACTGTAATGTCTCGGTGAACATTCATATTGTCTTTGGTGAAAGATTCCATCAACCATCCTTGTGATGCCGTGAATAATAAAATAATGTGGGGGGTTCCTGTATCTATATGATGTTACCTAAACTCTATGCAGTCCTTCGGGTGAGCTGTCCCCCGCCCCCACCAAGTTTTCTGTGTTATAGACCCATGAAAGTAAATTGATATCGATAGCCTGGTGTGAGACATGGACAAAGATATAAGCCTTTGACAGCCAGATGTATTTCTTAAGCACTTAACTCATGCTTTGACAGCGGACCTAATGTAAGACTTCCAGATTAAATTCTCAAAGTAAGAATTTACTGCACTATTCAGTAGTGCCCATATGCTTTATGGATTCTCCATACTGTACAACACACTGATAAATATTTAAGTGTGAAGACTAGTTGGTTCTGCAGTAGGCCTATTTAACATTGTATGTGTAGAAACTAGCAAACTGAGTTATCTCCAGGACATCCCCGTCATGCACAACATGGCCATTGGCTTTCATTGTTGCTTAGCTGCGGGCAACTTCTTCCATTAGTCAAGCAACTCACCAGTCTGGCCTTCTGTGTGCCTCTTGCCTTTCAGATCCTGTGCTTCTAAGGGAAGCACCAGGATCACAGTGAGTTTACTTAAGGCATGGCTTCTATGGTCGTCGATGGCAAATTGGGGGAGGCAGCCGAGGAAAGGGTGGTTCTCATTCACAAACTTCGTTAGGCCATGGCTCGGATCGACTCAACGTCAATTGTTTGATAAGTTGGTGATAAATTTTTACTGGGTTATGTGGTTATTTAGGGGAAAAAAGTTTCTGAAAAATGTTGGGCTGCCTTTATAGTGTAGTGCCAAGTTCCAACTACAAATTAAGGCCACCCTTACAAAAAAATGTGTATTCTATTTAGTACAATGTCAACACCCTCCTGTGTAATTATGTCACACGTTAAATTAATATTGTTTCTCCTTTCATGTTATGAATCAAACATTGTTGTTTCTTATCAAATTGGAGCTGTACCAATAAAAACAGCAGTGATTAGAATAACTCCCATCACTGCATTGGTTGGAATGCTTCATTTTCACAATGTCATATATAGATAGTCTCCAGGACTGACAAGTAAATGATCTTAATGAGATAGCCACCTGCAAGAGCATGGCTGTGTGTAAATTGTTGAGCAGGACTGACATCACATGATTTCACCATGGTCTTAGATGATGGTCTATATAGCCTGAAAGGAATTTATTGCAATGGTCTCCTCTGATCTTTACCATCACAAGAGCCTTCTAGTTTCTCTTCTGATAATTAGATACCAATATTACTAAATCACCTCAAGCTGCAGCCTGTATACACATCATTACTGCACAGAATTTTACATTTATATGTCAAAGTAATTTGTGTCGCAACATCAGGTTGGGGCATGTAAAATGCATCCAGTATCTTCCATGGTGTCTCAAATTCTAGTACTACTAGCAGTCGGAGATAGTCACTGCTAATTCTCAGTTATGCAGCAGAGCGGGTGAAAGTTTGTTTCGTAGAAATCTCAACATTGTTTTATTGAGCATGGAACAGATTGAAAGCTCACTGGATTTCACATCTTCAGAATCGAGGGTCCAGGTTGACTTCTTCCATAAACAAGGATATAATCTTAAATAATTAACTTCGAAATATTAAATTTGTTTATTTAGAGATGAAGCCCTGGACCAAGTTTTTTATTTTTAAAGTCAGAAGAAACAAGATTCATGTGTCACCGGACAACAATTACTGAATAAGTCTTACTCATCCCAACTGCGGCAATGGAAATGATAACTTCATATATTCTGACTGATGGAACCCTTGCCTGCTGCATCAGCTTGAAATATAGAATATAAGGTTTTAGGGAAGGACTGTATCTTGGCAATCTTGTGGAGAACTCATCTTTCTGAGCAAATGTCAGCTGATTCGATGAAGGTGGAGGCCCAGGGGGATGTTTAACGCCAATCCAATTGCTTCTTTGGTGTCTCCAATGAGAAATAGGGCAACAGCAGGATATCTGGATATTTTCCAATTCCCAGTTGAGTGTGAATACTGTGGAGTTTTAGAAGAAGTAGGTTGCGTGATTACAAATCTAAACATTTTTTGATAGAGCATGAGGCAGAATATGAGCCAACTTGATTTGATGTGGGCAGTTTCATTTTGTCTTAATACAAAAACATAGATATGAGCTCCTTCATGTCAAGATTCATCCTCACTAATATACAGTAGATTCCATGGAATACGTACATCAAGACAACTTACATTGCCATAGATATGGAATTATTAAAGTTTCAAAAGTCATACTGAAGATGAAATATTGGCATATGTATTTGATGGAGAAAGTCATGTGCTTACATTACTGCTAGAATTTGCTCACTTTAAAATAAAATAGGAAAAGTGAATAGAATCTAAGTAAGGCTTCAGATATCAATTACGTTATGTAACGCTGAATTGCTAACTCACACTCGCTCCTTCTAAATGGTACCAATTTATCACAGATTGATGGTTCTTAACGTCTTATTTAACTGCAAAAACAATGTGTTATGGTATCAAATTTCTTCTCATTGTCATTATGTTAGAGTGAGTTTGTTCATTGAAACAGTTCTGGCGGCCACGCATATCTAGTCAGATAACGGTGTCTTCGGAAGTACTATGGAACATTTTGAACCAATTTCAATAGGACATTTAGAACAATCAATTTGCCACCACTAACTCCAGGGTACTCCTGCCAGCTGTTGGGAGAAGACGGTGGAGGAAATCTGTTGCAAATTTAATCAGCTTCTTTGCAATTTCAATTGCACAGTTAGTGGTCGTGGGGTTGCCTGGGGGCCTTGTAGATGCCATCCTAGCTGACTTGCCTTGCAGATCTACAATCTGATCTCTTGTTCTTCTTTCTTGTCTGCTGCAATGCCTCAGCCAGTTTTAGTAGTTTGACTACCCACGACTGCTTCTTCCAATCTATGAGCCCGTTGTTATACCATCTATATTCATATCTGATCTATATAAGGTTTACATATTGATCAAATTGTAGTGTAAGAGCCAAATCAAAAATGAATATTATATTTTCTGTTATATTAATAGAAATAACAAGATAACTTAAACTGAAAAATTTATTATTAATACAGATCAATTATTACAATTTGCACCAATCCTCTAACAGGCACACAGTTCGTGATTATTTCCGTATTACATTTAGAAATCTCTTCTCTAAAAATAAGTTTCGATCAGTGCTCCCAATGTCCAGATACTGCGTAGCCTTCGGGTGTGAATGTTCAGGAGGACAAATCTATGCATGGGCCATCTCTCTGGTGCTGTCTCTTGATTTATAGCTCAGCTGTCCTGCTCCACTCTCTCCCTTGGGCTTTCTTCCAATTTGCTTCTTTTATCGAACCTTGGTCTAAGCGGAGGGTAGTATAAGTCAGTCAAAAGTTTTAAGTGTTCCCTCAGTTGCTAATGTTACATGCACCTGAATTCTTCCATATGGCTATTGATCTACACATAGGGTAGGCATGTTTATTGACCAGTGGTCCAAAATGTTTCCACAGATGTGACCAATACAAGTGTATACATTATAACATTAATATTACAAAATTTCATGCGAAGGCCAGGCTTTACTTGGAATGTCATAATTGAAAATATTAGCACAGTCACACTTTAGTTATCAAATTTGTCTCTTATGTGACTCGTCAGTCGGCAGGTGTCGGTAACATGCACTTCATTCTGTATTTCCCATATTGGCATATAGACACTCTTCTCTGGGCAACCTAGACCATCTTCCAGTTTCAACTCTTAGGTGGTGGGCACTCAACCTGAATCTTGTTGCAGACGTCCTCATGAATCCAGACATATCCAAGGTGTACAGGAGGGAGTGGTGTAAACTGGGATTCAATTCAAGGTATGTTTGCAGTATATGCCTGCTTGCAAAAGTTTGTCACATGTTCTTTCCCAGTGTTTAAAATTATTATGTAATGCGAATTGAGAAAGGCAGAAAGGCTTTGCAAATTTCATAGTAACTAGCACATAGAATTTTGGCAGTTCAGCATTTAACACATTAATTTCTGCAATGGGGTCAAAGATTCATGAGTATGCTTTTCCTGTTCTCAATGTACAAGGCTGATGATTAAATTGAAGATTCGACAAGGTAACATTTTAAAAGCAAGTGACATGCATAATTTCAATTGTTACAGCTGCCGATTGCTTAATCTGGAGTGTTACATTTCCTGAAAAAAAAAGAAATGATCGGTAGCCTTTTTTTATTCACGTGCTATTGCGATCACCAAAATTAATACCAAGGTTACAATTGTGATAAAGGAGCTTAATTCAAACGTATGAAATACACAATTGCTCTATTTGAAATGAAATGACAGTGACACAAGTGAAGAGGCTGTTGTCTCATGTCATTCCACAATATTCAATATGGTCTTTAGAAAGTTGCTCTCTATCCAAGATTAAATCTAAGACCATCAGGCCAAGATTCCTCCAATAAGTGCTTTACCAACCAACCCATCTACTGATAAATGTCTTTTTATTTGGGGACACTACTGAGATAATTGCATTTTGTCTATGAAAATTATCAACAGAAGTGCCTGACTGTAATAAATTAGACACAAGTGACCATCTTCTTTATTATTTGAACATAGAATAGACATTTAAAGAAAACAAGAGCAGGTATACTGCCTCCATTTCCCCATGCCCTACGCATCTACCTATACCCACCAGAATTCCAATTTTAGTTATGCCAAATATTTCCACCAGGAGCACCATTGTGCATACATGTAAGGATGTGGAGACACCTGGGGGTGGAGTTAGCATTTAAAAATAACATGGCTGCAGGCCAAAAGCACAGGAAAAAGTATTTGGGATGTGGAAATGGTTATGATATTTATTGATTTATGGTAAGATTTGACAAGTTTAGGGGGGTCTTTGAATGTTGGGAAAGGATGAGCGTTGTGCATGGTGTGGTGTTTGAGATATTTGATGGACGCCATGACACGGAGACTAAAAGTAAAATCCCCCATAGCATAGCATGGGGGATAATTACCCTCCAAGGTGTAACACATCCTAACCTTTCAATGTTGTACATATTTTAGAGCTACCTCCCACAAAATGAATTGGCATATGTTAACGTTAAAAATGACTATTTGTCCAGTGCGGAGTGGTTAATGATGATAAACCAGCTCAAGTGTGTGACATGCAAACTTCAATCGCAGAGTAGAAGGCAATTTCTCTGTTAGTTCAGAGTTTATTATAACTTTGGTCTTTACGTTGCCTTTACTGTCATGCAACATGGGAAGTTTTTCCGAGCAACTCAAGAAAGCCGTTTTTTAAGAAGGTTTTTTTTAGTACAATGTTACTTATAACCTGCGATGGAAGTTAAAAAAATGAATAGAGCATACAGCATATATGAGCAAATTCTTCAAGTGGATTGTACAATATATATATATTTATAGAATTGTTATTTACCTTGAATAGTTCTGGACTTGCAAGTCCTTATTTCGTGCAGAAGACAGTTTCAAACTGTTTTGCAACTTGTGGGAACTTTTGCACATTATATATCCTATTAATTATATGGTCTTTAGAATTGACTTTTATTGACTTTTTAATAGAGATATATGTCATTCCCAGCTTGATATAACAGAAGGAACACAAGCTGGCTATTCGTCTTGTCACGAGGTAGATACAGCATTGACCATGCATGTGAGGGGCCACCTTGGGAGCCACAAACGATCAAAATTGCATTTGAGTAGCAATTCCATAATGTAAAAGGAAACTATGCTGAGATGAAAGCAGTTGTCATCATTCTATGAACTACTATATTGTCCCCAGATGAACCAACTATGCCTATTAATTAGTTAGGATGAGACCTGCAATCAAACTAATGAATCTCTTGAGCATTGTCAGTATTATAGCTCACTGGGGCTGGTAGCAGATGACTACCATTCAGGCATAAGGTATTAGAGGCTGAAGCCAGGCTGGTGGCACGGTCTATCCCTTTATAAATGATGCTAATTATGAGGGTCCCAAAGGTGCACCATTTTCTTCTGCCCAACTGGCGTCAAACCTATAGGATTAATGTTTGTCTCAGGCCAATTCTTCTGGAAATACACCTAGGAATCGTTGATTGCCTGTAGAGAATCATAAATATATCTTTTTTTATGTATATTTAACATACTGTATGTGTTGCTCAAGAAATTTGAGGCTTAATAACTGCTGTTCGTTCTCACAAAAGTTCAAAATGGTTTCTAACTGAAAGAAAATTCAGTGGTTCAGCAGTAGCAACCCCGTTTTTTGTGAAAGTGAGGTTCAAACAAATTTCTTGTCAATCCTTTAAGGGCCATTCTCAAATTTCGGGACAAATGGTAAAGCAAAAATGTCCTGTAACGGAGGGGTCAATGTGGTAACGGAGTGGAATTTTGAAGTAAAAAACCAACTGTAGGAACAAAAACAAAAGGAAAAACAATAAAATATTGATGTACCTATTATTTTCAGAAGTACCTCATCTCATATCAGTAGATTTTTCGGTCCAAATGTCGATTTCTTGATCATGATTTGGTAACGGAGTGGACGGTAACGGAATGGAATGATTTTCTGCTTTTCGCTCAATACTGATTTTCATTTTGGAGATTGGATAAAATAATTGCTGACTATTAAAAGCTGTCACCCTCAGCAATATGTACATGAAATCACTCTTTAAAACTATCATTGGTTAGCTTGGAAATGAAGGAATATTATGTCATAATTTATTGAACACGTGTTTTATGAAGTCTGCAAGGCAGTGTTACTATGGCGCACATTTGTTTGATGATATTCAGTGAAAATAGCTCATAAAAAACAATAACGAACCAAGCTATGGCAAGAAACGGAGTGGACCGAAAAATTTACATAGATTAGTGACACATCTATTGTATCAATTGAATCAATGAAATCAGACCAGAAAAATTGAAAGTGAACGAGATATAAATTCAAGTCTATATTCTTATGAATCTTGCAAAGAAACTTTGCATATAATGGTGCATAAGGAGAAAAATTAACACTTGATTTTGTCATGTCAGGTCAAGTGACAGCAAAAAACCATTGATTTTCAACGGATTACTGGACATAATGCACAAAGAAAAGTTCTAATGAATGACTTTTTGCTTCAAATACAGTGGTTCTAAATGGAAATATGAATAACAAATGTAGGGTGACGCTTCAGATATTAATCACATTTAAATTAATGTCAGGGAGCTAGAGTGACCCAAATTGTCCCGAAAATTGAGGATGACTCTTAAGTAATAGCAGTTCCAGTAACTTCTTGAATTAAGTGTTTACAGAGGCCAGTGAATACAGTGAGGGATAGCATTTGGTAACCTGATACATGTCATACTACAGGCTCCATGTGAGTGAAATTGTTAGGGAAAGTTGTTTGGCTGTCAGCCCCTTTGGTTGACAACCAAAACAATAACAAACTAAAGGTAAAGTTTGTTTGTGCAACATCATACCCTCAGCACAACCTCATCTCATTCTGCAATTGCTGGCTTTGTTGATAATGCAGTTTGAACATTTCTGATAGCATTGAATGTCAGATGATCTTCTTCCTTGACCATCAATGGACAGCGGCCAGTCCACACTACATTGAGAGGCTTCCGCTCTGCACTGCAAAGACTGTGGACTGCCATGATGCTATTGCCACTCAAGGAATTGCTTTTTCTCGTCTGACATTTTCTGGCCATAGGTTGGGCAGACTACTATGTTTGGCTCTGTTTATGTGACTTATGTGTTGGAAAATACGTCATTAGAACTCAAATAGAAATACGGTTTAGGTGAAAAGATGATTGGTCTTTGATGCCCCATTTTGGAGAAAAATGGAATTAAAGGGGACATCCAGACGGGGGCTAATAATTTTGTCCTCAACTGTACATGGAAGTGGAAACTTTAATTGTACATTCAAAGTGTTGAAATTATATTTCGACAAAACCTTCCCAAATATCAGGTGAGTTTCGATTATTCATCTGGCATTTCTGGACAAGCTAGGGCAGTGGTACAATGTATCAAGTTTGCAAACAGGGTCATTAAATGGTGTTCTTATATTAAAAAAAATATGACAAAAGAACTCAACCAACAAGGAAAGATAGCCTGAAAATATAAAATGATGTACTACTGTACATGGAAGTGGAAACGGTGTGTTGTACACTGCATTACAATAACTGTAAATCAAACTGCAAAGCCTTGAAAGCATGCTTCGATGAAAATTACCATTGTCAAAATATCGGATGAATTTAGATTTTCAATCTGACATCCCTCGTTTCAAAATCCCTATCGATGAAATACAAACCAAATTTTAGAGTCTGCCGCATTCTTTTCTACTCCTGAAAATTGTGTACTGATTGGGAAGGAAGATACGGGAATGAAGCTCTAAATAGACATGGACTGAGTTCCTGCAAAATATTCATCAATCTACTGATCTGTTGCGTGAATTACATCGCTGTGGCACGATGTATCAAGTTTTCCAACACTCCTCCATACAGCGTGCTATGTATTTATATTGCCCAACCATTGTCATTGTAGTGCTATACAATCCAATGCCATTAAATTGTGTTCTTACATTTCAACTGTTCTACCAACAAAGAGAGATAGCCTACTAATAGACCTTGACATGCAGCACATTTTCGAAGCAGCTAAATGCTCCTGTTGTTGTAGCTCTTGCATTTGTGATTCCCTTACTGTTAATGCTTTTGTACTTCATTTGTATACATATAACGGTTGTAAACTGAAGCCTGACTCACAGTGGCTATGGAAATCTTCATAGCGATTCCTTGTTGGATGCAGCGGGTAATTCTAAAATAACTATGGAAATATAATTGAAACTGAGAAGCATTTATTTGCTGAGGTCACATTCATAATGAGCTTGAAAATAATAAAGTTATCCAGTAAACAAAAAAAAGGAATAAAGCAAGAGTTGGGATTTCTTGGAGAGGATTCATATACTCTATTGTGTTGATGTCTTCATTGTTGATGCAAAGTAAACCTTGAAATATTTTGTGTGACTATCAGTAAACATTACCATGCAGCCAGTATAGTTTTTGGTCAGCAAATTAATCTCTTGTGTTTGTGAATGGGACTTCTGAATTCTTTCTCTCTGTATTTTTGATGAGCAAATAGTGTGGGTTATCAGTAAAAATATTTCTACTGAATGTCGGTGTCATTGAACAATGTATCATATTATTATTATCGTTTTCATAGCTGTGTGTTTTTCTGAAAACTTCGTTTTGCAGTTAAACCGTGACATCAGAGGGTATCATGAATGTGATTGGTCTAATCTTCAACCTGTGACATATCAGTTTAGAGTTTGACATCACAGTTCTTGACAATGGAATCTTAAACTGCCAGGCAATGTTGTTTTTTTTTGTACAACCACAACAAACAACTTCTGTCTAAGCCGAGTGTTGCACTTCCCCAGAAGAGTCTCAATGTTTTGCAAACAAAGTGTGTTACTGTTTTTCACAAGACACTAGTTATCACAATTTCAAATAATTTCCAGAAATTTGTTGTCAGTCACGGTAAGGGACCATTCAGAATTTATGGCCAGGGGAGGTGGGAGTTTTGCCTGAGGGGCACCAAATTTTCACACATGTTTCAAAGGGGGTACTAATTTTTGACGACATGTCCAAGGGGGGTAATAAATTTTAAAAACAAAAACGTGCAAAATGTCCATACACTCATTTTATCGGCGATTTTTATGCCAAAATGTCTGCAAATCTGTACAGGTGACTGTCCAAGGGCACAAGTGTAACAGATCGTTATGGATGGATGGATGATTGGGGTTTTACATTCTGTGTTTATGCACTTGGTAGGATAATTAGGACAGGGAGAGAACACGGCAATGAGGTGAAGCATGATTGAAAAATCCGTCCAACATAGGCCCAGGTGACCCGGCAAGAGCTGGATTCGAACCCTGGACCCAGCGATTGGCAGTCCAGCACGCTACCACTAGAGTGGGGTACTTAAAATCTGCAGGAAATTCAAAGGGGGTATCAAATTTTGACGGGAAGTTCTGGCAAAACTCTCACCCCCCAGTCATAAGTTTTGAATGGTCCCTGACTGTCCTTTGAGGATAAGTGGTCTGTTTGATTCAGTTATAGTTCATTGAAGCATCTATCAACCAGTACAGGTGTCAAGGCCAAACAAGCTTAACACACATAATCCATGTGTCAATGCATTTGGTCAGTTTCTTGAAATATGTGCTTGTAATATACAAAGTTATGCGACTAAATCTGTGACATCACGGTTTTGAGATAAAGCAAAGTACGAATTTGAAAAACACACAGCTATGAAAACGATAATAAGCAAGTTATGCAGAAGGGCATCTTGTATTGAACTTGGTAGTACTGCTTATCTTATCGCTATATGTGCATGGTACACCATGCAAATGTGGGCGATGTAGTTCTTCTCTCCCCCTTTCTATTGTTCTAGTATAATGTCTCTTAAGATATTCATTTATCCTACAAATCATCTCTATGTGTAGCATCGTTGATCAGAGATTCCATCGGCTGTCCTTGTGATGCAGTGATGGAAAATGAGGCAGGGGTATCCCACTATAAAATGTTAAGAAACCTCTATGAGGTCACTTCCCTGGACTAAATTGTCCCCCTTTACAGTGCTACAATATCCCTTATATAAGGCTCTTGACATTAAATTATAACCACATGTTGGTATGAGACACGAAAAGCCACATAACCCAGTGACTGCCAGAATTATTTGTGAATTATTTAACTCATGCTTTCAAAACACACCTATTGTAAAACAAAGACTACTGGATTCAATTTTCAAAGACATAAAGTTCTATTCAGCAATGTTCATATACTTAATATACCTCCATACATTATTACGCACCGTTTAATATTTTGGTATGACTAATAGTCCATCAATTCTGCAGAAGGTCTGTTTAACATTGTATGTGTAGAAACTAGCAAACTGAGTTATCTCCAGGGCATCCCCCTCATGCACAACATGGCCATTGGCTTTCATTGTTGCTTAGCTGCGGGCAACTTCTTCCATTAGTCAAGCAACTCACCAGTCTGGCCTTCTGTGTGCCTCTTGCCTTTCAGATCCTGTGCTTCTAAGGGAAGCACCAGGATCACAGTGAGTTTACTTAAGGCATGGCTTCTATGGTCGTCGATGGCAAATTGGGGGAGGCAGCCGAGGAAAGGGTGGATCTCATTCACAAACTTCGTTAGGCCATGGCTCGGATCGACTCAACGTCAATTGTCTGATAAGTTGGTGATAAATTTTGACTGGGTTCTGTGGTTATTTGTCGGAGCAGGGATTCTTTGACTAATGCTGGAGCTGATTTTATAATGTTGTGCCCAACAATAAATTCAGACTCAACCATCCATACAAAAATGTGTGTAATTCACATCAGTGTCAATACTTTCAAGACCATTAATGTTTAAGTTGGACAAACTAAATTCAGTTACAACTGTTACATGTATATTGTGTAAATTTAATTGTGTCACATTTATGAATATTGCCTAGAGCTCCTTTTGTGATATGAATCAAATATGATTGTGGTTTCTTATCAAATTGGAGCTGAACCAATACTAATAACAGTGATAAAGATTAACTCATATCACTCTGGTGGTTCATTTGTATAATGTTTGATTTTCACTGCATCATAATTATATGGATATTTTCCTGGACTGGCCAGTAAATAACCTCACCGAGATAGCCACAGGCAACTGAGGCAAGAGCATGGCCGTGTGTAGTATTGAGCAAGACCTACATCACATGACCTCGCCGTGGTCTTAGATGATGGTCTGTGTTCCCCGCAAGGAATTTATTGAGACTCTCCTCTGATCTTTTCCATCACTAAGAGGCTTGATGTTTCTCTTCTGATAATTCTTGCGAGACAACAATATAACAATATAACCCCTGGCTACAACCAGTGTAGACTTCAGTATAGCTCAGCACTGGCTAATATATGTCAAGGTGATGCGTATGAAGAAGGCAGTTACATGAGACTGAAAGTCAAATTCGTAATAACTAAAGGCAACAAATATAAGTAAATCTGTTCAGAACAGGAATTCCTTTTAGTCAAGGTGAACTGAACAACTAGAAGGTGGCTGGGCGACAGATAAAATGTTTTGACATGAGTGATTCAAGAGTTATTTCCACAAAGAATCGAGTGAGCGGTTTATACTTATTGACTACGTCATAATACGTGCAGATGAAGTTATTTCTGAATATGGCTGATACAATACTTCTTGTAGGCCTATATATTTTTACAAGAATATAGAGGAAGTCATATTTCATATAGAAAGTACAAGTGTACAACATTTTAAGATGCCGAGTGCATGAACAGGACTGACAGGCTACCTTTTTGTTCAATCCACTGTCTGGCCACATAATGCTAAGGATATCAGTACAGCAACATAACAGACTGTTTAAAATGTAATGTTAAAAGGTTGAAGTTAGGTCAATACTGAAAGGTTGAGGTTAAGCTAAAAATATTATTAGTGAAGTTAATATCAAATGACAGCGTCATTCAGATCCTGTCAAATTCATGAAAGGTAAATGCTATGAAAATAAAGACACTGCACTTCTTATCTGGACTAATTGACCACAACATTCATAAGGATTCTAAAACGAATGATGTCACATCAGTGTATATATTCGTATATTTATGAACCACATCAATCATAAATAAAGTATATCATCATATCATCACATTTTTAATTACACTATTGCAAACAGGTAAGGGGGGCCATTACTTCTCAGGGGGGGGGGTCATGAAATAAATAATTTCTGCTGGGGGTTTTTCTTAAGAGGGTGCTGCTTGATTTAGCGTTGAATATTTAGGTACTTCTCACGCTTGAAAAAAATATTTACGGCCGCCGTTAAAATGAAATAAGTCATTTCCCACAGAGGAACACTCCAAGCCCCCTCTGATTATAAAATGGTCATGAAATAAATAATTTCTGCTGAGGGTTTTTCTTAAGAAGGTGCTGCTTGATTTAGCATTGAATATTTAGGTACTTCTCTCGCTTGAAATACACCGCGTTCCCAATTATTATGCAACTATGCTTTTTTGCAATATCTCAAAAAGAAATAAAACTATTGGAATATCCTTTACACATAATGTCATGTGTGCCATGAAGCAAATATTCTGTGACTTTCGTCCAATTCTGTTGTTTCAGTGAGGAGTTATGCTATATAATCAGGTTTTTGGGGTGTTCCCAATTATTATGCAATTTCTTGAAAAACTTCCATTGCCACCCAAAATCAACAAAGTTGATTATAAAGTGACATTTGAATATACCTCATAACACTAAATAAAAAATGGAACCATCATTTCAAACGTGGAGGCCTTCATGACCAAGAAATCAATATAAATACAACTGCATTGAAAAACCATTGAAATTGGCTTTTTTCTCAATAAAGAAGCCTCCCATGCTCTTAAAAAAATTCAGTATCAATAAAATTCCAGCTTAGAATATGTCTATAGCACACCACAGTCATACTATGAGCTGAAACACCAAATCTGGTATCTCTATAAAATATGACATCAAATCAAAAACTCACACTTCTGTTTCCCATTGGAATAGCATTGGCAATTATATGTGTTCAATTCATTTCAAGATATTTTCAAACATGGTGGTTCAACTTAATTGCCATTGGTTTACAGGAGAGCTCTAAACCTAAGGAAAGTGGTAAATGAGTTAGGTAATGATTTTTCATTTTGTCTGGCTGTCAGAGGGTTTTTATCATAAAAACCTATAAAAAAACTATAATTTCAATGCTATTTCAATGCAGTAAAATAACATGAATTTCTTGGCTATGCATGCATCTATGTTTGAAACTAGAAATGTCATAACCGGAAACCGTTGAGTGTTGCGCTGCCCGGACTTAGTCCTAAGGGTGAATCACACATGTATCTGTAGTTAGTGTATATGCCTCCGCGTAATATTTCAGTCAAATCTTCACTCACAGGATCACTGCTGTCTTGTCTACATACACATTTCCTGGCCATCCCACTGACCCAAACTATCCACCAGTCTTTGATTTTACTCTCCTGTCTTTCTGCCCAAGAGTAATTTACCAGCTTGTTATTGCTCTCTTATTTATGATTGGCACCACTGTTATTCCTTAAAAAAAAAACGTGTAAGCACTTTTAAGAGTTGCTTGCATCTATCTATCTATCTATCTATCTATCTATCTATCTATGTGTTTAGCTGTCTATCTATCTGTCTATCTATCTGTCTATCTATCTGTCTATCTATCTGTCTATCTATCTCGAGGCCTTCCCTTCCTTCCCCCACTACATTCGGCATAATTACAAAATAGCCCCCGCCCTCTGATAACGGAATGAGCGCGACCATTGAAAAGCATAGACTGCCACTCATTCCGTCAGAGGTGCGGGTCTTATTTCGTGATTATGCCCTACATTCCTCCCTTCATGCCTTTGTTCATTCCTTTGTTCATTCCTTCCTTCATTCCTTCTTTTCTTCATTCCTTCCTGCATTCTTTCTACTGAATTTGTAAACACTGGATCCAGCTGGCACTAGGATGCTTTTAGGACAAATTTAGTATAAACAAGTTGTTGATAACAGCTAACTTTTACAGTTAACATCAAACAAGGACTGCTACAAGGTGTGTCATGTTACTCACACATAGTTCCATGTGATAAATAGACATTCTTGAAGTATAAAGTATATGCTGACCTGCTTTTTTCACTTCTAAGGGAATACTTGATATGTGAACATGAATTAAGGTATGTTTTTCTTTAGGCTTTCTTATCATTGTCAGCTAATAGTAAATAACATGTCACATGAAATATTGTCTATTAGATTTTTAATATGATTGCACCATTTTCAATAAACTTCCTGTTGAGATTAATTGAGTACAAGCAAGCACTGACATAGACCAACTGCACAAATCAAGTTAAAAAAAATCATTGTACTTATATTTGAAATTAAAGATTAGATCTGCCAATTCTACATAGAATTCAACTTGCATTAAAATAACACAAACTGGTAAATTCACAACATTGGGGTGATATGAAACAATACCAATCAACACAATTGCATGTTTTTCAGAATTAAGTGAGTTCAATTCATTTTATTAGTCCAGTAAAGCCCCACTATGTCATAGGAACCCAAAAAGCTGTAAAACAAATCTCACTGAATTGAAAGCGAGTGCCCCCCCTCAATGATGACTGTGATGCAGCCATAGTCCTGTGCCCTGCTACGTGAATGCATACAGGCCAGGAGACCAGGCTAATGCAGCCATAGCCACACTGGGGGAGTGTGTGTGTAGAACTGGGCAAGAAATACTTTCAAAATGTCACAATAAAGGCACTAAATGTTAGTTTAAAGATTCGGGGACAAACTTTATGACAGTAACGTAACATACAGTGAAGAAGGGCTCTGAAAGTAGTGGCAGGTGCCCAGTAGCTTTTACATAAAATTGGGGCAAGAATGTTAACATTTCAGTGTGTGCAAAAAAGCTTGCTTACGAAACCAAGGCTTGCCCAAGGGGGGGCACCCCCAGGGCAGCGCAATGATGGTTATACTTTTTCTTTTGTGTTATGGGGCATATGCTGATTACATCTTCAGATTAGTTTGGGTCACTTTGAGTGGCAATTGATGCTTTTCCAAGAATTTGCATAATAATTGGGAACACCCCAAAACATCATTATGTGGCATAACTCCCAAATGAGTCAATGGAATTGGACAAAATTGGCAGGATATTAGGTCCATGGTACACTTATCATTATGTGTAAAGGATATTTAAATACTGTTATTTCTTTTTGAGATAATGCAAAAAAGCATAGTTGCATAATAATTGGGAACGCAGTGTTAATATTTACGGCCGACGTTACAATGAAATAAGTAATTTCCCGCAGAGGAAAACTCCAAGCCCCCTCTGATTATTAAATGGTCGCCTCCTTACACTTGATTATTTTGCTATATGTATTTTTACACTCTGAGCAACTTTTGCTAGTCTTGTTTTGCTGACAAGGTTACGTATGTGTACTCAGAAAGAATAGGCTGCAAGGCATAATCACTGTTGACAGACCTTTTATATTTTCACAGCAAACTTGTGTCAGCCCAGGCTTATGCCAGACTCTGCTACATTTCATTTTTGTCAAGCAGGCATAGTGTTTCCGAATGGGTTTGCTCTGGTCCCTTGGCTTGTGGACTTTTTTTTGGGAATGAACGTCAACAAATGGTGTCACATGGTCAACTGCTAGCTGATGTCTCAATAGCCTGGTTGCATAGCCTTGGGTTTTGTGGCAATGCCGCAGGCCTGGTTGTAGCTTGGTCGGTAATGTTCCCCGGGGCTTGCGAAAGGCTTTTTTCGGCTCACTATCAGCTTTCATAGGCCAACCATCAGCCTTTATTCTGCCACTGTGTGCTCAATCTGCTAACTATCTAGCTGTTCCCAATGCTGCCTGTCCTTGTCACAGGCTGTCAGGCAACTGTGTGATAAACCAGCTACTTGTCCCAGCGGCCAATCGTTCGCAATGAAACCGAAGACTTCGAGGACAGTAAATGTAGCGTTTTCTCTCCCGGCAAAGGAAATTTACGTAACCTACAAAGGCAATCAACATGTGCATCTTTTCTTCTTGGCAATGATATACATCTAGCATGCAGTCATATAGCAGAATTATTGCGGTTTGATGTGCTCTTTGCATGCATAGCTGACTTTGTGATGATGGTTTTCTCTTTTACTATGTCAGAGGGTGCATTTAACAATAATTACATTTTCAGACATCCATGGAGACACCGAGGAAGTGATAATATTAGTAATCTATAAGTCAATTTTCAGATGGGGCACCTGGGTGGGATATGAACCCATTATGGGGGATGTACCCCCCCTTTCATGCTACACCATAGTGAGTCATTGACTACAGCAGGCCTGTGTGCTTATCAGCAGAAATCACTGTCAATCAACCCTCGAAAGGAGCAAGGGCAAGCCTTGCAGGACTGAACCATCCATACCTGCCTAGTTTTCAAATTGTACTGACTGAACTCATTGTCCTGGGCCATCCAAATAATCTAAGTTTGCCCTGCAGCTTTGTTGGTTTTTTTCTAAGACACTGATCTCATGAGTGTTTTCCTTACTGAGTCTGACGCCATCCACTCTCTTGATGCCACAGCAACCTCCCAGCCTGTGGTTGTGCAATCCAATCTTCTTCTTCTTTTTATCTTTTTATGTTTTCTATTTTTTCCACTCAGTTGGTATTGAACAGTTTACACATCACACAGTGATCTACTAGGAAAGACACAGCAGCTGTGGGGGCAATGTAGGCATGAGCCATTCATTGCCTTAACATCCTCTCCCTGGCCACATCAGATGGTCAGTTGGAATGACCAGGAACAGACAGGGCCTGCCACCCCCCACTCTATTACCCCAAGCATTGATTTGGCTGCTCACATAAGTCATCTCTGGACTAACAGCCATCTCTCCTGTGCCACACCATCCCTCCTATCTGAATGGGAGGCTGGGGCAAGGCTAGAAAGCTTGGAGCCTCCAGCCCCTCTGTCATGTCTGTTTACTAGAGCCAAGCAAATGTTGAATTGCAAGCCTCCAAAATTGCAAGCCTCCCAAAATTGGCTCCCCTGCCACAGCAGCCCAATCAGCCAATGAATTCCATTAATGACATTCAGGGGTCAACGTGTGTGGGTTTCAAAAAGAAGGAACCACATGCTGGTTGGTTATAGTAGTGTTAACAGAAGTAATAGCATAGTAGTAGTAAGAGTAAGAGGGGTTGGAGAACAAGTCTTAGAGTAGTATTGTAGAAATACAGTATAGTAGCTGTAGTAATAGCATTCATAATGTTTACATCACATATTTGGATATTTTAATTGCTAGGCAGAAAGTCATGATAAAGACACACACTTTTGACCTTCAGTCTCGCACCTTTACAAACAGGCAAACAAGCTGACAAACAAGCTGCTTTAGTATGAATCGATCATTGGAGCTTTACATCCAGTATTCACTTCGTAGGCTGATAAGGACAGGGGGATGATTGAAACAACCGTCCAACATAAGCCCGGGTGACCCGGCAAGAGCTGGAATCTAAAACTGGACCCATCGTTGGCAGCTTAGCACGCTAACACTAGACCAACCCTTTATGAGAGATCATGCAGCATTTGAACCTGGCTCCTTGTAGTTATTGGGCCATTCATGATAATATGCAATGAACTTTTCCAACTGCATGCCTACTAGAAGCATGGATTATTGAGGCTTTCCAGTGATATCATACCAAACTCTCTTGCAACTTAGGTATCTGCAGAAGACCGTGCTTAATTATTCTCCTGGGTCAGGATATATTGGTCCCCACATGATGCAGTTTGATGAATATTTCTTGCAGTTGAGCATCAATTTAAGTTTCCATCCTTTGAAAATCCAAGGCTTAACCTTCACTTACAGGGGCATTAATGTAACAGGCTGCTCTCAAAGCCATTTGGGGAGTTGACATGAAGTGACATGTTTTCCAAACCCTTCTAATCCCACTCTGTCTGTGTGGCGGGGGCTGTGTAATTGCGTACTATTTATACACATTATATGCGAGTATCGATTCATGCCGACATCAAAGGCGTACTCAGAAAATCACAGAAAAATGCTGAAAATGATCCAAATATAGCGAAGGAGTTTTATGCTCGAAGCAGCAGAGGAAATTAAAGGAGAGCTGTGTTGATGTTGTGTGGAAGGAGAGCATTTGTGTCATGTTGTGTCACTCTGTGTCTACTTGAGCAACTAGAGTCTTGTTATGTTGGGTCGAGCCGATGTTTTGTAGGCAGTTGCCATTGTGTGCAAGAACGAAGTTACGACGGTGACCTCGGTTAGGCTGAAAATGATCTCATTGTTGATCAAACTGCACAGTTACTGTGCAGGGGGCCCTTTCTTGCTCATTGTCACATGACATTGCCATGGCTACCCCTCCCTTTGATAGTCACATCCTAGACTCAATATTTGTCCTCTGAGCTGTTTCTTAGGTTGTTGTTGGTCTTTCTTCAGGCAATCTTTCTGGAGACAGTCACCGAGAGGGCAGACTTCCACGATGGATATCTCATAGTGAGGCAGATTCCTAAGACAGTCTTCTGGGGGAAGAGAAGGGGAGAGAGGGTGCCATAATGGGAATAAGCTCATTGGGCAGTCTTTCTTCCGCAGAGACAGTCTTCAATGAAAGTCTTTAGAAATTAGATCAGTCTCCCTGATCAGTCTTCCTCAGTAATGAGGTCTTTTAAGGAAGGTGTTTATGGGAGACTGCAGTGAACATATTCTGGGACAGTCTTCGTATAAGGCCGTCTTCCGGTGAAACAGTCTTCCATTAATTGAACATGCAGCTTCTCTTCTATTGTTCCTCTTGCAGAGAGGTAGATACTGTATAGTGGGTCTTCCGATGAGGAGGTCCACATTCCAGTGCAGTTCTGGTGAGGCAGAGAGTCTTCCATTGAGGTGCAAGGTATCTCTATTTATAAGAAAGAGTCTTCCTGTTCAGTTGTTGGTCTTCCAATGAGCAATGAGGCAGAGTTTCATTGAAGCAGTCTTTCTTGATTGATATTAGAGGGGGGGGGGGTCTTCCATTCAAGCAGTCTTTCTCTGCACACCACAGTTGCAGCAAATCACAATTGTTGCCAATAGTCTACCCTGGGAGTCTCCGATGGAAATGTTTACAGTGAATACACAGTGGCTCACGGAAGACGCACGGACAGATATAAAGGCTGGGAGACATGGATGGTGCATTTCGATATTTATCATGCCTTGCTCATATTACACAGATATATAAACTTCCAGATAGCCAGTTCAAAGGAGATTGATTAATTTTGATTGACATGCTTATTGATTGACTGGATGCTTTGATTAGTTGGCTTTAAACAGCATGACATATCTCTCTATTTAAAAGTTGTGGCCGATGTCAGCTGACTAGACTGAAGAATACTACTGAATAGCAAAACAAGATTACTCTGCTCTCTCAATGTTTGATGGTCACTGTTTTTGTTCACAGTTGTATGCATCCCTGTTTTCATTGATTGATAAACAACAACTACTAATACCTTTCATGCACCATAGACCAATTAGTCAAACAAAAAAGGCTTGACCTCATTATCTTTATTAAGTTATCTGCTCTAATAGGCCTATATTGTATCAACAGATTGCTCCTGCTTCTCTGTCTTCAGAAGGTAGAAGGCGACAGTGGGTCAGTTTTTGTTATGGTCTTTTACAAAATGATGATTTATTGATGCATATGATAGTTTAATAATCATATTTTGATAATTCGCTGCAGGATCTGATTTAAGAAAAACTAGGAGAAATTGTAAGGTAGAACAGCGTCAATGTATGTATGTATTTATTTATATGTAATAATTTATATGTAATAATTACTATATGTAGGCCTATGCAAAAATATATATATATCAAACGACAAAATTTCTCTTTGCAAAACGCAAGATATAATCTAGATAATTCAAAACCTTAGAGTGTACATGTATTAAAGTTACCCAGAATGATAGGTCAGGCTTTCACCAAAATTTTTTCAAATTTTTACATACTCAGACATTTTCAGGATCCCTAGTTCACATTATAATACATAAAAATTCGCCTGTATTTAGAGAGGAAATTTATCATGCAGGGTAACTTTAAGTTTACTGCTGTTTAACAGACATTATTATTATTCTGCAGAGCAATTAAGAAGGCCGTTAACAATCCCCCGTGTTAACTGATGGTATTTCACACAGCACAGGACGGTTAATCATTTATGCACGGTTTTGTCATTAGTGAGTTTTCTGACATTTTCCACAAGGTGGCTGCCATTGATATACACAGTTTTCCTTTAATGCACGGTTTCACAGGGCAATAATGAGGTTATGACTTTTACAGGTGGGCAAAAAAAAATCCCCCGCCCAAAAAAAAACAAAATTATTTCGAATTTTTTTTAAAATAGAATTTTCAAAAAAAAATTACAAAAATGTTTTCTTTATAAATAATGATATTGATAATAACATGTTTTGTCGTGCCTTACTGGTGATTAATGACTGTCAACCTCGGGCAGGTATCATTCAGGCCCTCACCGTAAGGCCCTGCAAAAAAGCATTATTGTACAATTATACCACAAAATGTAAGCCTATCGATTAACCATGCCTTTTTCTTTTCTTACAGAGCGGAGAATTGCTCTTCGGGTTGGACGTGACGTCATACTTGGCCAATGTCGGTGAGGTCACAGATGACCCTTACAAATCGAACGCGTTCAACGTCGTGGCCAGCAACAATGTTCCCATCACCCGACGAGTGCCTGACACTAGGGACGTCCTGTGAGTATTCAAGTCTCGTCCTCACACAACATGTCACTTATGTCGCATAAACCAATAATCTGGGAATAACCTTGTCAAACCCCTGCAGTTGTTGCCTATGCAGCCTATGGATTGTTAGTTTGCAGGCTTGGTACTGTCAGGCTCCAACAGTATACCAATAGAAGCTGTACTGCTATAGCAGATTTATCATTGCAATGTGCACCCCATAAGGGTGTGACCATTAGATATTCAGGGGGCCTTGAAGTTTTCCAAACCTATTTGTTTCGTAATCAACTAATACCATATTAATACCCTCACCGAAAAAATGATTTTTTTTTACATAACAAGACAAAAATAATTTCTTTTTCCTCCAGATAACCCCGGCTATCTAATGGTTGCTCCCTTTAACTTAACGCAAGGAAGAATGAATGTGTTCCACATAAATGTGTATTCTAAAGAGCAATACAACATCAATATGAATGTCATTATTACAGGAATTCTGGAAATATGGTAACCATCAAAGAACGACAAGACTCGAGAGATGATTGCTCAGTATTGTCAATTTCAGCTGCTAAAGTTTTTGTATAGATATAGATAGATAGATATGGTAAGTGCAGCCCTCTAAGCGCAGTTCTGAGCACTCACGGGGGTTGATTGATGAGATGGGAGAGAGAGTGGGACTCCTCAACATCTTACACATATACCCCATGTGAGGGATATTTTACTTGCCCAGCATAGACACTGATGCAAGGGGCCGCCAATTTGATATCTCATCCGAGCGACATCCAGCTGGGATTTTTGCTCATGAAGGTTCCAAACCATGCACGCAAAGACAATCAGCAGAGCAGGTGGGAACCTTAACCACTTGGCCGCTCAACCGCTAGGCTGAGAGTAAAGCAACGGGGTATTCATGAATTAGGTTTTTTGATATATATATAAAATAATCTTCTCTGAACATGAGTCGTATACAGTTTGACATTGAAAAAGAGATCGGAACAAGTTGATCCATTAATGTTGTAAAAACTTGTTCTTTATAGTGTTTCCTTTGTAAGAATGGTAAAACTCAACTTCAATGGTTAGGTTGTTTTTATTTAACTTTAATATTTCCTTAATGAAAAAAAAATCTGACTTTATAGTGTCTTTAAAGTTTGTTTCCTACCGCAAAGTTGGTTGTCTTTGGAAGCGGCTGCCAACAGGTGTAGTTTACGTGCCCATTGCGGTTGGCAAAGCAAAGCAATTTCGCGACAATGGCCGCTAATCTTTTTTGCGACAACCTGGGCTAAAAATTACTGTTGGCGAAGATGAAAGGGAATGTGGTGGAAAGTTCTTTGTTGAAGTTTTCGCTTCCACTCCAATTGAGTTGGGTGGCCATTAGAGGTAGGTGCTTGGGGCTGCGGATTGCCTTATGATTGCCTTATGTCATGGGGGCTGAGACCCGATGTGAAGCGGGCACGCCCTGCATCGATAAGCGTCTTGAGGACGTTGTAAACGCTTATGAATTCACTCCTGTGGAAAGCAAACTTGCTCATGACTTACTGCAAGATTTCCTTTGGGAGACTGCAACCATTTGCTACAATCCATGCTTCCCAGTTGCCCATGTTGATCATGCCTCCTCCCATCACTCGTAGCCAAATGCCATCATACACAATCATCACTCCTTTGCCATAATCGTCTCCTAAATTCAGAGCAGCAGATTAAAAACATGTCTTGAATAAGAATGGAGGCAGGGGCTGCTGCTAAATTTATTGGTACCACTGGAGTTTTAAATTAAATTGCTGCTTTCATGTTAAATAAGGTTTTTCAGAGAGTTTAAAATGAAAAGCACTCAGCAAAGAGTAAAAAGAATTAGAAAGAGGAGCTGTGATTATCGTAAATTGGTTACAAATGCCCCACATTAAGCATGAAATGAAAGCTCCAGCTTTGGTCAAAATTACAGGATACCTTCAGAGGAGAACATTTTCTCAGAGATGAAAAGCTATGGTAAAATATTATGGTGTGTTAAGTGTTATGTATCATGCAGCATCAAACACCAGGACAACCTGCCCAGAACTGCTTCCTATTGCTGGAGAAACCTAGAAATTACAGAAGGCTCATTTGCGCAAAGTAACATGGCAAATGCGTTTTAAACGCATGTTCTAATTCTGAAGGAGATCTCAAGCTAACACGTTAGCTGAGTTGGTAGCTGTCTCTGCCTCCAATTGTTGTGTCTCAGGTTTGATTCCAACTCTTGGCCGGGTCACCCTGACCGATGTTGGCCAGCAGTTTTATTCGCATTCCTGAATCACTCTGTCCTCCTCTTGTCCGAATTATCCTACCGGGGTGCATGAATAATACAGGACATAAAGCGCTAGTTGTCCATCCACCCTAGATTTTACAGAAAGCACTTTGCAAAAAGCCACATGGGCGATATGTGCTTTAGTTTATATTCGAATTCGGAATAGTTGGCTCTGCTTTACACATTACTTAAGAAAGTGTGGTTAATAAATACCCTCTGATTCGAGGGCCGGAATTGCTGCAAATGTCAGAAAAGTATCAGTGTGTCTTTTCTAATATGTGCTTTATATGTAAAATTTATGAAATATCTTTTACATGTAAAGTTGTTGTCTTAGTGTTGCTTTTGATAACAATAAGAAATTCATATAAATATCCAAGGTTGCAAAACAGCTTTGTTTCGAAAGTTTCAATTTCGGTAGACTCTAGACGCAGTAGTTATCAAATGTGAGGAAACTATTTATTGAAAAAAAAAATTATTAGGGCCATGAGAGAACATTTTATACCCAGGGGCCGGGTTCGTCCCACCTTACCCTATGTAATAATATCTATGGTAGTGTCATTATAACTAGCAGCTTTACAATTTTATGTCATACACTTGGTACATGTGTGGAAGACTTTAAAAGACTTAAGTTTGAACGAAACCGTTTACCATTTATGTGAGATTCATTGTAACATCAAGCAAAACTGAAGCTATGTTGTCCAGCGAGCTGAAAAAGGACGAGCAGATGTTATCTCAAGTGGATGTCATAAATATTAATGCCATTATTATCACAACGTAAATTGTGTGAGATATCAAATTAGCACTGTACAAGGCTGATTAGGTTGCCACTACAGCAGGCCACTATCACAATTCCTCTCAGGTCATCGGGTTTGGTCACATCATCGTGCGTATAGCCCGGCCACATGAGTATAGAGGAGCCGCATTGCGTTAAGGGCGATAGTGACTTCCGCTCCGGGTGAGCCCTCGAAAGACACTAAGGTGTCAAGATTGGACATGGGCAGGTTGCAGATGACACTGGCCACTTCTTGCCCTGACCTCTGCCTTTGCCTAGCCACATTGCCTGCCTTCTGACTTTCATCTTCACAGCCTTGGGCTCCTCAATCAGTCTGTGCCTTAGCCCTCTGCCTCTTCCTTCACTGTGAAATGCTTCCTGTAAACTTCACAAAACCACTTGTTCGCAACATAAGTGCAAGAATGCGGCATCCGTTAACTGGATTTGGAGAATATTGGGTGAAAAGGCCATATGTCTTGTACATTTTCACTGATATTGCTACTTTGGACAGCCATTTACTACAGTGATGAGGAAAGGTACATTTCGTGCCATTGGGACAAAACACCTATATTTTGTCCCAGAGATTAAATAGGAAAATTCAACCGACGGACATTCTCCTTGCATCACAGCTTCTGAAATTACTTAACCATTTTAACTAGATGGCAATTTAGAAAGAAATGTTTCAAAAAGGAATGAGCAGTGCCACTTGGTGAAATTCTCTTACATATCACAGTTTTGTTAATTTTCAAAAGTTAATTTTGGTCTAAAGCAGTTAAGATAGTCGAGTGACAGGTAACCCAGAGATGCTGAAGTGGCTTAAGATGCCGAAGTAGCTTCTGCTCTAGAATATAAGGTCATTTGCTTTAATTCCTGCTCTTGAACTAATCTGTGACCAAATGAAATCTATGTTTCACAGTGCGCCTCAGACTCTGGCCTCAGTCTCCCAGATTAGCAAGATGAAACTGGCTCACCGCTCATCCCAACCGCACGCTGCATGTTAATATCCGAGAAGTGTCCCAGAATAAGCCATGGCCCATTTTGCTATAAGAGCATACTTCACAGCAACACACTGTTTTACTATAACTATAGTTATAGTTAGTGACTATTGTTTTATGTCCTGAAGAAATCAGGTCAACCATTTCAGTTTAAGAAAGCTTAAAATTTATTTGCTGCGGTTAATTGCAGTAGCAAAAATGCTATCACCATGAAGCCCAATAATAGCGTTAGCTGCCATCTACATTTTCATTTTGCAATTCAGACTAAAATTAAGCAGAAACAGATGGTACATCATATGGAGCTTCCATCTCTTAAAATGTAGTGGTAAATTCAATTGGTTGAGAACAGTCAATTAACTTTAGAAAATCTAAATTGTTCCTAATCAATATATAACAAAAGGCAAATATCAAATGCCATAGATGGTATTTATAGCATTGCATTTACTTTTTCTTGTATAATTCCTCACACATGTACAATTTCAAAGGCTGAGCTTGTTTGATTCTGCACTAATTGCATGTTGAGACATCTTCTCTTCCTGTAACCTTGAGATCAATCCGTAATACAGAGAGATGTCATGCCAGCCAAACAATGATCACTCCACACATCCAGTAGAATAACATGGATTTGCGAATCATGTCTCTTAAGGGTATCATCTGACAGACAATTACACATCATGTGACATGTGCAAGTTGTGTAATGCATCTTGGAGCCTTTTGAAGACTCATAAAATGCCTGTCAAGTGATTTATGGGTTAGTTTTGAAGTAACTCTGGGATAATTCTAGAGTAACGGCAGAGTAAGTGCACAGTTACCTATTCTGAAATATGATTGTTATGTCTCTAAGACTGCGACTCAATAATTACTGAGGGAAGCAACATGCATCTAGTTATTATCCTTCTAATCATTATGCAAAGAACTGATATCTATTCCAGTGCTCAGTATCTCATCAGATTTTATGAGGTGAAAATGCACCATTTTTCATCATTAGCCAGATTCAGGATGGCCCCTTGAGTGTAAACTTGTCTTTTACGTATCTCAAAATGCTAAAGTTATGGCATATGAGGTCTTTACAATTTTATTTGGAGCATATTTCTTAAAACCTGACGTGATTCAATGACTCTGCGAAAGATACTCCATGTAAATTTACAACAAGAATTTAGGCTGGTCTAATGCCATCGTAATAGACCTGTTTTGTCACAGCTTGTCTGAAATAACTACCCACACAAGATTATGTATGATTCTATTTTGGCAAAGTTTACTTCCATGTCACTTCCTCAGAGAGTATAATCTACATAAGCTATTTAGATTGTAGTTATTGTATTGCATTTATTAAAAACTACCACATTCAATTGTTAATTTACAGCCAAAGTTATTTCTACATGTCCAGGTTGTCTACATGGTTTATGGAACAGTAAAAGACCTATTGTGCTATTTCATGGATTGAGCCATTATGCTCTTCATCGTGTACATATTGTATGATACTATTTTGCAAATATTTTGATAAGACCACTATTTGTGCTTTATCATGGATGATAAGTATGCAATAAACATGAACTGGTTTAAAAATGCTGCAAGTAGGCCTGCATGCTTCTAATGCAGATGCTATCTTAGCTTAATTATATGTACACTGTATGTTATAGAGTAAAGATGTTTAATTGTGTCATTTCATGGCCAAGGAATTTTCCAAAAGTTAACAGCATAATGCCTTACACTCAAATTAAAAGTTATTTATGCAGAATACCAAGACAATAAAGACCAATTGTGTCATTTCATGGCTCAACGGTGTTATGCACAATCTATTCTAGGCAACTTATCTTTTAAGACCTACATTTAGCACCCTCTTGTGGAGGATAATCTATGCAAAATAACCATCAGGATTGAAGCTGGTTTAATGCAACCGTTACAGTGAGAAAAGAGCCACTTGACAATCGTAACATTTGCACTGCACTGAATCGGTGATGAGCAGTTTTCAAAGAAGATTATGAGACGTCGCCTTGGGGCTCTGGAGGAAAAGGGGGGGACTCATCGTCCTTGGCAGGCCATGAAGTCAGAGATGGAGAAGAGTCTCCTTTCAAAGTGTATTCACTAGAATAACTCAATTTGCAGTCAAAAGGACAACTGGAGAACATGAAAAATGTATAACCACTGATTACAGTTTGATGTCGCCTCGACAGCTTATGTAATGTATGGCTCTGAGTAAACAGTATCATTTGTATGAAGCGAATTTGGCTTTAGAAGCATACTGTCTTTATGAGCAACATTTCATGCGTCAAGATGTCTCATTGACAAAATAAAGTCCAAATATTCAATACAAATTTATGGAGCCATTTATAAGGATCCACGTGTATATATGTCTATCCACATTTTGTGTGATAATGCTGGGATCTATGGTAAACTCTTGCCACTCATGAGAGCTTATTTATGAATTGAAACCGCACACTTGGTCACATACCACATGTATAGATCCTTTGCTTCTTTTTGGAACACTGACTCATGCATGTGAACGGAAATTGACTGTATGACTTGAAATGAAATATGTTCAGCTGCTTGACACATGTAACTAAAGTTAGTTTTCAATTTGACTGAAAGGTATTTTGTGATTTATCTCAAAGGAGAAAATAATTTCTCTATATTCATGAATTTATATGGAATTGCTATGTGTCGCAGTTCCTGATTATAGTCCTTAGCGTTTAATGATTTAATGCTAGCTTCTAATCATGATAAACTGATGTGCGTAACATGATACATTGTATACTGCATGTGAATATTATGTATGTATATATATATAGACGTACAGGGAAAAACACTTTAAAATCTTATTCGACTCAGTCCGATTTAAGCTCCATCATTATCATGGCCTATAGCTCAGCGATATGTCACCAAGATTTCTTTTTCACAGGCAGCTTTAAATCAGTTTATCCAGTTGCTTTTCTAAGGTGTTTTTCTCCTTAGTTGTTTTGATCCTGAGATCCTCACGATTCTTCCAAGAAAATGTGAACAACAGATCATATAACTAACTGACACACTGCGAGAGTCGGCACATGCTTCCATCACCTGAATAATTGATGCCATTCACACTGAGACTGATGCGATATTCATTATAGGCCTGCAAACCATATACAAAACATGGCAATTTTTAAGGATAGCAGACATGCAGACGTCAGCAATTTCCTCAGTATAGTCACTGCAGATGTCTGGAAGTCCTCATTTAGTGCTCTGTACAGACGTCTGCTAAGAATTACTGCCTTTACAGACATCTGCAGTTTACAAGTTTAGCTTTTAACAGACAACTGAGGATTCCTCAACACTTACTCTGTTCGTCTGCTGTTCATTTTACAGACGTCTGCAAAGTTAAGATTAAGTGTTCTTACAGACGTCTACTTCTTACTCTTTTTGGCATTTCACAGACAACAGAGGATGTTTCACACTCACTCCATTTGTCTGTTAGGCAATTTACAGACGTCTGCACAATTAAGATTTACTCCTCTTACAGACGTCTAGTTCCTGCTGAATAGATGATATACAGACATCTGGTTACTGAAAATAACCAGATAAAGACGTCTGGTTAACTTGGAGAAATGAAAGATACAGACGTCTGGTTAATCTGGTAAAAATGCTAGATACAGACGGCAATGCTATTTATGTAAATGCCCATGCATCTTGTTATTGTCTGCAAGTTCTGAATTTGTTTGTGATACAGACTGTCTGTAAGTGGCCGTTATTTTACATTACCAGACGTCTGGTAGCACTCTAAAATCCATCTATTCCAGACGTCTGTAAGTAATTATACAGACCGTCTGCATTTGCAGTCCAGACCGTCTGTTACTGGCTAAATATTTATTAGAGCCAGACGTCTGCTACAGGCAAAAATGCAAAATACAGACGTCTGCATGTCTGCTAAACCCTTTTCTAGAGCTGTTTTATAGGCCTGTAAACAGAATCATGTTGATAATGGGATAAGATAGATTAGGAGGCAGTGCTTTCTTGAGACTGTTGAGAGTGGACAAACAGACGGTGTGTGTGCCAGGTCATTTGTCAGACCCAATGAGACTTTGGCTGTCCCAAGGTTCTCCTATGGCCCTGATTTTATTGCTGTACAATTCCAAATCAGTCTGACTGCGCATAAGCTATAGTGAGGAGGGACCCGAGAATCAGCTAAGTTACTAGAACACTGGCCTGCAGATTGCAGGGCTCCATGTTTGATCCCCACACAGGCTCCAGTTGGACAACGGATTCAATCATCCTTTGCCTCATTGTTGTATTTTCATCCTTTCCTTTGATGGGGCTTCAAACAGGGTGTCAAAATGCAAACTCACTCCCTCACTCTGCCTGTCCTTGTAAGCCTAGCAAATGCCAAAATGCAGGACATAAACGTCTAGAGGTCCATCCATCCATCCAGCTGTAGTACACCAACAACTGTATTGCATCTGTACTTCAAAGACAGATTAAATATTCATTCTTGTCTGACTTGACTTGTATGCTTTTCAGAATCTGAAAGTCTGACTGAAGTCTGAAAGCTTGCTGCAGTTCAGTCTGCACGATATATTGCATATTGGAAGGTCAGGATTATACAGTAAATGGATCAACGTATGACAATTATAGCAAACTGCAAGTTATGACATAGCATTTCATATTTTTTTTGTGATTCCCCAAACATGTGCAATTTCAAAAGCCAAGCCTGCTTGATTCTACACTAATTGCATGTTGAGACACCTACTGTTCCTGTAGCCTTGAGATTCATCCAGCATACAGAGAAATGCCATGCCAGCAAAACCATGATCACTCCTCACATCCAGTTCAATAACATGGATTTCTGCATCATGTCTCTTGAAGGTTTCGTCTAACAGACAGTTACACATCATGTGACATGTGCAAATGTGTAATGCATCTTGGAGCCTTTTGAAGACTCGTGAAAATGGCTGTCAAGTGATTTATGGGACAGCTAGGATGTAACTCTGGACAAATTCTAGAGTAACTGCACAGTAATTACACAGCTACCTATTCCGAATGATGTTTGTTATGCCTGTGACACCATGATTATAGAGAGCAACAACATGCATCTAGTTATTTTCCTTCTAATCATTATGCAAGGAAGTAATATCTATTCAAGTATTCAGTATCTCATCGGCATTTTGTGAGGTGAAAATGCGTGATTTTTCATCATCAGCCAGAGGCAGGATGCCCTCTTGATGGACAATTTGTCTTTTGGTGTTGCAAAATGGTTAAGTTTTGGCAGATGAGGTCTTTACGATTCTTTTTGGGGCACATTAACTTCCTAATTCCTGCCATGATTCAATGAGTCTACAGAAGATACTTTATGTACAACCAAGATTTAGGCTAGTCTGATGCCCCAGTAATAGACCTGTTTCATCACATCTTGTGTATAATTGCTACCCATGCAAGATTATGTATGATTGTATTTGGGAAAAATTCATTTCCAGTAATGAAATGTGTCCTGCTGCTTGACAAATGTAGCTGAATTGAAGTTCCAATTTGACTAAAAATAATTTAATAATTTTTCACCCAGTTGAAAATATTTTCTCAATATTCAGGAAATTATACGGAATTACAGTGGCTGTGTGTCACAGTTCCTTTATGTAAGCTATGTCTTTTTATGCTGCAAATTGATGTGCATAACACGCTACATTGTCAACTACAGTTGAATATTGTATATTATATTATATATATACATGGAAAAACTTTAATCTTGTTTGTCTCAATTCGATTTAAGCCTCCATCATTATCGAGGCCAATGCATCAGTGACGAGTCACCAAGGTTTCTGTTTCACATTTGGCTTTTAGTCAGTTAAGCTAGTTGCTTTTCTAAGGGATTTTTCATCCTAAGATCCCCAAGATTCTTCCAAGAAAGTGGGGATAACAGATCATGCAACTGACACACTACGATAGTTGCAGAGTCAGCCATCGCCTGAATAATTAGTGCCGTTCAAACTGAGACTGATGTCATACTCTTAATAGCCCTATAAACAGAATCATATTGATAATGGGATTAGATAAATTAGGAGTGAGTGCTTTCTTGAGAGAGACAAACAAATGGTATGTGTGCCAAGTCATTTATCAAGTCCAGTGAGACTTGGGCTGACCAAAGGTTCTCCGATGGCCCTGATTTTATCGCTGTAGTGAGACGACACTGGAGTGTATGTTCTGTTATGAGAACATTGAGCTGCTGATCACCGGGCCCTATGTTGGAGTCCCGATTGAGCTTTTGTTGAAAAACGGTTTTCATCATCCTTTGCCTCATTGCTGTATTCCCCTCCTCTCATCATTAGCCTACAAATGCATAAATACAGGACATAAAGCTCCTGTCATCCATTCATCCATCCATCCATCCATCCAGCACAAGCTACAGTGCACCAACAACTGCACTGCATCTATACTTCAAAGGCAAGATTAGATATTCATCCTTGTCATGTATGCCTGTCAGAAAGGCACGGTCCATATGATGGCATACATCTACCCTGCAAATGAAGTGTCACATGAAATGCATACTTCAGTATTGAAAAGGCCAGCTCTCTTGTAGGCAAAGGAACTGTTCTAATTGTATTAGAACAACACCCTTTGCCCTGACAGATAAGTTGACATCTGAAAGTCTGACTGAAGTCTGAAAATGCAGTCAGGTCGGCGCAATATATTGCATATTGGAAGGTCAGGATTGTACAGTAAATAGATCAACGTATGACAATTATAGTAAACTGCCATTTATGGCTTAGCATTTCTTATGTTTGGTGTCATTCCCCATACGTGTAAACTTTCTCATGCTGAGCCTGTTTGATTCTGTACCAAATGCATGTCAAGACACTACTCTTCCGCTAACCTTGATATCCATCCATGGTACAGAGAAATGCCATGCCAACCAAACAATGATCACTCCTCACATCTGGTAGAAAAACATGAATTTCTGCATTATGTCTCTTGAGGGTATCATCTGACAGACAATTACACTTCATGTGACATGTGCAAGTTGTGTAATACATCTTGGATGCTTTTGAAGACTCAATAAAATGGCTGTCAAGTGATTAATGGGACAGTTATGAAGTAATTCTGGAGTAATTCTAGAGTAACTGCTCAGGAAGGGCACAGCTACCTATTCTGAAAGATGATTGTTATGTCTCTGAGACTGTGACTCAATGATTATAGAGAGATAGAAGCAAAATGCATCTCATTATTATCCTTCTAATCATGATGTATGGCTCTGAGTCAGTGTCATTTGTATGGAACGAATTTGCCTTTTGAAGTGTATTCTCTTTATGAGCACATTTCATGTGGATGTTGTTTTGCTTATACTTGATGTATTGTATTCATATTCAAGGACCCACCTACAAGATAGCTTGCTGTCAAAGGTGCCTAATTGACAAAATAAAGTTTAAATATTCAATACAAATTCGGGGAGCCATTTATAAAGATCCACATGTGTATGTTTCTATCCACGTTTAGTGTGGTAATGCAGGGATCTAATGTAAACTCTTGCCACCCATGAGAGCTTATTTATGAATTGAAACAGAGAGCACACTTGGTCACTTACCATATGTATAGATCCTTTGCTTCTTTTTGGGACGCTGACTCGTTTATGTGAACAGAAATTGAATCTATGATGTGAAATGAAATATGTCCAGCTGCTGGACACATGTATCTAAAGTTAGTTTCCAATTTGACTGAAAGGCATTTTGTAATTTATCTCAGAGGAGAAAGTATTTTCTTGATATTCATGAATATGTATCGCAGTTTCTGATTATAGTCCAATATGTGTGTAACATGAAGCATTTTATGATACATGTGAATATTATATATATAATTATATATATAGATATACAAGGAAAAACACTTTAATCTTATTTGACTCAATCCTATTTAAGCTCTATCATTATCTAGGCCAATAGATCAACGATGTGTCACCAAGGTTTAAATCAGTTTTGCCAGTTGCTTTTCTAAGGTGTTTTTCTCTTTTGTTGTTTCGATCCTAAAGTCCTCACGATTCTTCCTAGAAAGTGTGGATAACAGATCATACAACTGACACACTGCAAGATTCACACTGAGACTGACACCATATTCATTATAGGCCTGCAAACAGAATCATGTTCATAATAGGATTCGATAGATAAGGAGGCAGTGCTTTCTTGAGACTGTTGAGAGTGGACAAACGGACGGTGTGTGTGCCAGGTCATTTGTCAGACCCAATGAGAGTCGGGGTGACCCAAGGTTCTCCCATGGCCCTGATTTTGTTGCAGTGCTCCATGTTCGATCCCCACTCCAGCTCTTGTTCAATTATCCTTTGCCTCATTGTTGTATTTTCATCCTTTCCTTTGATGGGGAATAAAACGCAAACTCACTCCCTCACTCTACCTGTCCTTATTAGCCTTGCAAATGCAAAAATACAGGACATAAAGGTCTAGTTGTCCACCCATCCATCCAACTGTAGTACACCAAACAACTGCATTGCATCTGTACTTCAAAGACGGATTAAATATTCATTCTTGTCTGACTTGACTTGCATGCTTGTCAAAAAAGCAATGAAACGATGGCATACTTCTGCCCTACCATTGAAGTGTCACATGAAATACTTACTTCAGTATTGAAAGGCCAGCTCATTCGTAGATAAAGGAACTGTTCCGATTGTATTTGAACAACACCCTTTGCCCTGAAAGATAAGTTGACAACATCTGAAAGTCTGACTGAAGTCTGAAAACTTGCTGCAGTTCAGTCTGCACAATATATTGCATATTGGAGGGTCAGGATTGTACAGTAAATAGATCAATGTATGACAATTATAGCAAACTGCAAGTTATGGCATAGCATTTCATATTTTTTGTGTGATTCCCCATACATGTGCAATTTCAAAAGCCAAGCCTGCTTGATTCTACACTAATTGCGTGTTGAGACACCTACTGTTCCTGTAGCTTTGAGCTCCATCCAGCATACAGAGAAATGCCATGCCGGCAAAACCATGATCACTCTTCACACCTGGTAGAATAATATGGATTTCTGCATCATGCCTCTTGAAGGTATCATCTGACAGACAATACACATCATGTGACATGTGCAAGTTGTCTAATGCATCTTGGAGCCTTTTGAAGACTCAAGAAAATGGCTGTCAAGTGATTTATGGGACAGCAAGGATGTAACTCTGGACAAATTCTAGAGTAACTGCACAGTAAATGCACAGCTACCTATTCTGAATGATGTTTGTTATGCCTGTGAGAGCAACAACATGCGTCTAGTTATTATCCTTCTAATCATTATGCAAGGAAGTAATATCTATTCAAGTATTCAGTATCTCATAAGCATTTTTTGAGGTGAAAATGCGCAGTTTTTCATCATCAGTCAGAGGCAAGGATGCCCTCTTGATGGACAGTTTGTCTTTTGGTGGCTCAAAATGGTTGAGTTATGGCAGATGAGGTCTTTACGATTCTTTTTGGGGCACATTAGCTTCCAAATTCCTGCTGTGATTCAATGACTATACAGAAGATACTCTACGTAAAATTAAAACCAAGATTTGGGCTATCATGCCCCAGTAATTGACCTGCTTTGTCACACCTACAGTTGCTCTCGAAAGTAAGTACACCCCATGCTATTTTTCAAACTTTTGTGTCTCAAAGGTAAAAGTTATTATATATTCACACACTAACAATAAAATAGTGTGAACCAAACACATGTGCATACAATTATATCACTAATTCACTAATTCAGTCTCCCATTAAATTAATACAGTTAAGTATGGAAAAAATGGTCATTGCAAAAGTAAGTACACCCTTCTTTTTCCAGGCAGTCAATACCTTGTGTTTCCTAATCGGGTGGCCAAAATACCTTGTAAATGCTTCCTTTACCCATGAATAAGGCTCTAACGTCTTTGCACTGGAACTTGCGGCCATGCCTCCATGTAAGACTGTGTAACCACTGAATGTCTGGGAGATTCCCTGCATTCACCCACTTTTTGAGGTCAAACCACAACATCTCGATGGGATTCACATCTGGGTTTTTGCTGAATCTTTCAAAAACCATGTATTTATTTTAATTTATTCAGGATTTTGTTGACACACTTGTGTATTTGTGATAGTTGTCCAACTGGAACACCCAAGAACACTTTAAATCAAGATGTACTTCAGCAATTGGGCAACATTATCTGCTAAGATTTCATATCAGAGCTTCGAATTCATGATTTCTTCCACATGAACCAGTTTTCCAGTTTCTGATGAGGCAAAAAACCCACTCTGCATGATATTCCCACCTTCATGCTTCACTATTGGCACCAGGTTCTCCTCTTGGAAAGCTGTGTTCCCATTGCAGCAAATGTATCGGTTGACCATCTGACCTTAGAATTCAATTTTAGGATCATCTGTCTGGAGAATAATAGCCAAAAAGCTTCTGGTTTATAAAAATGCTTCTTGGCAAAGTTTAGACCCACTTCCTTGTGTCTTTTTATCAGAATGGGCTTGTTTCTCGGCGTTCTGGCAGTGAGGCCTTCTTCATTCAAATGTCTCTACATAGTTAACATGTAGACATGTATTCCAGATGATGTCAGCTGCTCTTGTAATTATGTGGATGTAACCTTAGGGTATTTTGCTGCTTCCTGTATTAATTTCTTGGATGTTCTGCAAGACATCTATGTTGGTATTCCCATCCAGCTTGATAAGTTTGTGTGTTTTTGCTCCTTTCATTTGAATAAAACTTCCAGACAGTTAATGTGTGAACCCCAAGTTGTACAGAAATATTCTTATATATCCAAATTAATCATTGTAGGTGTAAATAATAGTATTTCTTAGCCTTTTAGACAGTTCCTAAGTTCTGGGCATGGCGACAGACCCATCACTCTTACCATAATGACTCGATTAAGCTAATTTAAGGATAATCAACTGTGAGTATTGCTAAGAAGGACTGAAATGAAAATGAAGGTGCCAAAATCAACCAGGCAGAACAACAAACATTTTAGGGTTGCAAGGCAAAAGCAAATTGACCAAAACAGAAGGTATAAAGCAATAAAAAGGCTAACTATTGTGAGGGTGTACTTACTTTTGCAATGGGCTATTTTTTCATTTGAGGTAAAAGGTCAAAATGACCTTGATATTTTAAGAAATCCAAATTACATATTATGTAAGACTTCAAAGAGATACACTTTATCGCAAAAATGAGATGACAATCATGACCTGATATTAATTAATGAGTCAAATGCAATAATCCTGCAGGGGTGTACTTACTTTCGAGAGCAACTGTAGTCTAAAATTACTACCCACACAGGATTTTGTATGATTCTATTTGGGGAAAATTTATGTCCATGTCACTTCCTTGGACAGTATAATCTAAATAAGCCAGTTGGATTTTATCAGGCTACAGCAGCCTGCCTAATCGAGCAGGCTACAACATTTTGCTGGAGGTGTTCTATTTCACGTCCTCGCACACATGCATTTCTGAAGCAGGCTAGCACAGTTATGCTGGGTTCTACTGAGCGCGGACCTGACAGGTAACAGCGAGGACATTAGAGGCAACTGTTCTAGTGGCCTAGATCCCAATTCGATACCCAACTGGACTTGAATTTTGTCAGTCTGCTGCCTCGCTCGCTCGCCTGCTTCAACAGCAGATTTTTGTCAGTCAGGGATTTTATTGCTTTTATATATTTACAGCGGAAGCTATTCCTACATGTTGTCTTGTGGTTAATTAAACATTCAAATACCTGTTGTGCTATTTCATGGCTTAAGCCACTACGAATTCAAAAGCTACCTCAGTTTGTTTGTATAAGCCTTTAATGTCATAGAGTAAAAACCTATAATTGTGTCATTCATAGCGAAGGAATTTTCCAAACAGTTCTATTTGAGGTAAGTTAACAACATTTATAGCTTTTCAGACTCAAAAAATGTATACCAAATACTAAAGAGATTGTGCTGGGGCTGATGCAACCATAAAACACCGATTGTGTCATTTCATGGCTCAATGGGGTTATGGCTTATGCTTATTGCTATTCTAGGCCAATTGTCTTTTAAGACCTACATTTAGCGCCCTCTTGTGGAGGATAATCTTTGCAAATAACTATAAGAATTGAAGCTGGTTTAATGCAACTGTTATAGCGAGAAAAGAGCCACTTGGCAATCATAAAATTTGCACTGCACTGAATCAGTGATGAGCAATTGCCGAAGAAGATTACGAGAAGTCGCCTTGGGGCTTTTGGAAAGACGAAGCAAAGGGGGGGGGGGTAATCATCCTTGGCAGGCCATGAAGTCAGAGAGAGAGAAGAGCTTCCTTTCAAAGTGTCTTCACTAGCATAACTCAATTTGCAGTCAAAAAGACAACTGGAGAACATGAAAAATGTATAACCAATGATTACAGTATGATGTCGCCCTGGCAGCTACTGTAATGTATGACTCCCAAGTACACAGTATCATTTGTGAGGAGCGAATTTGTCTTTTGAAGCGTACTCTCTTTATTGGCAATATTTCATGTGGATGTTGTTTGGGTTATACTTGATGCATTGTGTTGGAAGTCAAGGACCCACCTACAAGATTGCTAGCTGTCAAAGATGTCTAACAGACAAAATAAAGTCCAAGTATTCAATAAAGATTTAGGGAGCCATTTATCAAGATCGAAATGTGTATATTTCTATCCATGGTTCATGAGAAAGTGTAGGTCTCTAAGATGAACTCTTGTTATTCATAGATGCTGAGCATAAACCAATGGCCATGGCTATAGATATGTCCAGCTGCTGGGTATGGTAGCTAAAGTTTGTTTCCAATTTGAATAAAACCTACTTTGTAATTTCTCACTAAAGAGAAAATGTTTTCTCAATTTTTGGGAATTTATGCAGGATCTCTGTGCTGCAGTTCATATAATATGCCAAGACATTTTACGCATCAAGTCATGATCAATTGGTGTGTGAAACATCATGCATTGTCTGCCATGGGTGAATATTATGCATCATTTATAGTTATACATGAAAAATAACTTTAATCTTGTTCGACTTAGTCCAAATTTAGTATCCATCATCATCAAGGCCAATGCATCAACTATGTATCACCAAGGTTTCTATTTCACAGGTGGCTTTAGATTAGTTTAGCCAATTGCTTTTCTAAGGTATTTATCTCTTTAGTTGTTGTGATCCTGAGAAACTCACGATTCTTCCAAGAAAGTGCAGTTAACAGATCATGCAACTGACACACTGCGAGAGTTGCAGATTTGCCACAAATTGCCATCGCCTGAATAATTGATGCCATTCACACTGAGACTGATGCTATATTCATTATAGCTCTGCAAACAGAATCATGTTGATAGTGGGATTAGATACAGCGGGGTGCGAAAGTTTGGGCACCGTTTGAGTGGGGTCACATTTTTTCAAATTTCAAACAAACCATTTGCAGAATCTTTCCAACGTCAATTGGGTGAGTGAAGGATACCCATGTACTCAATTTTACCCTGAAAGAACAATGGAAATATAAAAATGTAAAAAATCACAGGTCTTTTTGTCGGATTTTCCATGTGCAAAAGTTTGGGCACCCCTATAGATTCTGATCTTGATTTTTCTATAACTCTATATTAAAGCACTAAAATGCTTTGGATAATAATGTAAGCTTCCCAGGACTTCATTTTGTGTGAATTGTTTAATTTTAATACCTAACAAAATGACTCCAACTGTTGCAAATTTGAGGTACCTGAGATACATCAGATTATTTGATAAAATTTCAATCATTTTGAGTCCAGGAGCTGAAAAAAATGATTTATTATGTTTATTTTTCACCACCTAAACATGAATGATTATTCTTTTATGAACTTTTGGAGCAGCTCAGACCTAAATCCAACTAAAATACCTAAAATTTCACAAAAGTTCAACTTTCTGGGCATCTATGTCAGAGTACCTTGGCTTCTCTTGTAAAAATATTTCCGAAACCAGCTGTTTCTGTGTTTTGTTGTGTAGAAATGACAATTTTGCAATTATTACAGCCGTCATCCGTATTTTTTGGCCTGCCTATTCTTGCCCTTGGGGAGTCAAACTTGTTTATCACATTCTGGTGTATCGGAATGATTCCATTTCAATGCTTGTTTTTATGCCCTTGCCTCAAACACCACAATGACAGATCCAGAATGTTCCCAAATAGTTAGATGGGTCCCTTGGCATGACTCAGGCAGTCAGATTAAGCTATGTAATTGTAATACCTTGTATAGCTTGGCTTTTCACATCTGCATGCTGATGGTGGAATGATGCATCTGTCGACCACATTCAGTGTCGCAACTGTGGGGGTCTCTGAGGTTGACATATAAGATTTAATTGCAACAAAATAGCAAAATTGACTAAATAGAAACAAATTAACCCCAAATTGAATTTTTTTTTCAGCAAAAATAGTCCCTGGCTGGCAATACAAAGTTGAACTGCACATTAATATTTTTAATTTTGCTAGATATTAACCTAAATAAATAATGTAAATCTTAAATATATTTTTTGTTATTTCAGATAAAATGTTAATTTTAGGTAAAGGAGAGGCTAACCAGGACTCCGGCACCAGAAATGTTCAAAACTTTCAGTATAATTGGACATGTGCAATTGATGCCATAGGTACCACAAAGATGCAATGGTTGGAGTCACTCTGTTAGGGAGAACCATAAACAATGCACAATAGGGTGTGTCAATTTTTAATTTTTATGCAAATTCAAAAAGCACTAGTGCCTAAAAGGTGCGTTTTGACCTGGAGAATCCAAATCTGTTCTCGAAATGGTGATACGACAATTCTTACCTACTTCAATTTTGGTCCAAAGTTTCAATGCTTTTTTCGTTTTCGACCATTTTCGCCAATCCGCGGCTCTCTATAACTTTGTCAGTATGTGTCATACAACATTCTTATTGACATGGTTGGAAAGCTCTCAAAAAGACCTTCATTCTGCATACCAACTTCAATGGTCTAGGACGATTTCTTGATTCCCATTGGCTTTTCAGTCTGCACTTTTTAGAATGAAAATGTTGCAGATTGTCTAATCCTGTTAAAAAAAGACTTTTGAATTTTTTTCACTGATTAGTTGCAGTGATTTGCATTCTATAAGTGCCAGAATGACAAAATATAAAAACCTTTTTGATTTTTACTGTGGGAATGCCTAGCTTGTGAGTGATGAAGTTTTAATGTTAATGTCAGTTGAAAACTCGTAAAATGTGAGATGGGGTCTGTAGCATTTCATATCATATCTTCATCAGAATTTATTGCAGGGCAACATGAGTGGTACCACATGATAGAAAATACTCTTAGCATTGTCATGGTACCAGTGATGTTGTCCTATATTTAATTCTTATGAAGTTAAAATGCGAAATATAACAGCTCCTCCCTGATTTTTTACAATAGTTCAGACAAAATTTAGCATTAAAACTTCCAAGCTCATAAAGCAGGATTTTCCATAGCCAAAAATGTAAGAAATATTTTATTTGCTCTTTCTTGAACTTGGAGAATGTGTATCACTGCAATTATCAGTGAAAAAAATTCAAAAACCTTTTTTAACAGGATTAGACAGTCAGCAACATTTTCGTTTCTAAAAAGTGCAGGCCCAAGAGCCAATGGAAGTCAAGAAATCGTCCTAGACCAATAATGTTGGTATGCAAAATGTAGGTCTTATTGAGAGCTTTCCAGCCATAGCAATTATAATGATGTTTGACAAATACTGATAAAGTTATAGAGAACCGCGGATCAGTGAATATGGTCGAAAACGAAAAAAAAATTGAAACTTTGAACCAAAATTGAAGTAGGTAAGAATTGTCGTATCGCCATTTCGAGAACAGATATGGATTCCCCAGGACAAAATGCATATTTTAGGCACTAGTGCTTTTTGAATTTGCATAAAAATTTAAAATTGACACACCCTAATGCACAAGAAATGAAGTCCTGGGATGCGTACGTTATTATCCAAAGTGTTTTAGAGCTTTTATATTGCTTTAATGTAGAGTTATAGAAAAATCAAGATCAGAATCTATAGGGGTGCCCAAACTTTTGCACTTGGAAAATCCGACAAAAAGACCTGTGATTTTTTACATTTTTATATTTCCATTGTTCTTTCAGGGTAAAATTGAGTGCATGGGTAGTCTCCACTCACACAATTCACGTTGGAAAGATTCTGCAAATGGTTTGTTGGAAATTTGAAAAAATGTGACCCCTCTCAAAGGGTGCCCAAACTTTCGCACCCCACTGTAAATTAGTAGGCAGTGCTTTCTTGATAGGAGACAAACACATGGTATGTGTGCCAGGTCATTTGTCAAGTCCAATGAGACCTGGGGTGACCCAAGAATCTCCTATGGCCCTGATTTTATTGCCGTAGAATTCCAAATCAGTCTGCCTGTGCATGAGCTATTGTGAAGAGGGTTAACTCCGACTCAAATAAGTTATGCAAAATACCAATAGGATTGTGCTTGATTTGATGCAACCGTAAACGACCCAATTGTGTCATTTCATGGCTCTACGGCATTATGTACAATACTATTCTTTGCAAGTTCTTTTCTGAAGACCTGCATTTAGAGCCCTCATGAGGAGGATAATCTATGCAAAATAGCCATAAGGATTGAAGCTGGTTTAATGCAACCGTTATAGCGAGAAAAGAGCCACTTGGCAATCGTAATATTTGCACTGCACTGAATCAGTGATGAGCAGTTTTCGAAGAAGATTACGAGAAGTTACCTTGGGGCTCTGGAGGAAAAGGGAGACTCATCGTCCTTGGCAGGCCATGAAGTCAGAGATGGAGGAGAGCCTCCTTTCAAAGTGTCTTCACTAGAATAACTCAATTTGCAGTCAAAAGGAGCACTTGAGTACATGAAAAATGTATAACCACTGATTACACAGTATGATGTCACCCTGGCAGCTACTGTAACGTATGGCTCCAAGTACACAGTATCATTTGTGAGGAACGAATTTTGACTTTTGAAGCATACATTCTTTATTGGCAATATTTCATGTGGATGTTGTTTGGGTCGTACATGATACATTGTATTCCTTGTGTATATGCAAGTCCAGGACCTACCCAAGAGATGGCCTACCATGGTTGGATATTGGTTGGTGTAATATCACAGACCTCCGAAGTAAAGTATTACCATTTATAAGAGCTTATGAGTTGAGATGGAGAGCATCTGACTCCTTTTCATCTGAATGGCATCCGTCCGGGACAGTGATCTGCCTATCTCAGTAAACAGAAATTGAATCAAGGACCAGTAATGAAATATGTCAAGCTGCTTGACAAATGTAGTTAAATTGAGGTTACAATTTGACTAATAGTACTTCATAATTTTTCACTAAGTTGAAAATATTTTCCCAATATTTAGGAAATTATACGTAATTGCAGTGGCTGTGTGTCACGGTACCTTTGTATGAGCGAAGTCAGTTTATCCTACTTAGAAATTATGACAAATTGATGTGTATAACACGATACATTGTCAACTACAGCTGAATATTGTATATAACATTATATAGATATACATGGAAAAACTTTAATCTTGTTTGACTCAATCCGATTTGAGCCTCCATCATTATCAAGGCCAATGCATCGGTGACGTGTCACCAAGGTTTCTGTTTCACAGGTGGCTTTAAGTCAGTTTAGCTAGTTACTTTTCTAAGAGGTTTTTCATCCTAAGAACCTCACGATTCTTCCAAGAAAGTGGGGATAACAGATCGTGCAATTGACACACTGCCAGAGTTGCACAGTCAGCAGTAGCTGCCATCACCGAATAATTGATGCCATTCACACTGAGACTGATGCTATATTCATTATAGCTGTGCAAACAGAATCATGTTGATAATGGGATTAGATAAATTAGCAGGCAGTGCTTTCTTGAGAGAGTCAAACACATGGTATGTGTGCCAAGTCATTTATCAAGTCCGGTGAGACTTGGGCTGACCCGTGGTTCTCCTATGGCCCTGATTTTTTGCTGTAGTGACGAGGATCTGGAGGGTAAGTTCTGTTATCAGAACATTGAGCTGCTGATCACTGTGCTCTGTATGGATTCACGCTTGAGCTCTTGTTGGACAACAGTTTCAATCATCTTTTGCCTCATTGCTGTATTCCCCTCCTGTCATCATCAGCCTACAAATGCATAAATACAGGACATAAAGCTCCTGTGATCCATTAATCCATCCATCCAGCACAAGCTACAGTGCACCAACAACTGCACTGCATCTATACTTCAAAGGCAAGATTAGATATTCATCCTTGTCATGTATGTCTGTCAGAAAGGCAAGGTCCATATGATGGCATAAATCTACCCTACCATTGAAGTGTCACATGAAATGCACACTTCAGTATTGAAAAGGCCAGCTCACTGGTAGGCAAAGGAACTGTTCCAATTGTATTAGAAGAGCACCCTTTGCCCTGACAGATAAGTTGACATCCAAAAGTCTGACTGAAGTCTGAAAACTTGCTGCAGTTCAGTCTGCACAATATATTGCAAATTGGAAGGTCAGGGTTTTACAGTAAATCTGTGACAATTATGATAAACTGCCATATATGGCATAGCATTTCATATTTTTTGTGAGATACCCCTTACACGCAATTTCAAAAGTTGGGCCTACTTGATTCTGCATTAATTGCATGTTGAGACACCTACTCTTCCTGTAACCTTGAGATCCATTCAGAGTACAGAGAAATGCCATGCCAGCCAAATAATGAACACTCTTTACATCCAGTAGAATAACATGGATTTCTGCATCATGTCTCTTGAAGGTATCATATGACCGACGCATCTTGGAGCCTTTTGAAGACTCATAAAAATGGCTGTCAAGTGATTTATGGGACAGTTATGAAGTAACTATGGAGTAGTTATTGAGTAACTGCACAGTAAATGCACATCTACCTATTCTGAATGATGATTGTTATGCCTCTGACACTATGATTATAGATAGCAACAACATGCATCTGGTTATTATCCTTCTAATCATTATGCAAAGAAGTGATATCTATTCAAGTATTCAGTATCTCATCAGCATTTTGTGAGGTGAAAATGCACCATTTTTCATCATCAGCCAGAGGCAGGATGCCCTCTTGATTGACAATTTGTCTTTTCATGGCTCAAAATGGTTGAGTTATGGCAGATGAGGTCTTTACGATTCTGTTTGGGGCACATTATCTTCCTAATTCCTGCTGTGATTCAACGACTCTACACAAGATACTCTATGTAAAATTACAACCAAGATTTAGGATGTTCTCATGCCCCCGTAATTGACCTGCTTTGTCACATCTTATCTAAAATTACTACCTAAACAGGATTATCTATGATTCTATTTGAGGAAATTTATCTCCATGTGACTTCCTTGGACAGTATAATATAAATAAGGCAGTTGGATTGTATTGTTTTTATTCATTTACAGCCGAAGCTACTCCTACATGTTGTCTTTATGGTTAAATAAGCATTAAAATACCTGTTGTGCTATTTCTTGGCTTGAGCCATTACTTGCTGCATTGTGTATGATTCCGTTTCAGAAATATTTTTGATAAGACCAAATTTGCTCCTCATCATGGAGGATAATCTCTGCAGAGTAAGAAATGAACTCAAGCTGTTTTAATACTACCATTACAGGCTTTAAATGCAAATGCTACCTCAGCTTGTTTATATATATGAGCCTACTTTAAGGTCATAGAGTAAAAACCTATGATTGTGTCATTCATGGCGAAGGAATTTTTCGAAAAATTCTTTTTGAGGAAAGTTAACGACATTTATAGCATTTCAGACTTAAAAAATTTATACAAAATACTAAAAAGATTGTCCTTGGGTTGATGCAACCATAAAACACCAATTGTGTCATTTCATGGCTCAATGGGGTTATGGCTCATGCTTATTGCTATTCTAGGCCAATTATCTTTAAAACCTACATTTAGCACCCTCTTGAGGAGGATAATCTTTGCAAATAACCTTTAGGATTGAAGCTGGTTTAATGCAACTGTTGTAGCGAGAAAAGATGTCTTAATGGGAGTGTGGTTCACTGCTGCAGAATAAACACTCGTCCTTCGGACTTGTGTTGTATTCTTACACGACCTGACATTGATGAGGTTCATTGCTGTGAACCACACTCCCATTAAGTTTTATCATAATGCATCATTTATAGATATACAAGAAAAAAAACTTTTAATCTTGTTCGACTTAATCCTAATTCAGCCTCCATCATTATCAAGGCCAATGCATCAACTACGTGTCACCAAGGTTTCTATTTCACAGGTGGCTTTAGATTATTTTAGCCAGTTGCTTTTCTAAGGTATCTAAATATTATTCCCGATTCTTCCAAGAAAGTGCAGTTAGCAACCGACACACTGCAAGAGTTGCAGATTTGGCACAAGTTGCCATCGCCTGAATAAGTGATGCCATTCACACTGAGACTGATGCTATATTCATTATAGCTCTGCAAACAGAATCATGTTGATAGTGGGATTAGATAAATTAGTAGGCAGTGCTTTCTTGATAGGAGACAAACACATGGTATGTGTGCCAGGTCATTTGTCAAGTCCAATGAGACCTGGGGTGACCCAAGATTCTCCTATGGCCCTGATTTTATTGCTGAAGAATTCCAAATCAGTCTGCTTGTGCACGAGCTATTGTGAAGAGGGTCAGCTCCGACTCTAATAAGTTATGCAAAATACCAATAGGATTATGCTTGATTTGATGCAACCATAAAAGACCCAATTGTGTCATTTCATGGCTCAACGGCATTATGTACAATACTATTCTATTCAAATTCTTTTCTTAAGACCTGCATTTAGCGCCCTCATGAGGAGGATAATCTCTGCAAAATAACCATTAGGATTGAAGCTGGTTTAATGCAACCGTTACAGCGAGAAAAGAGCCACTTGGCAATCGTAATATTTGCACTGCACTGAATCAGTGATGAGCAGTTTTCGAAGAAGATTACGAGAAGTTGCCTTGGGGCTCTGTAGGAAAAGGGGGGACTCATCGTCCTTGGCAGGCCATGAAGTCAGAGATGGAGAAGAGCCTCCTTTCAAAGTGACTTCACTGGAATAACTCAATTTGCAGTCAAAAGGACAACTGGAGAACATGAAAAATGTATAACCACTGATTACAGTATGATGTCGCCTTGGCAGCTACTATGATGTATGGCTCCAAGTACATAGTATCATTTGTATGGAGCAAACTTGCCTTTTGAAGCGTACTCTCTTTATGAGCAATATTTCATGTTGATGTCGTTTTCGTTGTACGTAATATAACGTATTTCTTGTGTACATGCAAGTCAAGGACCCTCCCACAAGATATCTTACCGTCAGAGATGTAGGACCCCAAATATTCAGTACAACTTGTGCAGCCTTGTGAAGGTTCCACTTGTTTTGTATTTTTTTGCGTTGTTGGTGTCTGTATAGCCCAATCAGGTGCTGATGAGACTTGAAACACAAACACAAATTCTGTTGTTGGTGTACTAGTGCAGACCTCCAAAGTAAACTCTTACCACTCATAAGAGCTGATAAATTGAGACAAAGAGCATCTAACACGCCTTCATCTGAATGACATCTATGCAGGACATTCATCTGTCTATTTAAGTTAAAAGAGATCTATGAATTGTAATGAAATACGTCCACTGTCCAGCTGCTGAATATATGTAGTAGAAGTTAGGTTTCAATTTGACTAAAACGCATTTTATAATTTCTCACTAAGGTGAAAATATTCTCTCAACATTTAGGAAATTATAGGGAATGGCAGTGGCCGTGTTTCGAAGTTCCCGTTTAATAAGTCTTTATAAATAATAGCATTTTGAGCTAGCTTCAAATCATAATAAATTAATGCTCATAAAACGATACATTGTCAACTACTGGTGAATATTATGTAACATATAGAGATGTACAAGGAAAGAACTTTAATATTGTTTGACTCAATCCAATTTGAACTCCATCATTATCACGGCCAATGAATCAACAATGTGTCACCAGGGTTTCTATTTCACAGGTTGCTTTAAATCAGTTTAGCCAGTTGCTTTTCTTAGGTGTTTTTCCCTTCAGTTGTTTTCATCCTAAGATCCTCACGATTCTTCCAAGAAAGTGCAGTTAGCAGACCGTGCAACTGACACACTGCGAGAGTTGCAGATTCGGCACAAGTTGCCATCACCTGAATAATTGATTCCATTCACACTGAGACCGATGCCACATTCATTATAGCCTTGCAAATAGAATCATATTGATAATAGGATTAGATAAATTACCAGCCAGTGCTTTCTTGCAAGGAGAAAAACAAACGGTTTGTGTGCCAGGTCATTTGTCAAGTCCAATGAGACTTGGGCTGACCCGAGGTTCTCCTATGGCCCTGATTTTATTGCTGTAGCATTCCAACTCAGTCTGACTGTGCATAAGCTATTGTGAGAAGGGACCAGTGGGTTAGCTCAGTTATTGGAACACTAGCCTGCCGATGGTTGGACCCCAAGTTTAATTCCTACTCGGGTTCTTGTTTGACTACAGTTTCAATCATCCTTTGCCTAATTGTTGTATTCTCCTCCTGTCCTTATTAACCTAGCATATGCATAAATACCTGACATCAAGCTCCAGTCATTTATCCATCCATCTATCCTTCCATCCTTTGTAAGCTATATTGCACCAAAAACTGTACTGCATCTATGCTTCAAAGGCAGATTAAATATTCATCCTTGTCTTGTGTGCCTGTCAGAAAGGCAACGGTCCATACGATGGCATACATCTACCCTACCATTGAAGTGTCACATGAAATGCATACTTCAGTATTGAAAAGGCCAGCTCACTCGTAGGCAAAGGAACTGTACCATTTGTACTAGAACAAACACCCTTAGCCCTGACAGATAGGCTGTCTAAAAGTCTGACTGAAGTCTGAAACCTTGCTTTAGTTGAGTCTGCAGCAGTCTGCAATATATTGCAGATGTGTAGGTGGTGATGGCGCATGGCATACATTTGTCACAAATGATAATATAGTCAGAAAAGCTGTCATATCGTGAAGAGCAGTTGCAGATGGCTGGACATTTATTAGTGTCTTCTGCATTGCCATGGCATATTTCTCTATGGTACTCTTATCAACTGTTATGGAGGGGAAGTCTTCCAGTTAGGGCATCGACTATGTTTGGGTATGGCTGTAACTTCCAGTTCCTGTCAAAATACCATACTGTACCACAAACAGAAACCGTGATGTTGTCTGCATTATTTCACTGGCCCTTTATCTTGTACGCTGAAATCGGGAGAGGGGATAGCTCAGTTGTTAGCATTTACGAATCACTATCTTTAGGCGCCTGGCCAATTCCAGCTCTCTTTGAGAAAACTTGATGGAACTGTGTTGGTCTTCAGTATCAATCATTCTTTGCCTCATTAGCATGTCCTCTGCCTGGTCTAACGAGCCTGCCAAAGTGAATATTATACAAGACGTAAGGCCCCTATATTTTAGTCTGACTAAATCTGACTAGCAAACGCAACCTAGTTTAATACATAGGATTTGTCTGTCTGCCAATGATCCTTCCATTCATGTACTGAGAAAATGTCAAAAATGGGCCAAAAAATGAATATTATCCCATAATGCAAATCCCAAATTCACAATTTTAGGGATGAGTTACCCAAAAAGGATGAGTGGCCAAATGTGGGACATAGCATTGGCTCGCTTGGCTCTATGCACATATAAACGGATAAGTTTCCCCTTGGGAGGTCTGAAGATCCTTCGGCCTTGCTCCCTAGTAGTCCGGCAGTGAACTTAAAAAAATGAGCCTAACCCAAAATTGTCGGTTATAGTTTTTTTTTTGATGGATTTGTGGCCTATGGACCTTCCTTAAGCACATCCTGCCGGGTGTGTTTGTGCCACCCTTGGGCATTTTGAAATATTCAAGATGGCCGCCAAGATGGCTGCCGAAAATGAATTTGGCTCTTTAACCAGCCCCTGTCATTATACAAAAATAAATGAGGAGTCATTTTCGGGGTTTTTTAGGCTAAGGATTTCAAAAAACACGTTTTCAAAGACATACAGATGATATTTTATGTGTAAAATTCAAGATGGCCTCCGAAAATGGCGAAAAAACCCCAAAATTTACTCAAAATTGGAACAGCAAGTCTAAGGCACTATTAGTTTCTGCACTAGAAACCATGGTATCTATCACTGCACCATCACCAAATCTCCCTGTTGTTTTGACCAAAACAGCTACCAAACCACATTGACTGAAGTAAATACAGTTAATAAACCTTTAATTATAGCAGAGATGTATCTCCCCAATTCATGACATGTTTAACCTTCTTTTTGAAGGTTCAGAACTATGTACAACATTGTTAATTCATGTAGATACCAACGATTGTGCTAGAGCCTCTTTTTGAATTTTCACTCTGATGCCACCTGTTGAGAAAGGCATACAGTGCCCTCTTGTGATAAAAATTATCCAGAAAGAATTTTTCCACCAATGGCCGCCATCCTGATGTGTCTGAGCAACATGATTGACCAAGTTTCTATGATTTTTGTGCAGAATACGAGTGTAAGTATACTTATGTTGTATTTAATTGGTTTACCGGGCTATTTTTCTATCACACCACAATTTACACACATTCTCATCACCTGGTAGAGCAGATATGTGGGGATATATGGGTCCTAAAAATGAGATACTGTGCAAATGTATGATTTTAATGGCTAACAACCACTGCCAAAAAGAATTTTTTTCCAAATGATATGAGTGAGAAATACGTTTTTAATGAGAAAATCCTGATAGTGTCCGTCATTAGAAATCCGAGGTCACAAGATTAAGCCCTATCTATGTGAACGTTTGCATTTAATTGTCAATTGTGTAAATTTTAAATTTGTGCAGATACATCTCTTCATATCATAGCTGGACGATTTGTTACATCTACTCAAAACGAATTAAGGCATCCTTTTGGACAATTTTATGAGAAGAGATCAATGTTATCTTTCATAAATTTTTTGTGGTGATGGGTTTTAGAGGCTAACGGTGGAGGTGTTTTATTCCAGGTATACAATGCATGATGGCCGAGCAGTCATGTATTCTGGAATTCAAGTATGGATGCAACAAATCAGAAAATTGCATTGAAAACAAGGATGTGGCCAGAATTCTGTCGATTATAACAGCTAGTCGGTCCTATGATGACCACCTCTATCATGTCCTCGAGGATCAATTAACCAAGAATCCTAATCTCAAAGTGAAGTATCATAAAAACTGTGTGTCTAGATACACAACGAAGTCGAATTTTAAACTTTATGAAACTACTGTTGATGATGTTCCTCCCCCAAAGAAACTGAGAAGGTCATTTGAGAAATTTGATTTCCAATCGAAATGCCTTTATTGTGGGGAAGACTGTGAAATAGAAAAGGACCCCAAACATCCAAAAAGATGGAGACCAGCGTACCTATGTCGAACCACAGTTTCTAAGCTTGGGCAACCGTACAAAGATTTTCTGCTAGGAATATGTTCAGGGAGGAATGATGACTGGGCAAAGGAAATAGAGATCCGAATTGCTGGTGCTGTGAGTGACTTGCATGCTCAGGATGCACGCTATCATAAAGATTGCATGTGCCGCTTTCAAGGCAAGAAGAACCCTAAGGGTGTTGTCAATTCGAAAGGTGAAGAAAAAAATCCTGATCCTGCACTACAAGATGTCTTTGAAAAAATGGATCAAAACAGAAACACAGTGTGGAATTCCATTGAGTTACTCAATGAATATCTAGGTTTCGGAGGACAAATTTCAAGTAAAAAACAACTCCTTGATGAAGTCCAAAGCCATTTTGGGAAAGACATAGTTGTTCTTCGCTCACCTGGTTATGCCAGCATTATTTCCTTTCATCATCATACAGCAAATTTGTTGAAAATTGTAAAAGATGATGATGAGTCTGAGTCAGAGAAGTTTGTCACTAAAGTTGCAAAGATTATCCAAGAGGAGTGCAAATCTCTTGAACTTGACAAGACAGAGTATCAACTCGACATTGACTGCCAAACTGCAGAAGCTTGCACCTCACCGACACTTCAAAATTTACTGTCAGCATTATCTCCAAGACTGAACAAGTCTCTCCCAGCATTAATGATAGGAAACATGGTTGTAGGAGCAATTAAGAACCAGCCCACAGAATTGCAAATGGCCTTTGCTATACTCCTGCGAGATTCCAAAGCAATGCTTGGTTATATGCATTCCTTCGGTATAACGTGCAGTTACGATGAAGTTCTAAGGTTCAAAAAGTCTGCAGCAGTAGCTGCAACACAGGATATTAAGCTTCAAGGCATATCCAATGACAGGGGATTGACTCAAATTGTCATCGATAACTTTGATGCCGAAATACATTCACCTAACGGCAAGCTCTCAACTCATTCACTGGCGATGATAGTGACGCAACCAAGCAGTGCTGGCAATACTGTTTCAAGAGAGTCAATTCCAAGAATCAAACATGAGGAAATGAAACTTCCAATCATAGATGATTGTGTAGGAGTAGAATCCAACTACTCCGGAAGTAGAAAGCCTGAAATGGATCACATTCCAAAAAGGAACTTGTCAGTTGAATTAACTGAACAGCAGAGAGTTTCTAATGATAGAGCAAGGCAGCTTGACTTCGAGTTCTTGCGAGATGTGATTATGTCTGAGAAATGTCCAGAATACAATGGGTATAATACCATGATAGCCAGAGAGCAAGGACACACTCTTCGACCAAAGACCAATGTGGTGTACCTCCCCATGATTGACCAAATTCCATCAGATCCTGGCACCATCTTGACAGCAATGAAAAGAGCCAAAGTTCAAACAGAACTAGCCGGTCAAACATTTGTTGTTCTGACAGCAGACCAGCAACTCTACAAAGTCGCAGTTCACATCAAATGGGACAACCCTGACACATTCAAGGATTATTACCTCCGGCTAGGAGGAATGCATCTCCTCATGAGCTATGTTGGGAGTATTGGGACTCTGATGGCTGATAGTGGCATTGTAGAGGTACTCAGTTCGACGTTTGGAGGAGTTCTAAAGATGCTTAGTGGAAAAAAATTTCCAGACAATGTTCGAGCCTTGAGGATGCTGGTTGAAGAATTACTTCGTCCAGTTTTTGCAGATGCCCAGTTGCTTGACAATGATATGAATGCCCTTGAAGAAGCTTTGTTCAACCTCTCTTTGAAGAGCCGAACATCAAAATTGTGGATCTCATGTTTGATAGAGCCTGTCTTAAACATCATGCTGTTTGTAAGAGCGGAACGTGAGGCAGACTGGGCTCTGCACTTGTTCACAGTGAAGAAAATGCTTCCTCTCTTCTTTGCCGCAAATCACGTTAACTATGCGCGATATGCACTTTATTATCTGAGGTCCATGGAAGAGATGCCTTTGAATGTCCAGCAACATTTCATGAATGGTGAACATACAATGCACCATAAAAGTGGAATTTTCAATGGGATTTGGTCTGACATGGCCATCGAGACGACATATATGCGTCATGGGCACAGTAAGAATGGAATCATAGGCATAACATTGAAGGAAGACACTGTTAAAACCTGGACCTACAGCATCTATGCCTGTAACAAATTGTTACAGTCTCTATCAAACATGAAAGACGGTAATGAGTCACACTCACAAACTCAACACAAAGAGGAAGCAGAATCAAGAATGAAGAGAGACTCAGAAGACAGGAAGAACTTAAGAGAAAAGCTAGAATGCTGCATTGATCCCCTTCATGAAGATGAGCACATTGAATCCTTGGTGAATATTGCTACTGGCAGGGTTTTGAGTCATCCATCAATAAATGTTGAAAAGGCTGTCGCCATAGGAGAGAATCAAATGGAGTCTTTTGAGAAATCATGGCCTGGAAGTTTCCACGAAACAATTCATGGTAAAGTTGTAACCATGGCATCAGCACGCAAGAGTTCCAAACTGGCAGAAGCTGATGTCTTTGACCCTGAAATGATCTATGCCAGAGCAATAGGTCTGCAATGCAGCTCAAGGGAATATGACGCAATGAGTCTAATGACGTATGAACTTTCATCTTATCCTCCCTCCATGTTTGATGAAAAGGGTCAGATGAGAGAAGCTAAGACTAAGTCAGCGTTGAAGAATCTGATGAAAGAGGAAATAGGAAATACTATGCCAGATGCTAGAACCCAATTTCTAGATGGATGTGCCATACTTTGGGTTGTTCCATGGCCTGTGAAGGGAGTTCTGCAGAACTTTCTTGACAACTTCAGGCGTCATGTGGAAGGCTACCTTTCAGCAGGAGACGTGTTCCTTACCTTTGACAGGTGTGCATACTTGATAGAAAAAACTTAACATGAATTTTTCAAATTAAATTAAGAAATATGATGTTATCAATTTGGGCTCCTAATTTATCTATCATAACTTGCAGGTACACTGATGGCAGCATCAAGGAATCTGCTAGGAATCAGCGGGACAAAGGAGCTTGTCGAGTATACAGCCTGAAGCCTTCATCTCTTCTTCCCCAGCAGAAAGTGGTTTTAACTGTCAGCGCCAACAAGAAGCAGTTAATAGAACTGATTTTGACTGATTTGCTTAATCACAAGGACACTTTCACATCCAAGCTTGTTATCACTGCCAATGATCCTGTTCCAACTGAGTTGAACCACGGCATTGTCATCAGACGTTCTGACCTAGCTATCCATCATGACGAAGCAGACACTATGATCATAAATCAGGTGATCTCCTCAAATGCAGTAGTGGCAAATGTTGTGGCAGATGATACAGATATATTCGTACTCTTGTGTCATTTTGTTCACACCAACCAGATTACCTGCAAAACCTTCATGACTTCCCCTCAGAAAGGAAGGGCACCAATAGATGTCAGCAAAACCGTCCTGAAGCATCAAGATGTCATGGATAATTTGCTTGCAGCACATGCTCTTACCGGATGCGACTCCGTGGCTCCATATTATGGTGTTGGAAAGAGTACAGCCCTCCGTGTCCTCAAGATGGGAAAGTACCCACTGAACAAGATTGGAGATGTCAACAGTGATTTTGATGAAGCACTTCAACAAGCTACAAACTACATGTTGGCATGCTATGGAAATTCCCAGTGTGAATCACTTACTACAGCTAGGCAAAAATCATGGTCAGCAAAAATTGCCAGTAGCATCAGCGCTCCAAAACTTGCAACACTTCCACCAACAAATGAAGCCTTCAAAGAGAATGTTGCCAGGGCACATTTGCAAGCAGCCATTTGGCGGGAATCGTCCAAGCCAGATTATCCAAAGTTGGATCCTCTGGTCTATGGATGGCAGAGAGCTTCAGGCTCTTCTTCTCTGACACCGAAAACAGTTCCACAAGATACAGCTTTAGCTCCTCCAGAATTGCTCAAAATGATTAAATGCACATGCAGCAGTAATCAGCCCTGCAAAACCAAACGGTGCAGCTGTAATAGCAGCAATATGAGATGCACAATTTTCTGTGCTTGCAAAGGTGATGATGAGTGCATGAATCCCAAGACAACAGAAAACATTCTTGGGGATAACTGAAATGATAATGGTCCAGCTGTCGAAATGCAATTATTTTGTGACACATATTTCTTTCACAAAACCAAATTTATGGATTTTCTTTTTTCAATTATATTGATGAATACATATGACAATTTTATAGGCATTTTGTGATGCCGCATGAGGCAGAGTTTGAAAAAATTCCTCATACTCTTATATTTCTTGTTTAAACTCATATTTATACATTTTGTGATGCTTTTGGAGGCTGTTAGTAAGTGTTAGTTGCTTTACTTCTAGTAAAATAGTCAGTATGGCCTCTGACACAACCGTCAAAAAAATTTTTTTGACCTTGCAGTACAACAATTTGACATTGACTTTCTTGTATATATATGTATCAAATTCTGTCAAAGAACGGAGAAGTTCCTCTGTGGGCACTTCTGTATGGCATTGTGTGTGAAACAAAATGATGTATACTTGTGAATTTTCACCTTTTTAATTCAAGATTTAACTTCCATGGCTTTATAGAGTGTATGAATTAAAGCCTTTACCCAAAAATTACAGAAAAAGTTCTGTCGTTTGTTACTCTTTGTCAAATGTGGACTAAAATGAGAGAAAATGTGCATGTAATTAGCGTTCAGGGGCAATTTTTTAAAATTTATGAGCTAAGTATCATATATACAAGTTTTAAAAGTGGATAAATAAATTCCTTGACATCAAAAACATAGAAAATGACCCATTATAAGTCAATGTGAATTAACTAGGGACTGAGATATGGCAAATTTCACTTTCGGCGGCCATCTTGGCGGCCATCTTGAATATTTCAAAATGCCCAAGGGTGGCACAAACACACCCGCCAGGATGTGTTAAGGGAAGGTCCATAGGCCATGAATCAAAAGAGAAAAAAACTATAACCGGCATTTTTGGGTTAGGCCAGCCTACTGCCAGACTATAGTTATGCCAACCGATAGCACCCCATTTTAGCCGGGGCAGAAGCGGGTTGAAGCAGCAGCACAGGACGGCTTCCCGCCCAACTGAGGTAGCCAGGAAATCTTCACACGTTTTGGGATCAATAGCTACAAGGCCCGGCTGATTACTGCCGTGTTGTTTGTTTCTCTTGATTGTGGGCGATTTGTCAGGTCAATCCGGCTCCGCTGAAACGTCCCTTGGAGCCAGTAATTCTCAGGGCTAAAAGGGCTCAAAATCTCATCAGGCTAAAGATGTAGTGAATGTGCCCTACATATGGGTCACTTGACTGCTTTTGGACAAGCCCAGAGGGGCCTGGTGTGCTTCAGTAATTGTTGTATATTGATGGGTCCAGGTCACTAGGATGTCAACCAATTTCTTGCTCGCTTTCAAGTAGCTGTAGCTATCATAGCCGGCTAGGCTGGGTCCTCAGCAATAACATATTTAGGAACCACGTATGGACTCAATCTTGCAGATCTATCTCTAGGACTTCCGTGCGCATGCCATGCATGAAATGAATCGCAGCGTCTTGCGGCATCTCGTAGCATCTTGTGTATCTTGCTGGATTCTGTTACTCTCCCTCAATCTGCTGCGAAGGAGAAAGTGGATACCAGATGCCACCCCAGATACACTGAGCCACCTTCTGCAGTTGATGTTCGAATTGGAATGCTTGTGTTCTGTATGGTTGTACCCTCATTTGATCCACAAAAGAGTCAATCATATGCATGCACCCAGTTTATGTTGTCATTCTAACATGCGTTCAAATAATGTTGAACCGATCATGTTCTAATTTGACACATAATGTACAATTTGACAATTTATTTTTTGTCATTGTAATTTGGGCATGCAATAAGACTTCATTATATACAACCAAACAATTAACGCATGCACATACAATAACATTCTTTCGCAATGATAATGGCTGAATTTGTTAATTCAAACACCTAGAGAAACAGTTATATTTCGGCGTATTGGTTAGAACACCCACTTAACAGAGCAGGCGAACTGCTCAAATATTTCATTCAATCAAGAACCCAATTTGCTGCAGCAGAAGGTTTCTTTCACTGTGGCCAGAGCCTCTCACAGTCTGTTGTTGGTCACACGAAATATTTTAGAGGAAGCAGGACTGTGGTCACTGGCCAGATGGAAGCTCATGCCAATTGCATCAGGCGCTCCTTCAGTGTCATTGAGGAAATATTCCAATATAAGAAGATCTATATATTCTACCAAGGGCGCTGAGTCTAGCGACTGTATCCTGTCAATAGTTTCAGAATCTGCACTACAGATTGTTGCTGCTTCTTTCTTTTATGGAAAATTATTTCCAAAACTGTTAACTTGATAGGAGATATACAAGTATTAGACAATATTGTATATGTGTCGTGTTAGACAATATTGTATATGTGTCGTGAAGTACAGCCGGTCAAATATGTATTTTGGGTTTGGTTTAGCGTCATCCGATTATGGTGTGCGTCAGTTTATAGAGCACTAAAATTTGACTCGGAATCAGGTAGCTACACTGTGGATGCAATTTTTAACGCCAAACTGGAAAGTTGTGCGTAGGTTTGAAATCAATCTGTAAACTGGACAAGCATTCAACTTGGCACATTTAAAACAGTGCGCAAGCATGAATTCGATTATCAGTTTGGCATCATGTCCTATGGAATTTAATGTTAGGGTCTGCTTCCTGTGAGCAGCATTAACAAGTTGTAAATCATTTTGATGTGTGATTGTAAAACCAATGAAATTGGGGTTTTGGTCAAATATTTGGTCAGAAGGGGCATCACAAATCAAATAGCCATTGATTATTCTCTACTAACACAAGCAGTTAAAGTTTTAATTCTTTGATGGGTCAACTTTGTTTGTAGAGTGCATTTACCATATTAAAGGTTAAAATATCTTCAGTCTGTAAATACCAATTTCTCAGCAATATACATTAAGAATGTCTCTTTCTACATAAATAGTTGACTGGCTTGTATGGAAAATCTTAGGCAGAATAATCGCAAACTTTTAACTAAATTTTAATTGACAAGTACTTTCAGAAATATGTCATTGCAACAAGTGGGAATACTGCAAGAGCAACGTTTTGCTTGGAATATTACAAAATAATAGAAAAAGGGCCACTCCACTTTTTCCAGTCCCATGGCATGTTACACTGTAAAAATCCTTTGTGCAAATATGACATAGTTGCATTGTTAACCGCTGCTTCACAAAATTATTGCTAAATGTGCCCAAGCCCAGGGGACACGTAGTCTTGCCCTTCTTTGTTAAATAGTTTTCTTACAATAATTGCATCATTTCCCACACTGTCTGAAATAATCATGTAAATCCTTGTCAGAGCTTCTGTAACATAAAATATTATGTAAGTGGAAGCTAAAATGCCATGGATGTATGAGTTTGATCACCACAATAATTTTCGGACCCTTTCTAAGTCAATTATCGCATTGTTTTTCTGAACTTGCAATTTCACAAAAAATCAAGTAAATGTCCATTCTACCTATAGCACTGATTTTTCATATGATTTGCACACCACATACCCCTTGTCAGTAGCAGATCCAGGGGGGGAGGTTTTAGGGGGTTAAACCCCCCCCCCTTGGGCCCAAGCCAGAAAGCCACATAGACAACTAATAATCGCGCGCGTGGCATAGAAGTCCGCAGTCCGCGAGAACTAACACACGTGTTTGACACCTTAACTAGGAGTAGGAATACAGACCTTGCACTCATGTTAACATAGGGGTTCTGCTCACTAAGTAGCCTCAATGTTCTCTTTGGTTTCTAGTTTGAAGAGGATAGTTCGTGATGCTAAAGTGCACCAAAATTTAAAGTCACACACCGGTACTGTTGATGCTATCATGAAAGTGACAAATTGCAGTCATTGCTGACAATTGTTACCTAACTAACTACACTACAGTAGTTTAGATGGCCTGTCTACAACATTTAAAAAGATGGCAGCTGTTTCGATGGTCGGGATCCAATAAGAGAATTGCACTAAGTTCATGGTATACATACGGGTGACATTTTACTTCTTGGAATTAAAAAAGTGGGAGCGAGTTTACGAAGAATTCCCCGGCTGGGTATTGGGTAAATATAGCACTTTGCAGTCCAGTTTTGACGCCTGAATTTGATAAAATTTGACCTTTTTATGTCATGAATGTGTCTTCTGTGGAAGTCAACTATGCTGACAGCTGCAAACTCAAAACCGAGGACATAACTCAAAACTCTGTTAAAGCCAATATAGGGAAACTTTTCAACCAGTCCAGTTTATTTGACTGATTTGGCTTTTTTGACAATTTGATATTAATCCTGTAAATCTGGTCTGTAATTTCCATACTGTCCCATAACTTACCAATATTAGCTCATCCATGTTTTAAGCAACATGACTTCATAAAAATTTTGTGGTTTCTCACTTCATATTAGTTTGTAACTGAACATTAATAGAGAAGTTTTGCTGCTGCACATTTCTGTGTGACATGTATGTGTAGAAGTGATATCTTTCATGGGACCTGAAAAATGAAAATGTTTGCAAAACCTATCATGAAACACCAAAAAAATATCTATGGGATTAAGCAGCTAAAAACCTTATTCAGGTTGCTCAAAATTTGTCTCAGAGCACGTAAAATCCGTTGGCTTCTAGAGGCCTTGAGGGGCCCCCTGATGTCCCGCCGCATAACCTCAGCCCTTCGAGCTTCGCATCCTGTGATAGTCCCATCTCTGAACCCGAAACCCCCCCCCCCTTCCCAAATTCCTGGATCCGGGCCCTGCTTGTAATTTGATCAAGAAACCTGGTCCAGCTTTTGTGTGATTCTACCGAATTTGTATTGTATTGTACAATGTACAATGTACAGTCTCTGCAGCTTACATTCGTTGTCAGTTTTCCACAAACCTTTCTTACAGTGTATGTGGACAAGTAACAGATCTGCCAGTTTTCTTCACGTCTGCAATTCCCTGCATGCAGACAAATTCGGACGGGCAGAGACATTAGTCAAAATTTGGGTCTGTTTAGTGTTCGCCGTGGAGGAAATTGGATTACAATCCCATGGTTGGCGTTTTTCTTCTTAACTTAATACTTGTTCCATGAATATTGAAATAACTGTCAGGGTGAAATATACCCCAGAACTACATGTGCATACATACGCCTGGTATTAGCTTTGTAGCTATATGAAATTGGGTATACGCTTTGCCACTGAATTCATTTTGTGAATAGCCATGTGGTCTGTGATTTGTCAAAGTTTCTGCATTGGAAATCGCTGATGTGCTGCAGTTCTATGGACAATGATAGATACAGTGGTCACTGGTCATTTGGTTGGAAACCTTTCCACAAGCAACCTTCCCATGACCACCACCCACACAAAGTCATATTTTTCAGTTGTCTACTTGTGCGGTCATTGGGCGGTCTCTGATGAGCATGTTGTCTCCTTCAGGGTGCAAGCAGCTTTGATGTTGGAACTTGCTTGGATGATTCCTGACCAAATTTTCACTTGCCACAACGTTGATGTGATGCATAGCTTAGTTGGTTACACAAGAGCTGGGGAATCAGACCGGGTGTGAAATTATATCCCAGCTGGTACCAATTTTACATATAATGCAATATTGGGAATACAGAAGCCGGTTGTGATTCAAGATTCAAGATTCAAATGTTAATTTATTTTCTGAAATGGTTTAACAGGGAAAACATTAGCCTTACGGCTATTGGCCAAGAAGCCTTCATAAAAGAAATTAATAACAAATTAATAACAAATAAAAACAGAATTAGGTTTACTAGTTCGGATTTGCAATTGTCCGGTGATAGTGCATGTTTAAGTTCATTTTCGAGCTTATTCAGAAGCTTCAGACCAGCGAAACGTAGCGAGTTGAGTCCGTATTTAGTCGAGCAAGCTCCTGCCAGTTTGAAGAAGGTCTCTTCTGGAGCTCCTTGTTTGAACAGTGAAAATTTCATTATAGTAGGCAGGACCAAGTCCATTTAAACATTTGTACATTTCAGTCACAATGGCCTTCTCTCGTACAAGTTCAACCGTACAACTTTTACTTCTACTAATTTACACTTCTATTTGACATGTTTGTCAAGTACCAATAACTTGGCCTCCTCTTGGCAAGTTAAAGTGAGATTTTCGATTGATATAATTACAGAGTCATCTTTTGCTGCTTTGGTGGGACATAGAAATAGAAACTGACACTTGTCCAAGTTGGCTTTCATCACGTTGTCCTTAACCCATACAGCCAACTGAGAGACAGTTTTCTTAACCAAGTCTATCGTTTAATTTCTGGTTAAACCTATCACTGTGTTATCATCTGCGTAATTACATGATACTATTCTGACTTAGTTCTTCAAGCAGATCATTGATATTGATATTGAAGCAGTGGGGACCAATGGCGCTTCCCTGAGGGACGCCTTTATTTAGCCCAAGTGCTAACATTTTGTCTTTATTTTACTCTAAGTGATCTATTATATTTCTAGGTAGCTTTCAATAAGCTTGGCTGAATTCTCACAAAATTTGCAAGATCTACATTTTTGCTCCGCTGTTCTGTGGAACAGCCGAGCACTACAGTCCTCAACGAGGAATGTCAGGAATGTGTCATTGGTCTGCTGGGGACTTAGCGAGACATAACGTAATTTGTGGCCCACCTGTTTCCATGCAAACTTGGCCCGTTCGTTTATTTTGCCGTTCTCTCGAGTGTGACAGATTTCCAGCCATGTGCCTTACCTCGATATCTTATTTGCACTGTGTTGTCGGGCGCTCAGACCTTGTGTCTTCGCCATGTTGGCTTCTTGTTCGTTGCAAGCGCCCCAAGCGGATAATGTCTACGGTATGACGTCATGGGCATTCCGCAATGAAGCGCTGTGATTGGCCGGTTACAAGATGCGCTGGGCGATAATGCGTGCATTGCCAATATCCGCGAGATGGCGCTCGCTGTCAATTACTCAAGATCCGTGAGATGGCGCTGAACATCCGGGTACTTCGTAGAAATAACATGGCGATGCAGTGCATCGAAAAATGTCAACTCGCCGATGACAAGGCTATTACCAAGATATCCAGGTAAGGCACATGGCTGGAACCTAAAATACGGCTGACGGGTTCAATTAAAATGCAACCAACACCCAGTGGAGCTTACGTGCTTGCACGGTATTTTTTCAACTAATAGTCTGTGGAGTAAACAATCGAATGCTTTTGAAAGATCTGACGTAACATACCCACAAATTCGCCTTCGTGCAAGGCTCATTTCCATATTTCTGAGCAATGAATCAGCACTGAGTGACATCCGAGTGAGGTTCTATATGCCAACAGTCAATTTTATCAAGATGGCCCAGATAGGATGTCATCTGTTCAGTCATTAAAGTTTCAATAATGTTTGAGGTGCTGGTAAGAAGACTGACTGGGTGGTAATTTGACATAGTTAATTTTGACCATGGAAGGTAATTTTGATTTAGCTTTATGAATGGGTAAAATTTCTGCCTTTTTAAGGGATCTTGGAAACGTGCCTTGTTTGAAAATGTTGTTGAACAAATTACAAATGGTGACATCCAGTCTTCACCCAGTCTTCACCTGACATCACAGTTAACAGCATTAGAAACAATTTGCACTTGGATTTCACATACATGTATATGTAGGGATGACAATGACAGTAGTTATAGTTTGCCATAGCTGTAATATATCTGCAAAGCTCTCCTGTATTCATGTCATGCATCTTAACATGCTTAACTACATTGTACATGGAAAATACAAGACACGTTAATGAGACCTCCACATGTTCAATTAAAGCAACTGGTACATACTCTCTTGAACATCTAGCTTTATATATATATATTCCTCATCTCACAGCAATTTTATTCTTCAGATATCATACTTTTAATGGCTCCTACGGGTCTTTTTCAGATTTCAATATCTCCATCATCAAAATTTTAAAAAGAGGAAAATCAGAGCATGCACTGTTCGTTAGTTAGGAGAACTTTTCTCGTGTTCATGAAAATGAAATCATTAAATAAAGCATTGAGCTCCGTGTGTGCATGTCATATTCAAGAAAATATTGATTGCTTCCAATTACTTGTGTGGGCAGCTTGCTTCTCGCATCACACCATGGACTTTGATAAAACAGAGTCCAATAAAACTTGATATGATTTATCACTGGAGGTGATAAATCTATTTGGCACCAATGCAATTCCATGTGGACAATTGGACATCTATATGGTTCTGAGACATTGAAAGCAACTTGAGAAATTGACGCCATAGCATCTCATATTTGCGCTGATTAATGATTTTCTAATTGATCATGCATCGTGCATGTTAACCACATTCATATTCCACATATTTCTTGATATTTAGTGGCTTCTGCTAGGAATATAATCAATAAGGAATAATTTGTAAGTAAATTCATAGTTTCTCTCAAGTTTCTTCAACTATGTGCATTACGTGATGCTGTACTGTAGAAAATCATAAATTCATAATGAGAAAAATTTGTTCTGTTTCATGCAAGTTTGTTGTTCTCCTGAATCACAGCTTCAAGCCTTGCTAATTGTGAATTATACTTCGGAAGGCAGCCTGAGCTATATATCTTCTCTTTTTCCGACCATCTTTAAAGCAGGGATAGCTGCCACGCGCCCACCCACTGATGGGGGGCGATGCAAGGTGTCAGAAACTTTAAAATTTGAGAAAAAACCTGAAAAGTGAATCTTTGTCAACATGCTTATTTTATTTATTTTTATTTTTTTAATTAACTGAATAGTGAATGGGACAGAATCCTCTCACATAGATCCCCGCCCTGATAGAAGTTTACCAGACATATGGTGCTGTTATTTTCTTTTTTCTTTGAAACAACGCCGACGGCAGGAACTTGGAGGCCCCAAAACTTATTTTGACACGGCCCCGAAATGCCGCCAGAGTTTTTCGTTTTTGTGCCTTCAGTTGGTGGGGGGGGGGAGGAAATTAACGCAGTGGTAGCAGGCTGGGCTACCAATCGCTTGGTCCCTAGTTCGAATCCAATTCTTGCCGTATCAACTGGACCCATGCTGGATGGCTGTTTCGTTTATCCTTCACCTCACTGCTGTGTTATCCTCCTGTCTTAATTTGTCTACCAAGTGCGTAAATACCGGTAAATACATGTGCAAACAAGTATGCATGCTATCATACGTTACTCAAAGAGAGGCATATGGATCGGAGAGCTCCGTCAATTTTCAATAGAGACAAACAATTGAAATTGTGAGAAATTCTGGACAGTACATGAGGCAATCATTCATTGGCAGTTCAGATCTGTCATTCTTTTTAAGACTTCTCCATATTCTTTTCTTCAACTCATAAATCATCTTCCACGACCTCGGCTATTTTTTATTTTTTGCCTTCGTTCGTGGTATTTTATCCAGCTGCGGCACTGCTTGAGTATATTGCTCATTGCCTAAGTGACCCTCCCATCTCTTGTATCAAGACAGCCACTCTGTTGAGATTAGCATAAATGTACGTTGGATTTTTGTTTTTTCATCAAGGTCAGACAAAACACTTCCTCAGAGATCTAAAAAAGGATTATAAATTTTCAGGATGGGATCAAACCATTGACGGATCTATTCCAATGCCTCCAGTTTTATTTCAATCTAGATTGTCTGAAATATTGACTCAAGCAATTATTTGATATCCATTGGATAATTTTGGAAATGGCAATGCATTTTTTGAAGAATCATCTGCATCATGAAAAGAGCAAAACACTGTTGAAAGTGTGCACAATGATCATTAGAAGTTGTGTTTCATAATATAATTTCTTATGAATTCATAAAAAAACTGTTGGTCAAAAAAGCCTTTGTGTCCGCAAAAGAATAGTTAAAATAGGTCCCATGATCCAGCCTACTGAGCAAATCCCCTACCACTTTAACCCTTAAAGTTTGATGATCTCTTAACCTCAGCCTCAACCTCAAGAAACAGAGATGCTTTAAAGGATGACACCACTGCCTCTTCCTAGTTTCTTCTTCAGCTTCTCAGACATCCTCAGCAGCAGATTCCTCTCCTGTATCATCATCAGTTGTCTGTCGGAGCAGCAACACGAGAGATATTGATGAGTGTCATCGATCGGCAGACGCCTCCCTGATTGGCTGTTTTGTGATACGTAATCAATAAAGGCGGAAGTGAAGGTGGCCAATCAAAATGGCGGCAAGCTTACTTGTCACTTTCGATCAATTAGTTCCAAATGAATTGGGGCAAAAACTCCACAAATACCAAGGCTGCTCAGGCTCTAAATACCCATGTTGATTATGCTCTGCCAAGTGGTTTGATTGAGCGCCATTGCGATGATTCGCAGTAGCTGGGGAGTCGATGGAGAAAAAGGTCCGCGAGTCATAGAATTTTGAATTAAATTTATTCCTATCAAATGCCAAACAACATTAATGGTAGTGTCCTATCCTAATAATGGCTGGTTTGAAATGTATTTTGCTTGATGTGCCCTGATTCATCGTGGATTCTGTTAATGATTAAATTGAGGTGACTGCTCCATGTTTTTTTATCCATAAATAGACATCCCAGATTTATCTGCCCTGGATGATTCCGATTGTTTCTCAGTGAGCGCTAATGAGCACTTCACTGAAATTAGCTCTATATAAAGTTACTGACATTTATTCAGACAGTCTTCCATTCTGATTTCTGAGAACTGAGTTGGTATATACAGACATTGTAAGACCCTATTTCAATATCATGTATTCTAATTACATTTTAATTTCATTGTGTCTGGATTTAAAGCAGTTGTCTCAAAACTGTGTCTCCAGCTCATTATGTCCCTTTTCACTTTTTACTTTTTCAGTAGGCTAGGCGTTCATTTTATTTTCAACATCATTCAGAATGTAGATCCCACATAGTATTTCCATTTCAAAAGCTCACCTGCAATCACCATGATGTTCCTCCTCTCTCATCACCCCCTAGGCTCATTTGACTGACATCCATCAATAGGGAGCCATGATCACTGCCATTCCATCTCACTGCATCTCATCTCAGCCCATTTGAGATTACACCCTCGGAGTCAGTCACACACATATATTTCTAACTGACTGTGTGCATTAAGAGAATGGGGATTTGAGAGGTTTCTTTGATTCAACTGCATTCTTAAACCAACTTGTTTTAATCAAAGTAATTATCATCATGAAATGTGGTAAAGATTCCAAGATACGAGTCGTATCTGAGAAACATATTATTAATAAATCCTTTGAAAGGCTTTGCCTGATTTCATACATTTTATGATTGCATGATTCATAGGGATTCTTGATAAGCACACATTCGAAATGTTTCCAGTTATGAACCCTTGAATTCATCATTGGAACTTGCACCAGTTGCTGTATTTATGGCATGGACAATTATTTTTACTGTTAATATAAAAATGATGCACTATTTGTTTTTACAGCCTCGAAAGAATTGAAAGTGTGATAACAAAGACTTTGTCTAAAATTGGGACAAACTAAAAGGCGGATGGAAATTAGTTTTTCTCCCTCTAATAATGCACCAAAATGTGCATTGTGATGTCATATATCCAGTTGCTTGCCATGTTAAACTTGATGACCGGTGTATAGGGGAGAGCGGGGCACCATGAGCCTCTTTTCCGAAATTAAGCTCCCAAGCCTAAAGTTTCAATGGTAAATGGCTGGTTGCTTTATATAATCATAGCAAGACCTCTTGGCTACAATATCCAGTGTTGTTTCATTATATTCTTAATTCTTAAATAGTCAAAACGTTGTCTTTAAAAAATGTGGTCTAGCGGCTCATCATGCCCCGACCCTGGGGCACCATGAGCCATGGCACGGGGGGCTGTTTACATACATGTATTATCCTTCTCATTCAACTGTAAAGAACTGATACCTCATAAACAAGATGTTTTACTTGAAATTTTCCCTTGGCATACACCACAATATGAATCAGATGGATTTTACATATTTTTCTATGAAATTGCAAAAATGTGTCTTAAACAGCTGCTGATGTCTTGCACTATAGTTCTGGACTTACAACAGTAGAGTTGTTGTTACAATTCAGCTTTAATTATACATTAAAACTTGATAGAAAATGGCTCATGGTGCCCTATCTCCATGTGGCTCATGGTGCCCCATTTGTAAATTTCATTTATTAGTGCATATCACCATTTTCCAGGTTATCATAGTATCAATGTAATGACATCATCCTAGCACATGCCTTACCTTCTCTAAGAAGACTAAGTTTTATGATGATGCCGGAAATAGTTGAAGTACCAGAAGGACCAATGCCACAAGTTGGTAAAATTTGGGACTTCAGGTGAATTTGACCAAAAAATCAATAATCACTGATATGCTTCCTATGTGTTATTAGATTCCAAATCCAAAAATTTGAGGTTGTATATGCGTTTTTGTGACGTCTATGCCACATTATGCTAGTAAATTTAAACATGAATGTGAAGAAAATACTAACTTGAAATGGAGTTTATTCAAAACGAAACTTTGTTTCTTCAAATACTTCTGCAGCAAAGACTTTTTAAGATATCACTATGAAACTTGCACACATTTTGTTGAATAATATTCTTAAAACAAACAAAAGACAGATTTTTCATTATTTTCCTTCTCATACCTTCTATGGTGTAATTAGCAGGTAATGCTAATTTGCACTTTTTGTCAGCCATAAACACAGGGCCATTATACCATGATAGGTTTGACTAAAAACCATAATGTATATACCAATGGAAAGCCAAGCTCAAGTGTTACAACACAATATCAAACAAGTGAAAATTCCAGCAAAGAGTCTTTATCACAAAGCATTTGAACAAGACATGTCTGAACACACATTTTTACAAAGGTTAAGAGTGCCACATTTGTTGTCAGTGACAAAGACAGGCCACTAATACCATGATAGGTTACATTTACAACCACATTCTATAGACCAATAGAAACCTGGGCTCACAAGCAACAAAATCATATCAGAAAAGGTAACTTTCCTTCCACCAGCCTTCATCAAGAAGCGTGTAAAGAAGAAAGGTCCTCATAAATATTTCAAAATGTGAGAGCGTCGCATTTTTTGTCAGTCTCAAAGATAGGGCTCTAATGCCATTATGGGTAGGACTTTCTACCCTATTCTATACACTAATACAAAGCCAGGCTCATGAGCATGGCAATAATACCAAGAATGCAAGAATTCCAGCAACAAGCCTTCATCAGGAAGTACCCGAACAAGAGAAGTCCCACAGAATGTTTGCAGAATATTAGAGCGTCGCGCTGTTGTCAGTCTTACTCAAGCCATCACAGCTTCTGGCAAAACAGCCTTAGCCACTTTAAGTGATATATTCCTGACAGACAAGGTCATGAGCAAAGCATTGGTATATCAAATTTTCCGAAAAATGTTTCGATCAGTGGTTTATCTGTGGCATCAAAAATCACATTGCACTTTTAAGCTTCACCCGGGACACACCAACTGAGGATTACAAAAGGTGTATTAAAAAAATATAGAAATTGCCATTTTTCTGGATTCACAAGATGCCCACCTAATCAGGGAACAGTCATGCATTTTAATTTTGATCCTAAATAAATCCCTTTTCCTATATTTGAAAGTTGTATGCAAAAATTTTACATGCAGTGTCCAGGCGGGACACCAAAAATTTCCCTAACTGCAATCATTGATCACTCATTATCTCAAGACCAGTGACATATGGATGCAATTGCTGCTATTTACATCAAAGAAGATATTTTTGCCTATCATTCGATCCATAATACCGGCATAAATTCCTTTATGGGGCTTAGATATGACCTAAAATGTAAGTGCATATTGGCCCAAAACTGAAATTTTACCAACTCACGGCACTGGACCAGAAGTAAAAGTTCCACCGCCCGACATGTTTACTTTTTACTCAAATTCACTGGTCAAAAGTTCTTTTTCAATTATTGGTCCCACATTGAAAAGAAAGATTATGATTGCTACCCTAGCCAGTAGTACACTAATAAAGGAATATATGGTCTTCCTATCGAGCAGTTCTATCTCGCCGTTTTTTTTGTAGGGGCCATGGTTCATGGTGCCCCGTGGCTCATAGTGCCCCGCTCTCCCCTACATGTAATATCCAGTAAGTGAGGTTCCTACCTTTGCCATGTTGCATGTTGTCATTCACGAGGCTTAGTGGAATGTCTACCAGTGACAAATCCACTCTGTTCTATGTGCTAGATAGGACCTATCGTTCTCAAATAGCCAAAATGTAGTCACTCATCTTTCACTTGCTGAAATTAGCTCCTCATTACAGTTCAAGATGTACAATTACTCTTTAACTGAAAATGGTGCTTTCATTCTTTTTACAACCCTGGAAATAGTGAAGATATGACTGATAAGTAAAATGCATCAAAATGTTCCCTGTGAGGTCATGTCCTGATAATTGCCATGTTAGACTTAATGACTTGTATATATTCAGTGTGTGAGGTCATATCCCACTCTAAGTCTTATCATGTGACCAGCACAAGTCAGTGAATGAGTCATACCACTCACTAGTGAGGTCACATGTCTTCCAATGACAAAGTGACCACTCATTTCAATGTAACAGATAGGACCTGTGGTGACGTCATTGCTGTCCTTGAACAGCCAAATGTAACTCGTTTACTGACTATAATGACGATGCAGTTTTGTATTATTTCATCGAAAACTGAAATGATTATTTCTAAACGCAACATTTCTCTTCTCATTACAGGTGCAGGGATGCGGAGTTTGAAGACGACCTACCTTCCACCAGCGTCATTATCACATTCCACAACGAGGCGCGTTCCACGCTGTTGCGCACGGTCATCAGGTATGTCTCTTCCGCTCACTGATCCGCCAATCAAACTGAAATTACTACTATCAGACAGAATTCTACATTACAGGTTTCAGTGCAGGTGTCGGTATCTAATTTTAGCCGCTTCAAGGTTGAGCGACTCGACACTGTCGACAGGCTCCATCTGATTTCAAGTGCAGTACCGCCACTTTTTATTTTACGTTTGAAAATTTTTAAGTAAAATTGTTTCGGGTGATAAATGTCAGTGAGATGATTAAATATCGAATCAGATGACAAAAACTTCATCAAGATGGAGAATTTATCAGATCATTTTACAATATCATCGTTTAAGATGTTAAAACATTTGGCATAACTAATAGAATTATACAAGTCTGTCTGAATACTTGTAGGCCTGTATCTAATTGGATTGAGAACTTGTCTTACTTCGACAACAATCAGACTTTGGAGTTCCGGCTATCAGTCAGAATATGAGATTACACATATCGGTAGAACTGTAGAATTGTCAGTATCAGATGTTTAAGTTAACAGGTTGAGTGACAGATATAGCTCTTAAATCTCAGAATAGTGTGAGACTTTTACTTCTTGGCGAATAAAGCAGTATATACGATATGTAATTGGCGACATACAAGGCTTGTTTAACGGATAACAAATTACTTTTTGCTTGAGAAATTTTCGAAAAACCAGATTGTCAACTAGAGTGTTTTAAAAGTCTTCGGATGCTCAAAAGTTTAATGATGATTTGATGATTGTATACTCTAGTATAACTTTAAATGTTATTACCATCTAACTGATTGAAATATTCAGAAACCTAATTCCCAAACTCACCAGTTTCTCACTTCAGTGTATTGCCAAAACATAGTCTGTTTCAGTAGAAATTCTAAAATAAATTAGTAAGCTAATCACTGTCCATTTAAGGAATCTTTCTTGGCACAGGTATAGTTTATTCCCCACGGAAGAGAGATGTGATTTATCAACTGTGGCATGGGTTTTGGCCCGAGGTGAGATAAACACATACTCCCGATCTCATGGTGAATGACCAGCTTACGCCATGAGACTAACTCTCAAACAATGAAACATTAGACGATAAGTGGACAACAAAGGATATATCACCCTGAAATACTGGCATGTGATTGGTTGACAGAGGTGTCAAATGGTATAAGGTACAAAATCTCTCTAACATGGTTTGGGCCAGATTCGAACTCGGTTCCCAGAGGTTAGCAACCAAGCCAGTACTTACTACTAAACTACATGTAAGCCCCATGCCTCAATCACTTTGTAAGAACGAGTGATGATTTGATGCAGAAGTTTGAATATATGTTTATTGCATAAAAACATAACATGGGTAAAAACAAAGAGGGGTTAGAGTTGGGAAACATAAATACTCCCCCTACCAACAATACTGTTCAACAAATTAACTTTTCTTTTAAACGTTTTAATATTTCTAGAACATACAATGTCATTAGTTAAGTTATTCCAAAAAGGTACAATCCTGTTAACCCAGAAAAACTTCCTTATGTTAGTTCCACTGTAGTACATGAACAAATGCTTACTATGCCCTCTTGATCTATTAACAAATGAATAATATTCCTGTACATTAACACAAGTCACATTGTTTATAACTTTATAGAACATTGTTAAGTCTGAACAGATGCGTCTATTTTCTAGAGTTTTTATATTAAGAAAGGTTAACCTCTCTAAGTATGGCATATTGTTGGGACAAATACGCCTAGTATAGTATCTCTGGACACTTTCAATCCTGTCTATATTTGTCTTAAGATGCGGAGACCATACTTGACATGCATATTCCAACAGAGGTCTTACATAACATGTGTACATTTTAGAATAGAAATCACAGTCATGACCCTTAAAAGTTGTAAATAAATTGCGAATCACAAAATACGCCTTGGGGCAAACCGGATGTAGCAGATCTGGAGCATGAACATTTTGCACCAATGCTTTGTGGAGTGTATTGCAAGGCGGATGTCTTTCACATGTGTATTTTTCACATCATGATGTGCAGTTTTTGCTTAGATCTGTGGCTTAAAATAACTCTCAGAGGTCTTGACACCGGTGTAAATGCTTTGTAGCTCCAGTTGCATGTGTCACACATGATATATAATTATGTCTTTCATATGTGCTTTTCTGACATGCATGATTGTTATTTTTCGACATTTGGAATTTGTCACATGTATCCTGAAATATCTCCCCTTCGGAGACTTCTTCGTCCAAGCACGTGCTAACCTCCAATGTGCTCAATGCAAGATATGTCGAATACATAAGATATAGCTTTGCATGTCAGGACTTCACTGTTTCGGAAGCTACATTGAGCTTTCTGAGTTGTAGAGTTCTAAGGAGGAGAAGCATTACAGCCTGTAAACTTGATAAGCAAAAAATTAGTGTTGCTTCACACAGATTTTGGCTCTCTGTGAGTCATAATAGCTGATGAAGTGTCATCTTCTCTACTTTCAACATGGGAAACATAGAGGCTGTTTGATCAGTCATGATGAAGAGAAAGCCATTTGATTTGTCATAACTGATTTTAGAGCAAAAAATCAGTCGCATGTCCTTTCGTTTGCCTGTCACCAACAAGTGGGATTAGCCTCCTTAAATCAAATTAACATTGAAAGTATTGGATATGATCATGACAAATCATCAGTATGATGACGCAGGAAGTGCCATTTTCACAGCGCAGCAGTCCACTCTGTTTGCATATATCAAGTTTATAGAAAACTGCATAATATATATTCACTCATTTTTCAAAAAAAAATTGCCTCTAAATAGCCCACACCAGTGCTGATGGGGCGTAAAACGCAAAATTACTCACTCACTTTCCCCCAAAAAAAAAAAATTATGAATTACCGTAATATGGGGTGAATCGGGACACTGCGGTGAATCGGGACAAAATAAGGAAGCATTCTATTCCTTAAGCAAAAACCTACTTCCCATTATCTCAGGAAATTGATTTTTGGCACATTTGTAGCTGACATACCAGAGCATATTTCGGTGCAGTTTTGTACTTCTAACTGCAGGCAGTGAGGAGCTGCAGTACCTTTAACTTAGTACTGCGGAAAGTTAATTCTCAAAGACTGGTCAAAACTTTGCATGCTCTGTAAAAAGTATAAATACTAGAGCCACCAATCTTTCAGGAAACTTTTAAAACCCAGTTTCGGCCAGTTGGGGGACCCGAATAGTAGACTAGATAAGAGATTATGTATGTTTGATCATGTGTTCAGATTCAGGGCAATGACAAAGTTTTGGGATCAACAAAAATAACCGTACTGATTTTCATTTGAATGCTGTAGCGTGGCTTTTTAATGAATATCATTGAACTTAGTATTATTAATAGTGGATTTAGTCCAGAATTATCATTCACTAGCAAAATTAGAAAAAAACTATAGTTTTTGATACTTTCCTGTTATTTATCACTTTTTTTAAATTTTACATATTATCAATAAAATTGATTTCGGTTTTTCCTGAAAATACATTTCTAGCAAGTTGAACATGTTTTATAATACTTACTCACAAGAAGCAATCGTTTAAGAAAAGCAAAGATGTGATGATTGTGAAAATTAGGATGTGTCCCGATTCACCCCAAAGTGTGGGGTGAATTGGGACAGTGGTTTTATGGGCCTAGAGCATTGGACATCTAAGATATCGTTTCAAGCTCTTGGGGATACTTAGGCCTTGTGCTTGGACACAATTTGACAAAATATCTTGATTTCTAAGTTTATTTTTGTCCATACTATAACAGAAAAACGGCCAATTCTGTCCCGATTCACCCCATATTACGGTACTAAAGGAACAGTTGTTCGAACACCTTGTCTGAAGTGGGAATCTCTAACCTACATCGTTTTTAAAACATTTAATTATAATCTAAGCTTCCAAGTTTCCAAATACATGCATGCTCTTTGATATAATATACAGCGGTATTCTTCTGACCAAGTAAAGGTTTTTTTTAAGTCACATACCTTTGAGATACTTTAAGGTGAACCTGTTCCTGTCTTTCACTGACAAGCTGTATTAAATTATCAATATACCATTGTACCTGATTCAATTAGCTGTTAGTAGATTTGTTACTGCTAAATTACCAAATTAATCAAGCACAACATGTCTGTCCTTGAAATTGATTCGATATTTTCAAGTAAATTTTTAGTGCTTAATCAAAGTACATCCCACTTGTGGATGATTGAAATGTCTGCAGGGACTTAAATCAATCCTTGGCATTTCCTTAACTTGATTTATCCCAAGAGCTACAATGAATAACAAATCCCCCACATCCCTTAACTCCGCTCGTTTAGATTATGAGTTATTGTGATGTGAATTTTGTTAGTTTGCCATATTTACAAGATTATCAACTCAAGGGAGTGTTTGGTTTTGATTTAGCTGCTTGTCTATCTTAAAGGCTTAAGGGAAAATGTTAAGCAGTTTTTTGCATTAACTCACAAGAATATTGTTTTGCAACAATATTATTTCAATGGTGAATAAGAAAATTAATTTAATTATGTCATGATATAATGTTGTAGATGAGCATTGCCGTAAAGTCCGATTTACAGATTTGACACTTTAGCAGCTGGTGCAGCCCTACCATAAGACCTAAGCTATTTCATTGTTAAACAGGAGTGAGACCAGGTAATAGGGGTATCAAATAAGCCATCAACCAAAGCTCTTAAGTCCAACAGGAGCTGAGCTATGTCAAAATGTTATTGTGACGGACGTACACAGTGTATGTATATATGTCCAACACAATTGCATTTTGCCTTGCAGCTCAGCTTCTGTTGCACTTGGAGCTTTGGCTGATGGCTTATCTGATACCCCAATTACCTGGTCTCACTCCTGTTTGACAGTGAAATAGCTTAGGTCTTATGGTAGGGCTACACAAGCTGCTAAAGTGTCAAATCTGTAAATCCGACTTTACGTAATTGCAGAGATATAAGAAAGAGGGAAACCAGCATCTTAGAGGCACAGTACTGCCCATGCACTTGCTGTTTTCATGTGTAGGCCTACATTATAATAACTTGTTCATAATTGTGTTTCTTCTTTTGACTGTAATTTAATGTACAAAATTGTTTTTAATAGCTGTGGTTGTGAGGGATTTTAATGACTATTGAATGTCCTAATGTTCAGTTTTATCAATCCTAAACATCCTTGACTTAACTGCTTGCGAGAGCAAGGATGCTCATCTGATGAGATTACTTTGCTCTACATAAATAACTTAGGGGTTAAAATCTTTGGTTAAGTAAGTGAAATAACGCTGGCCTTGTGTTTCACTTATAAAAGTCTTTGACCAATACCAAACTCTGTGTACACCAGAGAAAATGGGCAGCCATTGTTATCACTCATGTCTCAAATATTGTCCTTTATGGCCAGTTGTGTTTTCATCTCACTGGATGTGAATTCATGCTTCCATGAGCAGTTTGGTTGAAGATTTTTAGCCCTGACCCAATGGCAGAACATTATGTGTTTCACTAACTTTCAGGTGGCACTGTTAGCATCTTTAATTCATCGATTGTAAAAGTAAGATTACAGACAGTCTAGTCAAATTAGAATGTTTTTAAGTCGCCTTTTCTTGGCACCTAAACTGAAATTCAGGAATGATGATGCTTTATAGACAAAATTAGATTGATCGTTATTTCACGATTTCCAGCAAAAAGTGTTTTGAAAGAGCTCGAGTGTCTATGTTATCCAATTAGAATGATTAAAAGTTGTTATTTGTTTAGCGGCTGGCCAAAATTACTGGGAAAGCTGTGTCCTCACATATTGACAATTTTCTTCTTTTTTTTCCAGTGTTCTTCATAGAAGCCCTCCCAATCTGATTGCTGAAATAATTCTGGTTGATGACTTCAGTGATAATGGTATGCTATTAGATTGTCTTTATCATTTCTATCTGTCTATTTTGCTGTTCAGTCTTTCTAAATTTACTTTATCTTCTGTGACAGTCATTCTATAGATAGATCAAGTTAGTCTCTCTTTTTGTAGGCTTGTTTCCCCTACATCTCGTCTACCTATCTATCATAGTTGTCCCTTCACTCATAGATGAATATTTAAAAGTTCATTAAAGGATCTGTCTATCTCTACCATCTATCTGCCAACCTATCTATGTCTGTCAATCTCTCTGCCTTTCTGTTGCTGTCTGTAGTCTATCTGCCCAGCTCTCCTATAGATGGGGGGCAGTGTTGATCTTGTGGTAGCGTGCTAGGCTGCCGATCGCTGGGTCAAGGGTTCGAATCCAGGTCTATGTTTGACGCTGTTTCAATCATCATTCACCTCATTGCCGGGTCCTCTTCCTGTCCTAATTAGCCTACCAAGTGCATAAATATAGGACGTAAAGCCCCAATCATCCATCTTTATCTTCAGTGACAGTCATTCGGTAGATCAATTTAGATGACCTGTAGATTTCTCTCTCTTTGTAGGCTTATTTCTCCTACATCTCATCTACCTCTTGCCTCTAAATAGCCTGCACCGGTGCTGATGGGGCGTAAAAGCAAACTCGCTCACTCACTCATCTCCCCATCGATCGTAGTTTTCCAGTTACTGGAAAATAAGTATCTATCTTTTCATTAATGGATCTGACTATCTATCTCTACCATCTACACTGTACAGATCTGCCAACCTATCTGCAGATCTATCAATCTCTCTATCTTTCTATTGCTCTCTATCTTGGTAGTCTATCTCTCTATTCATCACTGGGGAGGGTTGGTCTTGTAGTAGGGTGCTAGGCTGCCAATCGCTGGGTCCAGGGTTCGAATCCAGCTCTTGCTGGGTCACCTATGCCTATGTTGGACGGCTGTTACAATCATCCTTCACCTCATTGCCGTGTCCTCGTCCTGTCCTAATTAGCCTACCAAGTGAATATATACAGGACGTAAAGCCCCAATCATCCATCCATCTTGTATTCATTGCTGTGTCTACAGAATATTTGGATGGTCTGTTGGCCCGTTCATAACCGTCTAATAATCTGTATATCCATCCGTTGTTTGGTTTGTCTGCAAGCTAAGCTTTCATCCATAAATTGACATCATGAATGAGAGGAAATGAACATTGCCTGGCTGGAGAAATATGAGATATAATGGCCTGTGGTAATTCCAGAACAGCACTTCCTAATAACCGGTTGGTTCCAAAACGTGGATGACTAAATACGATTATTTTTAAAAGTTGATTGATATTTGCAGCCTGCTGATGAATTTTCAATTCAAGCCTGATTGAATTTGTGGAATTCAATTCACAACAAACAAGAGATGTTATAACAGACAAAACCAATATGGGCCAGCCTTAGAGGGAGATAGGAAATAAAGCATAGAAGGAAAGGAAGCCATTGTTGGAAATGTTTGAACTGATTTTTTCTCTTTTCTTTCTTTTCAGCCGAGGATGGCCAACTTTTATCCATCTTGCCCAAAGTCAAAATCTTGCGAAACAAGAAACGCGAGGGTAAGAAAAGAATTCTGTGGAATCGAGAAAGAAACATGCGAAACACAATGAACGCTCAGGCAGGGACCACGAAACATAATGAGACTTTAATTAAAATTCCCTCTGAAATTTAAACAGTGGCGCATATTCCAGTCAATTGAATCGACAATCCGAAACGTAATCTGGAATCATTTGCATTCGGCTTGCGCTGCTCGTGGTGGCAACACTTGACATGCAATAGAATTTACTGCACAATTTACATTGTATGAGGGGAAATATGAAGGGAGGAGAATTGTGTGGAGACTGATGTTTGATTGAAACATGGTCTGGCTGCTGTTTGGACTGGAAGACTGGAGCCAGACTGGGCCATGGGGCTGTGTTGTCATAAGGCTTGCTACTCATCCGTCTCCTAGCTGGTCTGGGAAGGGAGAGAGATAGGTCATGTAGAATGGGCGGGGACTGGAGAGGGGGGCAGATACTGTAGAATGGGTGGGCGAATAGATGAGGTTGGGAAGAATATGTGCCCTGTTCACATATAACATGTATATATGTGAGAATTAAGCCACAATAAACTACTAGGGGAAGGGTTGGTCTTGTGGTAGCGTGCTGGACTGCCGATCACTGGGTCAAGGGTTCGAATCCAGCTCTTGCCGGGTCACCTGGGCCTATGTTGGATGGCTGTTTCAATCATCCTTCACCTCATTGCCGTGTCCTCCTCCTGTCCTAATTAGCCTAGCAAGTGCATAAATATGGGACGTAAAGCCCCAATCATCCATCCATCCTCAATAAACTACTAAACTACTGCTACTGAAGCTTACTATGGAGTGAAAGAGGATGGAACTTGAAAGTGGACTAAGGTGCTGGAAAAAGTTTAATGTGCACTGACTGGGGTATAGGGCAATTGCTTCAACAGGAAGGAGGCCATATCTTTTAATCAAAGGTGTTTTTTTGGGCTTATAAAATCAAGTGGCTTAACCAAAATACGTGTATGACTAATTGTTGTCATTCAAAATTGATGGTAGAACAATGTTATGTTTTGTGGTCTCGGTTATCGTTTATCGATATGTATATAGAGTGCCTAATATTATTATCTAAGAGTGTAGTTACCGACAAATTGTTTGAGACACACATTTAATGTATAGTGGCTTAAATGTATTCACAAATTGGAAAAGCCAACTGTCGTGAGTGTAAGTCATAAATTGGTAGTTAATTTTTTTATGGTCTTCCTAACTCAGACTTTTAATTTGCAGGACTGGTGAGGTCCCGAATTCGAGGCGCAAACCTTGCCACAGCAGACGTGTTAACCTTTTTGGACAGCCACTGTGAAGCGAACCAGAATTGGCTGCAGCCTCTTTTACAAAGACTTAAACAGGTAAGCCATAACAAGGAGTACATTTATTCCACTTATCATTTTGTCATTGATTTAAGGCATTCATTGCCTTTTTAGTCTTTTTTTTTTTCACACCAGGAGCCATTTCAGAAACCGCAAGATGCATCATTCGTAATGTAATTTAGATTTTTTATATCATATTTATTTAATTTCCTGTGATTTGAATTTTTAAAGATCAAACTTGATTACAGAGTTTGTTAAACAGACTTGAATCGTTCTGTCAACGGCTATGCCTGACTGAGAAAAAACACCATATATATGTTGTGATGAATTGACGTCAGTTTAAAAAAAACAAAATTAAGGTAAGATATGACAAGCCCTCAAAGGTGCATTTTTAAATGCATTTGGGTAACATTTTACCTGGCTTATAATTATAAATGTAAAATGAAATAGACATAGTTGTAAAGTATGTCTGTGTGTGCGATTTTGAGAGTTTGTAATCTCACCTCATCCATATTTAAAAGCCAAATGTTTTTTTATCCACCCCCAATTAATCCCAAAATTCTCTTATTTTACAAGTTTCCATATTGGCTTGGGAAGAGGTATATTAAAATAATCAAAAGAGTCAATGAAGTTGGTTACCACACCCACATCAAAAAATCCATATGACACGTTGGTGACTTTTTTGTTCTTCTGTATCCCTCTGGCATATTCTTGTATCTGTTGGCACCGATTTCTGAAGGGGAAAAGCTATAACGTAACTAAGTGTCAAATGCAATTGCCAGACGTTTAATCAGGCATAAGGGAAACGTGTTGCATTGCTTAACGTGTTGCTTATTTTTAGGTGTGGCCTTAACTTCATATTTGTCTGTTTTTTCATTTAACTCTTCTGGCAAAAATAACATTAAAAAAGACCAATTTTATTTGTTTAAGTGTCACTAAACTAAAGATTTTGCAGTAGACATTTATAGATAACTTCTGCTTCAACTTCATGATCTGCAGCTATTCAATTTGCCAAGTACCAAAACCCACGAAAACAGGAAACATATGTAAATAAAACTGTATCCTTGGATATCCTTTATCCTCGCAGTGGGATCTTTTGCTTATATGATGAAGATAGTTTAGCTGGCTCTGGTGGGGTCACCGGAACCCATGTTGGACAGCAGTTGCTCTCTTCATCGTCTCGTTGTTTGGTCCTCCTCCTGTCTGTCTTAGCCTACAATTATAGCGCATAAGTAAATTTCAGGAAGCCTAAATCATCAATCATACACCCGCTTGCCCAGCATAGACACATAACAGGAGAGAACAACCACTTTGATGTCAAATAATAGACTACGATGTAGAATGTTGATCAGGAATCAAACCTGGGGCAGCAGTTCTTACCATCAGGCCTAAGTGAAAAATCATCATGTCCTGAATATTGCCTCTAAATAGTCCACACCGGTGCTGATGGGGTGTAAAACACAACTCACTCACTCTCTCATGTCCTGAATATGAGCAATCGTATTCCTCAATTATAAAATTCACCACAAGAATATCTTCAGATTTTACAATGCCTTCTCCCAATCACCTTTAAAAAAGGTCTTGAGTCAGATATCCGACCCATGTGAGCTGGGAGCCTTTGCTCCTTTCCTCCTCCATGTGCTGGATTAGTTCTTGGGGCTAAGTGTAGGGGGCACTTAAGGCTTCCGGATCCTGTTTCCTTCCTGTCTGTGAGACTGGGGAGGTGACTCAGAGTGTACTCCAAGGAGGTCCACTGGCTTCCCTTCTTTATTAATAAATGGCTTACTTTCTGTTGCTTGCCCCCGAGGCTTGAGCTGTTGCTCTGGAAGTCTCCCAATTTCCTTAAAGTAACTTTAAAAGACTTGAGTCTTGTGAGCGGTGAGTGGTGAGCGATGATCAAAGTGGCGAGCGGTGAGCCGGGGTGAGTGGTGTGGCTAGACGCAGTGGCTGTCATCTTATGCCATCGACTTCAGGCATTAAGAAGAAGTTTACATTAATTCAATGGTGCGACATATCGGACCAGGGTATATGGCGTATAATTCCGTCAAATCGGTTTTTAAAGTGAACTGAATAACAATCCTCAAGAAATAATCTTGTCAAAACCCTTCTAAGTGAGCATATGGTATACACTATATGGTAATAAGTGATCAGATACATATCATTCACAAGGGCCTTCATGCATGGTTGGCACGCAAAAGCAAGTCGGTGTATTTTGGGTTGGTATTTAGGCCTACGTCACAAAGGTTTCGGTTATGAGCCACAAATTTAAAGGTTTTAGTTTCTTCAGCTACACAGAGATTGGTGAAAGCTTGTTGACTCAAAAATTCAAACCCTTATGACATGAATACCACCGCCAAAGGTCAGAGTTAAGCCTACAATGTCCTGCTTGTTAAATGAAATCCATAGATGTCTTCTGGCGATCAAAAGGCAGACTGGGGGAGTGGGGGATTAAAAAAAACAACTTTGTTTTCATGAAATAGATTTTGACCTGTTTACAAATATATACATTAAAATACAGAACTTATGATGTCATCATATTGTCATGAAATATATAATGGCATTTGACTGATTGTCTGACATGTGGTTGCACTATGGCAATGAATCTTTTTGGAAGACTTGAGAGTCTTACAGTCATTTTGAATCATTAAATTTGTCTTTCAAATTAATTTGAGATGAAGTACATCTTGTTTGTGCCATTCTCATGTTCAAACTTTTAAAGATTTGGGGGCATAGAACTCAATAATGTGACAGTCTTTTAAAGCGCAAGATAGTGGCAGACTCCTTCTTTGAAGGGAACCGATAATCCGCTGCAATTATCTCAAATTGAAGCAACAAGGTCCCTGAGTGCAAATCTAATAAGAGCAGTGAGATAGGAAGTTGCCAATACCAATTAGTTTCAATGTCAAGTGCATTTGATGCAATGAGATAATTGAGATAATTATAGTTTCGGAAAAATTGTAGTTCCACTGAAGTAACCTAAAGCAATTAGACTTACACACCGTGCATTGCAAGCTTTATTTGGGCTGTACAATCCTATGTTCAATGCTCTCCTGGCCAAACTAGCCTACCGACCGGGTTCAGAATATAAAGCCACAATCGTCCATCCATTATACTGCTCAAGAGTCAAAAACACTTTCACATTGGCAGTGGCCAAAGTACACAAGACGTTGTCATGTCGTGGCGCATAAATGAAGATTCTGTTCATCATGGTTAAATGACATGTGTGTTATGTCATCTGTCAACACACGCTAACATTTCTTTTGGCTATGGCGCATGAATGCTGTATACTGGTAATATATAATTTTGGTGTGTACAACACTGTACGGTATACTATTTTAGTGGCCAAGCTTCCATACTAACAATGTGAGCTAAATCGAGCAAGTATCAAAGGTGCTATGACAAGAATTTACCCCCTGATAATAACTAAATCACAGGGGCACCACATCATTCACCTGCCACAGTAGCGGCAGCACATTATACACCTTCACCACCTTGCACAGGTTGTGCCTGAGAGTTGGCTGGGGCAGGTGGGATGCCACCTTTTTGCAGAGATATTGGCCACCTGCCTGCATGATGGATTGGCAAGGTGAGAAATGCTGCTTGGTGGATGGAAACACCCTCCTTTAAACTATCCACCTGCACTCGGCCAAGAATAACATAAGCAAAGTAAAAAAGAAAGCCCAGGTAATCTGTTTCAGTTCCCTGAGACTAAAGACTACAGCAGAGTAATGCATCTTTACTCAGTGAATGGAACTTTACTCACGTAAAGATGGCAATAATATAGATGGTGACTGATGACTTGCAGTCATCTGCACAATACATTCAGTAGTGTGTTTTCAACTTAACAGATAGTACATCCAGCTGTACATTAGGGCGGTCCAAAAAACTTTTTTTTGTCAATATCAATTCGCACACCCTCCTATTTTGTGAGAAATGGCACAAAAACAATGCAGTTCAAATTTTATGAAAATCCCACAAGAGGAAGGGGTCTCCCAAAGGCCTTAAAGTTTCAATGTTTTTTAAATTTTCCACCATTTTCGCCAATCCGCTTTTCTCTATAACTTCGTCAGTATTAGTCATACAACATTTTAATTGCCATGGTTGGAAAGCTCTCAAAAAGACCTTCATTTTGCATACTAACATCAATGGTCTAGGACGATATCTTGATTCCCATTGGCTCTTCAGCCTGCACTTTTTAGAATGAATATGTTGCAGACTGTTTCATCCTGTTAAAAAAAGGCTTTTGAATTTTTTTCACTGACTAGTTGCAGTGATTCGCATTCTCTAAGTTCCAGAATGACCAAATATAAAACCTTTTTGATTTTTACTGTGGCAGTGCCTGGCTTACGAGTGATGACGTTTTAATTTTAAAGTTAGTTTAAAACTCTTAAAATGTGAGATGGGTTCTGTTGCATTTCATAACATATCTTCGTCAGAATTTATATTGCAGGGCAACATGAGTGGTACCACATGAAAGAAAATACTCTCAGCATTCTCATGGTACTAGTGATATTGCCCTATATTTGATTCTTATGAAGTTAAAATACAAATATAACAGCCGCTCCCTGATTTGTTTCCATACTTCCGACAAAATTTAGCATAAAAACTTCCAAGCTCAGAAAGCATGATTTTCCATGGCCAAAAATTAAAAAAATAGTTTATTTGCTCTTTCTGGAACTTGGACAGTGTGAATCACTGCAATTATCAGTGAAAAAATTCAAGAAACTTTTTTTAACAGGATTAGACAGTCTGCAACATTTTCGTTTCTAAAAAGTGCTGTCCGAAGAGCCCATAGGAGTCAAGATATCATCCTAGACCATTGATGTTGGTATGCAAAATGTAGGCCTTTTTGAGAGCTTTCCAACCATGGCAATTAGAATGCTGTATGACATATACTGACAAAGTTATAGAGAACCGCGGATTAACGAAAATGGTCAAAAATGAAAAAACATTGAAACTTTAAGGCCTTTGGGAGACCCCTTCCTCTAGTCGGATTTCCTTAAAATTTCACCTGCATCAGTTTTATACCTACCCTCATCAGATAAAAGGGTGTGTGATACATCTACATGCCTACATGGGTATTGCTAATAGTATCATTGGTATTCAGGTAAAGATGTCAGTATAGTACTCATGTTGACTGATGCTTTCTTGATATTTGCACCGAGAGAAAGATATTGCTATCACCAATTCTCAATGCAGCTGGGTGATGCTAATCCAAAGAAGCTGTTAAAGTGCCTTTTGCTTGATATGTGATGGCATGGATTTACTTATAGGCTGGTAAACAGTAGTTATGATAAATACATATGCCAAAATTCCAATTGTCTCTTTACAATGTGTTGAGTGGCTTTGTAACTTAATCTCATTGGTTCTGATTGATACACGAACCAATCCAATTTAGCTATAGACAATATCATGAAGAATGTTTGAAAATTAACTAATTGATTCCTCAAAAACATGTGTAATTTATTCACTGACTGATGTTTCTTTTCAATGAAATTAATCTAAATATTTACCGGTGAGTTCAGTTTAATTCCATTTCAAAAACTATGTAACATTTCAAATAAAGTTAACTAAAGATATTATTATATGTATATGTCAAATATAACCTTACCTTCCTCATTCAGGTTAAATAGGGGTGACCAGGTGTGTGCCGTATGCTGGAGGTGTTAACCATCAAATTGGCATCAATACTTTACACCCACCAACCCAGCATGCCTTTGCTGCACTCAACAAATACTTCTTTGATGTCAAACATATGTGAAGGAGGGAGGCAGGTGTCTTAAGGCTCAGTTGACATTGAAATTCAATGGGATTCTTGGATTGAAAGTTTACACCATCTCACTGCTTTAGCTTCTGTGTGTAGAATCCAGTTCTTTCACAAAAAAAAAATGAATGAGTGAATGAAATGCTCTAATTGCAGTGGCGGATACAGGGGGGGCCTAGGGGGCCTGGCCCCCCCTAGACCACTGAGATTAATAATAGTATTTTGAAGAAAATACGCTGCGTCGCTGGCCCGCGAATGCCGAAACCCGGCCGGGCCCGCCCTAGATGATGCTGTCTGGATCCGCCATTGAATTGTGGCATAGTTTTGAATGAAAATCTCTGATTGCGGCATTGTTTTGAATGAATGCCCTGATTGCAGCATAATTATGAATGAAATGCTCTGATTGTGGCATAATTATGAATGAAATGCTCTGATTGTGGCATAGTTATGAATGAAATGCTCTGATAGTGGCATAATTTTGAATTAAATGCCCTGATTGCGGCATAATTTTGAATGACTTGCTCTCATTGCACAATAGTTTTAATGTAGGCTGAATTGGAATAACTGCGAAAAACTTGTACAAGTATAATATTTCTCTTCATATTCACATATTCACTATAAATTGTTAATATTTTAATAGAAATTGGCCAAATTTGATTTGCGAGTAACGATAATTATTTGTTGTTTTTTTTTAGTTTCTCTAAATAAATATCAGTTGTTTGTTCAGTTGTGGATCTTGGGTTCAATCTCTGGCCATAGCATTTCCTGAGGACATTGAGGTTCCTTGCATCCATGTATCTTCTGCCTACTGGGTGAAGATATTGTGGAAGGGACCCTGTTGAAGCTTTTAAAACATGTCTGTCCATCTCGTTAAATACGGCCACACATAGGAAACATTTATTTTTAGCTTCTCAGAATGACCAGAGATTTTGGCAATAGTTTCCTTACAATTTTTCTTCAATTGACATAATAAAAATTTGAAATGACATCTTCCTTTTGTCCTACCAACCGACCTTAGAGAAATTGCTCCGAGAAGAACTGAGAAGATTTATTTTGTGTAGCCTTGCCCTTGTGAGTGACAAGCACATGATAGCACATGACATTGTACGCTGTAAAAAGTTTACTATGGTTTTCACATTATACCGGCAGCAGAGTTGCCAGGATCGTACCGTAAAATCACGGTGCGGGAAAAGCCTACTGTGAAATCGAAAAAACGGCATTATACCGTAATTTCACAGTACCAGTGCTGTTAGATTTTACAGAAGTGTGATGTAGTTTACATTTTTGGCCATGAATTATGGTATGGTTGGCCTTTTTTTTACAGAAAACTGGACCAAATTTTACCGTAAAGTCACGTTTTTGTGCATGAGTTACGGTAAAGTTGCCAAGTATTTTTACGGTAATCCGAACATATTTTTACGGTAATGAACTGCTACATTTTCAGCATAGATAAAATTGATACCGTAAAGTGAATAGATAATGAAAAAATCTCAGGTACTTTTGAAAAATTTATCAAATCAATCAAAGGCGAAATCAGCAGTTGAAAATACAAGGAAATTTCAAGAAAAATTAATACACATTTTAGAAAGATGGGTTCAATTAATAAATAAACTTACATGCATATAAATCAGATTTTTTATCATGACATATTCACAATTGCTCAACATGACTTTCTCTATGCATACATTGAATATAATTTATGCACAATTCTAGAGAAACAAACTGGTTTTGATTACCTTAATTAGCACTTCTGATAATATTTTAAGATGGAAATTAGCAAAATTGTACATTTAACATAATTCTAATAATCGTTCCATTATCAATATATTTATATATAGCAAAAAAATGAAAGATATGTGTTGTAAACCACTTTGATTGAATAATTGCATTTGCACAAGAGTTAATTTCTTTCTGGTTCCTACTAGTCCAGTCTATTTGTGAAAAATAACCCCTCAACCCCCAAAAAATTGCTACAAAAGGTTTTTCAACTGATTCTGTTAGGTATAGGTGTACTTTTTAACATACTAAAAGTTTACCAAAATCGGACCATCGGAAATATGTTTTTTTCAAGATGGCGTCCAAGATGGCCGACGAAACCTTCAAATGGCAATAACTCTGGAACTATCCACTCAAATTTGATGATCTTTGCATCTAAACCTAGGTTTTCGGGGCCAAGGAACACATTGAGAGCATCAAAAATAACATTGGAACATTATTTAACATGTACAATGCTAATATGGTGTAAAATATGGTTGCCGACACCTCGATAAAGTCAACTATTCACTTAGATTTGACAATCGTTGTATCAATTGCCAATTACAAGAATGCAGCTGCTTTAGTTGTCATTGAGTGAAACAGAGAAATGATTCGTGGCATCATTATTCAATTTAGTTAACAGCAATTGGCCATAAATGACCATTAACTTCGAGAACGCATGAATATGTTTATAAAGTCAATTTGCACTGTTCTGAAGTCATCAATTATCCACCGTTTTTGTCGTAAGTGTTGTTGGCATAATCAAAGTTTTTCAGTTTGGCATTGATTATATACAGTAGTGGGCCCACAAGAAAGTCAAATTCGATGATCTTTGCATGCAAACGAAGGTTTTTGGGGGCCAGAACACATTGAGACATTGGACAATTATGGAGCTTTTTAACTCCAATATGGCCACATACACTTTTATTTAGACAATTTTTCTACTGAAATTTGAACCATTCTCTTCCCTGTAAGGACATCTTGGAACAAGCATCGAAAAACATGACAAAATCTACTATCTTAGAATGCAGGTTTGCAAAGTGTCCTTGAAACAGGGTATTCTTTAAGGAATTTCTGATTTTTATTTTACTATGACTGCTCAACATCTTACACGTTTACCCAATGTAAGTGATGTGATCTTTTACTTGCACAGCATAGATACTGACACAAGGGGGCCACTATTTGATGTCCCATCTGAATGACATCCATGCAGGATTTTGCTTAAGATTGACCACTGCAGATTTTGGGTTCTCCAACCAAGGTTCGAACCCATGCAGGCAAAGACCTTCAGCAGAGCAGGTGGGAACCATTTTAAAACAACTCAGCCATCCAGCTGCTCAAATCTTGGACAATCCTCAGTTGCATTCTTCTCGCCCATGTTAAATATGTACTCAGGATACAAAGGTTGCTTTTTGTCCATATTAGACTTCGTAACCTCTTGATGAAGCAAAAGCTTCCTACTATCGTAAATTTTGACCAGTCCTTGACTTGGAAAGCACCTGAAATTGTTATTGATGCACCACAAAATAAGAATTGTTATCTTGTCAGGGGGTTTCCATAATAGTATGATCTTTCTGAGTACTATTGGGACACTGACAGAGGGAACAGGAATGAATAAAATGTGTGAAACCAGCTTATAATCAAGGTCATTGTATTGGGTTGGTTCCTGCATTTGCACGGATTTCAGATTGCTTACTTACATGTACATTTGCCACAGCAGGTCATTTCAACTACTTGAGGTGTGCTCATTACTGACTGCAAGGAATGAGCAACCTTGAGAATATACATCTTGATGTTAACCTGTTACAGGGGAGTTTCTAACTGTTCCTTGTCTTCATGGTTGTTGACAAAGCAAACAATGCTGGGACTGTGGGTAGGACTAAATAGCAACCTTGTAACAAAAGAAATTTTAATGAGGTTTTTAATGAGCACTAGTTGTCCAACTGGAAGCAGTGGGATGGCTGAGGACCTGCAGAACCTTTGGACATAATCATGATAATCTGCACCTTCTGAATTGTGCAACAGTGTAATACAAGATTCCACAAACCAGACCTATTATATATGTTTTAAGTCCAAAACACGCAGATACATTGGAAGCACGCATCAAAAGTCTTACTTTGGGTACTTCCCTGAGAAATATTGTCAAAAGACTATTAGCTTGACAGATGTGACTGTGCGTGACCTCAAAGGGATTGGGAAAGAGATCATAGAAGATATTGTCGGAAAGTTAACATATACCAAAAAATCGGAAACACAAGGCAAAAACTTTTTAGAATATCTCTGCTCCTTACTGTGCCATTGATCCTGCACTCATCTTTCTAAAGTTCCTTGAGAGTGTCAAGATAAGGAAATCTTTCCCCAGATGATATATTTTGAGTTATGAACTGACACCCTATCATAAACTTCGCAACTGAAACAGAGTTTTCAGACAAAAGGAAAGACCTCTTGTCTCTTGACAAGAACAAGGCACACATGATTGCTCTAATCAGCACTACACCAACAGAGGATATATATCACTTCATCAATTCACTTGGCGATTCAGATGTTGATATTGTTAAGGCACCTTTGAGCATGTCTGTCTTTGCACCAAAACTTTGGCTAAGATACCGATTTGCTGAACTTGTTCCACTCATTACTGCAAAATTTATAATTAGGCCGTCTATTTCTGTTCTGACGCAAATTAACATTCAAAAGAACGCAGAGCTTGTTACATTAATTTTACTTGTTGAAACAAATATAAGGAGATGATGTACACAGTGAGTTTCCCTTCATCCATGATTACTTGGGCTGTGTTTCATGCTCCAGAGTAATTGGCATCAGAAAAGTTGCCTTCCCGTAAATTAGTGGTATCTGATCTTGTGATGAAGTGCTGTGCAGGTACATTCATATGTTCAAATAAATCTGAAGAGATTATGACGGCAGAATTGGGCAAAGGTATGATGATTGCTGTCTTGGTGGCAAGTCCAAGAATAAACTTTCATTACTGTGAAGGTGGCGTCTGCTAAGGCATCTGTCACCCTTAAAGGACTTCCTTCCAACTTCCCCTACACATTATTCTGTTGCCTGGCATGTTCTACCAAATTAGGGTGTGGTTGGCCATGGCATGCAAATAACATGAACTCTACAGATTATGGATAGAAGGACGGATCCATATTAGTTAATTTCTGTCATGAAGGAGAAGAAATCAGCTCCGGACAAACATATGAAAGTTATTTGTTATAACTGTTCATCAGGATGCAAATCCTCCCAATGAAGCTGTAGACATAGTGGACTTTCTAGTAGCCTACTGCAGCATGTGGTCAATACCAAACTGAAAACTATGACAGTCCAACCAAGACTCAAGAGATCGACATGGATGACAACTTCCGACAGTCAGCAAGATGGCGCCAGACAATTGAACAATGTAAACACACTCCTTGGACAGAGGTATTAGTGGTGATTTATATATAGTTGATTGTTAGAAACTAAATTGAAAAATTATGCAATAAACCATTTGTCAACAATTCAATGACGTTTAAAAATGTGTGTTCCTAATTGGCAATGGACCTAAAGATGGCCAAATCTGAGTGAACAGTCGGCTTAATTGAGGCGTCGGCAGCCATGTTGTGCACCATATTTGGGTTGTATATATTAAATATTGGTCCAATGTCATTTTTGATGCTATCAATGTGTTCCTTGACCCCAAAAACCTAGGTTTAGATGCAAAAATCATCAAATTTGAGTGGATAGTTCTACCGCAAGGTGTCGCATCGAAGAGTTCACGTGAGATCACAAGCGAGACTGCGCTGTCAATTCACTTCGAGCTGCCATCCAGTGAACACGTGTTTGCATTATCGCTCACGTTTGCGTCCGAAACTACGTCGTTTCGTTCGTTAGTGGATGTCCAGGACGTCTCCCGTTATGGATAAAGACGACAAGAAGGACGAAAAGAGGGACTCCTCTCGTTCCCGAGCCAGGAAACCGGTTGGGCCAGAGAAAATCCAGAAGAAATGCAGCGTGGAGGCGTCGCCGTCTCAGCAAGATGTCGACGGCTCGAGAACCTCGTGTCAAGGACCCGACCTGTCAAACCCGCCTACGGGTTTTATGGATGACTTCAACTCTCTGCTGACGCAGAAACTGGATGAGTACTTTAGTTATCATGGTTCTCTCTTCGAGGAAGAGGATTTTCCCCCACCTGGTCAGTTAGGCAGTGGGGATGCTGACGCGGTCAGCCTAGACATTGACCGTGAGATTGCTCAGGCTTTAGCAGATAATTTGGGTGCCGAGGGTGTCCCACATGGTGAACCTGCTCAGGAAGATTTATTTGAGGCTTATATGGCTGAGATTGCGCCCGAGGGGCGTACTGGTAAAGCTATTCTCCCCGGAATTAGCCAGATTGTTAACTCAGCTTTTCGCACTAAGATGTCAGATACTAAGAGAGATGCTAAACTGAAGTTGTTTGAGGTGCCTGAGAATTGTCCAGGTCTGGATAAAGTTCGTACTAACCAGGCAATTTGGGACAAATTGCAGCCTCGTACGCGTACGATGGACTCAAAATTGCAAGCTCTGCAATCCATGCTTGTGGCTTCTGGTGCAGGGATGTGTAAAGTGTTATCTGCTTTGTACAATCTGAAGGCGCAGCCTGCTTCGTGTACTAAAGAGACTGTGGAATCACTGATTAAAGACTCCTTGAATGTGCAAGTTTTGATTGGCCAGAGTAATGTGGACCTGAATGTCCGACGTCGAGAGCTGTTTAAGCCAGATCTGAATGAACAGTACCATCATCTTTGCTCGACGAGCACCCCTTTCACCGAATGGCTTTTTGGAGATGGTTTGTCTGACCAAGTGAAGGAGATTACCGAATCGAACCGCCTGAGTGGTCGGTTGTTTCCAGGGCGAGGCAGAGCTCGTGGCCGAGGCCGTGGTTTTCGTGGTCGTGGATTCCAACCTCGCTATCAGCCGTACTCCGGTACTCAGGGTACCAGGCAACACATGCCTATGGAATTGGCCGTGGACAGCAGTCCCAGAGAAGGGCTTCCAACCGTGGTTTTTTAGGCCGGGACGCAGCTGCACCCAAGAAGTCAGAGTAGAGAAGGTGGGTATGCCTCCGGTTGGTGCAAGGTTGTCTGCATTTGTCCCCATTTGGCGTGAACTTACTAGTGATGAGTCACTTTTAGATTGTATTTCTGGCATTTCCCTTGATTTCATTGATGATCCCCAGGAGGTGCCGTCCTTCAAGGTGGCATTTCAGTCTGATAAGGAGCATGTAAATTTTGCTGCTGAATTGGAGAAATTACTGACAAAAGAAGTCATTGAGCCATGTGTGGCTGTTCCCGATCAAGTACTCTCCAAAATTTTCCTTATTCCTAAGCCAGATGGTAGCTTCAGAACCATATTTGATATGAAAGCGCTGAATGAGGTGATTTGTTATGTTCACTTTAAGATGGATACATTGCAGACAGCCTTGTCACTCATGCGTAAAGATTGGTTTATGGCATCTGTTGACCTGAAAGATGCATATTTTTCCCTGCCGGTTAAGCAGGAGTTTCGTAAATATTTAAGATTTCAATACAAATCTGATTTGTATCAATTTCGTGCCATGCCGCAGGGTCTGTCTTCAGCCCCGAGAATCTTTACGAAAATTATGAAACCAGTTATGGCTACTCTGAGACGTAAGGGCATTGTGGTCATGAATTATCTGGATGATCTGTTTCTTGCTGCCCCTTCGGTTGAGGCCTGTCAGGTCGCCCTAGATGAAGCTATGGCCCTCTTGAAGAAACTGGGGTTTCTGTTGAATTTAGAGAAATCTCATTTGACACCATCTAAGGATCTGGTGTATCTAGGCTTTTGGCTTCACTCGGATTCCATGTCCGTGACTTTACCCAGGACAAAATTGACAAAATGCAAGGGGTATGTTCTAAATTGTTAGAGCGTCATTCTATTTCGATTTTGGAACTGGCCCAGGCCATTGGGCTCATTATTTCTTATTGCAATGCTTCCGACCAGGGCTTATTACACTATCGTCACCTAGAAAGTCAGAAAATTTTAGCTCTGAGATGTAATGCAGGGAACTTCAAAGCCCACGTTGTGTTATCTGATGCTTCCAAGGCGGAACTTCAGTGGTGGCTGCAGTGTGCGCCCATGCTTAGGCATACTATTGCCCATGGTAATGCAGACTGGGTGCTTCATAGTGATGCATCTCAATTAGGCTGGGGAGCCTTTTGTGTGTCGAACGGTGAGCGTACTTCTGGTTATTGGTCGGAAGAAGAAAGTTTTTGGTCTATTAATGCGAAAGAGTTGAAAGCAGCGTTTCTGGGCCTTCAGGCTTTGGGCTCTCATTTAGCAAATATTCATGTTCAACTCAGATCCGACAATACCACCACTGTCGCTTACATTAACAATATGGGGGCATTAAGTCTCCGCTATGTGACCAACTTGCCCGTGAATTATGGGCTTGGGCTATAGACCGGTCTATCTGGGTCTCCTCTACGCATATTCCAGGTCATTTGAATACAGAGGCCGATGCTGAAAGTCGGCTTGGGGATGATGATAAAGAATGGGAACTCAATTCTGAGGTCTTTGACTCCCTTACGTCTCTCTGGGGTACGCCTGAGTTGGATTTGTTTGCCAGTCGTTTGAATCACAAATTGCCAGAGTATGTCTCGTTTAAACCAGACCCCGCGGCTTGTCACGTTAATGCTTTTACTTTGTCATGGTATGACAGATTCACTTATGCTTTTCCTCCTTTCAGTGTAGTTGGAAGAGTACTCCAGAAGTTAACGGAGGATCAAGGCTTGATGATACTGGTGGTCCCGGAGTGGCCGACAGCACCGTGGTTCAGTCTACTAACCCCTTTGATGGTCGATTTCCCAGTGCGTCTTCCCAAGATGCAGCATCTGTTGCGCCGCGGCGCAGATCTACACCCCTACGGCACAAGCTTCAGCTACTCGCTTGTCTCCTGTCCGGCGATCCTTGTCAAGTCGCCATATTTCAGCAAAGGCTCAGAAATTTATCTTGGCGGCCTGGCGGCCGTCTACGCAGAGGCAATATGACTGTTATCTACGGAAATGGACCAAATTTTGTGCGCAGCGGGGTGCTGATCCCATTGCTGCATCTTTAGACATTGCCTTAGATTTTTTAGTTTCACTGTTTGAGGCCGGGCTAGAGTATAGCGCTATTAATTCTGCCAGATGTATGTTGTCTGGGCTGTTAGGGGTATTTGAAAATATGCCATTTGGGAAACACCCCTTAGTTACTAGATTTATGAAAGGTATGTTTAATTCACGGCCGCCCCGGGCCAGGTATCAAGCCACTTGGGATGTTGATGTAGTTTTAAGGTGGTTGCGACGGTTGTCGCCTGTTCGATTTTTGTCCCTTAAGGACCTCACACTTAAGCTTGTTATGTTACTAGCTCTCTCTACTGGCCAGCGGGGCCAGACGTTACACTTGTTGGACTTGGCCAACTTGGCTAAGGGTAAAGATTATAAGTTTGGATTTTTCTGCACCCCTCAAACATTCCAGGGCTTCTGCCCCCCTTCCTGTAGTGACTCTGCGACCTTTTCCCCCAGATCGTCGCTTATGTATCCTCACTGTCATCAAGGAGTATATTAAGCGCACTGCGGTGCGCCGAAAGTCAGAAACTCGGCTGCTTATCAGTTATGTACGGCCTCACTCCAGGGTGTCGCGGGACACCATAGGCCGTTGGATCAAGGTTGGCCTGATCCGTAGTGGTGTTGACATTAGACTTTACGGGCCACACAGTACTCGCATGGCCTCCACGTCGAAAGCCCGAGATAATGCGGTCTCAGTCAAGACCATTCTTGAGTCCGCAGGATGGTCTAATGTTGGAACTTTTAAGAAGTTTTATTACCGCGCCCCTGAAAAGACTTTTCAGGAGGGTGTTTTGACTGTTTGACTTGTTAGATGTCAAAAAAGGGGGGGAGGCGTGTCTTTTGGGGCACTGCCAGTGACAGGATGAGGACGTTGACATTGTTTTTTCTGTTTAATCCGGGTTTATTGTTATTTGCCAGGTTCTGGCTGGGTTATTACTAATTTTTCATATGATGTGACCTGTAAGGTCTGTATTCTGAGGTTGTGTTTTGGCCTCCTGTCATTTACCTGTTCCTGTCTGGAATAAATGCATATTGCATTTTGACTGTTACTTTGCTTTTGGAGTTATTTCATGTGGGCTCTAAAGTCTCGCGTGAACTCTTCGATGCGACACCTTGCGGTAGAATTGATGGTTATGCGAAACTTACCTGGAAGTTGAAGTATAACCGGAGTTCTACCGCAAGGTGTACAGCATCGATTAATTCAAAAAATATTGCTGGAGTTGGGTAAATGGCCCCTAAACTGGATCAGAAAATGGTGAACAATATGGCTGCCTGGAAGAGAAGGTGTAACTGAAGCAAACTGCCTCATCCCATTTCTCTAATCCCCCAGTGATAATAATAGGAAAGAATTTAACAGATGAAAATGCAATTTAAACATGGAAAATATACCTACCATAAGCCTGACAAACTGAAGGTCTCCCAGTTGCTCTGCCCCATCGGCCTGCAGTCTTTCTGTCACTTTATTTAGTACATCATCAGAAATGGTTGGAAGTGCCTTCCTCACAGCATCTCGAATAATCGTATGGAAACTTGCTTCTTCGCTGAAGCTATTTGACATAACTTTGCCATCTTGTAATCCATTTCTGTCATATCCTTTGAGATTATCAGCAATGTCAGGTTCAACTTGATTCTCTTGTTGCCTTGAATCAATCACTGAATCAGACAGTCCATTCGCAGAACAATCCTTGTGTTTCCTCGATAGATGCGACGAAAAGGATGACTTAACTTTAAAAATCCTTTTGCAGGTCTTGAAAGGACAAATGATATCAACTCTTTCATCAATATGTGTTTTAAGGTGTGAACACAAATCCAGTATATTCCCACACTGAAAGGCACAGGAGACAGAATTGCAGACAAGAGAAACTTCAATCAGTTTATGTTTATACTTGTCATTTCTCAGTTGCCGGTGGTCTCTGTAGAAGTGGGATTTGAATGCGGAGTAAGTACGAAAAGTACGATGACAGTTCAACACTCCACATGGAAAGTGAAAATCAGCAAAATTTCTGTGAAGTTCCATATGCATTACAAATGATCTCAGTGATTCGGAGGAAACTTTACAAAATTTGCAAAACAACATTGTGTATGGTTTGACTGCAACACATATGTCAGTTTGGTGATAATTTCACTCTGTCTTCTTAATCTAACAATAGTCCAGAAATGTTACATCCACTTGTCCGAGAGTATGTTAAGAAAATCAAATTTCATCTTTTGTACCAAAATCAAAGATAATCACCATTTCCATTTTGGATGAAAAGTCCTACACATCACTATTCTCTTGACAACCAGCCAACTGAAAAAGATAAGTAAACATACATAATTATTTTTTTTGTTGTTCAGGGGCCATCATTCTACATATGAACGTCCTGTAGTGATACTTTTGTCCAAAAATAAATGAATCAGTTATAGGAAGCTAGGAAATGATTCGACATTAAACACTCAATGTAAAAATCAGAACACAGAGAAGTTATAATTAAAAAATGTATTATACATTTTGCAATACAACATGGCAAACTGAATTACTTGATGTCCTATTGGCCAATGGCCAAGCAATATTCTACAAAATTACATGGGTTAAACTGCATTGACAATTTAACATGGCAATCATTGGGCAGACCTGAGAGGAGGCACCAGATTTTGAGTCCTGCAGCAGCACAAGATAAACCAAAATGTTGCGTTTCTTGGCTTTGGTAAAAAAAAATTTACTGCACATGCAGCAACGGGGGCAGCTAGCAAGACAGTTTTAGTGGTAAATGATGCGCATTATATGGGCCAAGTGACTATTAACTTTTTGTACTGCTTATGTTATTACATCTAGAAAACGTTGGGGGGGTTGGGGCTATTACTTTAGGCCTACTTGATGTGGGATATTCCCAAATATTCCTTGTAAATCAAGCAAGAAAATACTACAAGAAATAATTGTCAAGGCTGCCTAAGACGAATTTATTCATTTCACAAAAACTGAAAAGAAATTATCAAAAATAGATAAATCCAATGCAATGGTGGCCCTCTAACACCTGATCGGGTGGGCCAACTCAAGCGATCTCAGATGGAGAGTTGTTCAGGGGCCACCATTTAATCTCAAGGAGGGGGGGCACTAACACTAAGGGGGTGACCATTTCTTATCCAAGTGAGGGGAGCTTGGATTTTTTAATTTAAATAATTTCTTTGGTGAAAGAAAAAAATGTCTGCCGGGGGTGTTTCCTGACAAGGTGTTGCTTGATTTTGCAATGAGTATTCTTCTGGGACTTAGCGAGCTCGAATTAAATAATTATTGCCGCAGTTATTGTTATAAAATAATTTCCCGCCGAGGAAAAGCCCCCTTGATATAAAATGGTCGCCCCCATGCCCCCCTCAATAAATTGACGTACATGGAGGTTAAATTTGAACTTCACACAGAAAAGTCTTGCCAGATAACTAACTGAGAACAGTCTCCTGTATAAGCAGGCAAGCACACCACCACCTACCAGACTACAGCACGTTACTGCAGCCGGGCCAGATAACACTCAGCCGTCACCTAAACCCTCCCCCCCCCCACCCACTTGAGCCTGTAAAAAAAAATTAATCCTGATATTTTTAGTCCATTTTTATTTGTTAACCCCCCCCCCCCCCTTAAAATCAAAGGTTCGCTCATTATTCTTGCAAGACAGTCCTTCACCTGTGCATGGTCAGCAAGACTGCCAGTCAGAACGGCGATAAACCAGAACGGCTATTCGTATATTTTCAGACAATACCTAAACGGCGATGATCAAAGTCCAAAACGGCGATGACAATTTAGTTAATAAAATAACTTAGAAAAGTATCTTTCAACAAAAAAACGTCAGATATTTGTTACCTTGTTGCAAAGAAGTTCACATCCATGATATTTGTTACTTTGTAGCAAAATAACGTAACTTTTTTGTTGTCTAAATTGACATGTTATAATGTAGCTAAAACTTAGTAAATGTATAAAACGCAACTAAAAACGTAACTAAATGATCTTTGATAAGGGAAACAATGATGGATAACAAAATGTATTATGTTAAAGTAAAACTACTAAGTTTTCAAGGTATTTCTACCAAAAATTAGTGCAATAGCCGTTCTTGTAATCTAGTGAAATTTGTCATCGCCGTTATGGTAAATAAAACGAATAGCCGTTCTGGTTTATCGCCGTTTTGGCTGCACACCGGTCAGCAACCTGCCTTAAAGCTCAATTAAGGCACACTCCAAAGTGGCCTGCCTACGTCACTTGAACAGTTTGAAAAGGATTTCAGCTGTGAGTTAGGACGCTAATCCGCAAAGAGCTCTAATAGATATCTCTGTTAGTCTAACTACCTATGCTTATTTACTTATTTCACAATGAGGACAAACAGTCAACCAGCCCTTTTGAGCTATCTTTTGAATGGATATAGCATCAGCAATTTCAACAAATGCCATATCTGGAAAGGAGAGGCGGATGTAGAAGCTGACACTCTCAACATTTTCTATGTCCTTTTCAGTGATTTGTATCATCAAGATATATATCTAGAAAATTTCCTTCACAAGGATAAAAATCGTACAATAAACGTTTTGAAGTATGAATTGTAGCATAAATATTTGGTTCTATGGTGTGATATAATTTGCCAAACATGCAAAAAGGCAGCTATATTGCTTGCTTTAAGTCATTATCACAGTCAACAAATGCATACATGAAGATACCCAGAAGTTACTAAACATGTAATAATGTTTTCTAATTCTGTGTTCACCCTCACCCTTAGAAACTGGATATATTTCAGAGCTGGCTATTTCTGCACGACTAAACATTGTAAATACCTGTTAAAAGTTGCCATTTTGAATTTTAAGATTGATGCTAAGACTGTACTGTGACTTGTTAACAACCACTAAATGGCAGCAAATAGCACCAGATTGAGATATGTGCACCGAAGTTAACCCAACAATTTCTATAAATTTATACTGTATGTTTTAAACAGTAGTAGGCTACTATCTGCACTATGCAAACTTAATACCATTTTCCGGGCATCTTGCTCATCAACACAGAATTACAAATGGCTGCCATTTCGCACAAAGCATCATGGGAAATAAAATTGCCTACTTTGGAATATGTTTTTATTTGCATCTGATTTTATTCAATATGTATGTTTATTTTGTCATCTCATGTTTTTCGTGAGGTAAAATAAAATCTTATGTCTTATGTCTTAATAGGACCTGTTGTATTTGTGGTGTCTCCAGTGGGAAATGTATAATTCATTACATAAGCCTGTCACTACTGTAATGGTGCTATTTTCCATAAATTATAAAAAGAGAAGTAATATTCAGTGTAAGAATATCTCAATGCTAATATTTAGTACTACTACCAAATTGATTATTTTCCAAGCACACAAATCAAGAGTCATACACTACCAATTGAATACTGTTTAATTGTTTGTTAAATGGTTGTGCTCAGAATAAGTTTATACCAAATAGTATTAAGTACATTAAATAAAGACAACTTGATATTTCAGCACTTACCAAGAATAATCCAGAATTCTTGACTGCAACTTGTAGACTTTTCCGGTGATTCTTCTTTTCTCTGGTTTTCTGAAATCCAGTGATGTGCAAAGTGCAAGATAGTTGGTGAGAGTGGAGAAACAGCTTAAATCTTCAAGATTTAAGATGAAATGACTTGGGTGTGACCTTAACCACTAAGTCAACCCTCATTGGTTAAAGCAAAATCATCCATCTTGGCAACCAATTGTTATGACTCTGGAGAAGTCAATCAAAGCTTCATTGAAGCAAGGAATATTTGTGTACTACTGGAGATGAAATGTGAACAATTTCTTTTGTTTTTTCTTTCAAAGAGATAAGAAAATGAGTGACACACTTTAAAATTGTATGCTAAAGGAAATATAAGGCCTTCCTGGTTAGTCACACCTCAGGGGGTAATTTGTTACATCATGTGTGATAGGGGCATCACACGTCTTTGAGGAAACAACAAACAACCAAATAATGTAACATTGCATAATAAGTATTTTTGAAATACCAATGTTTTGTTTTTCATAGATGAATAAATTTTAAAAAGTTCACAATAAATTTTAAAATTGTAAACCATTTCTTTGAATGTAATTCCATTTGAATATAACTAGCAATAAAGGCAGACATATGAGATATAGATAAATATTTAGATTGACATGAATACATAATTATAGATAATTGTAGATATAGATAGATACATAGATAGATAGATAGGATAGATAGGATAGATAGGATAGATAGGATAGATAGATAGAGGTAGATAGTTATAGATAGTTATAGTTATAGTTATAAATAGTTATAAATAGTTATAAATAGTTATAAATAGTTATAAATAGTTGGGAACCTAGACAGACAGCTGGACAGACAGCTAGATGGATAGATAGATAGATAGATAGATAGATTGATT